>CM076571.1:158852194-159361918 GCA_034641835.2 Pinus albicaulis | reverse complement strand
GGGAAATCTATGCACTTAAATGAGTTTGCAGCTCCTGGATCCCTTAGATCAATGGATCTAATGTCTAGATCCAAAAAGAGAGCAAAAAAAAATCAAACTAGGTATGATAAATAGATCTCCCACCACCTAGTCTAGTTGTAAAACACCCAAAGAGAGGGGCTACAGCTATGTACAAAAAAATGCTTCAGAAATAATGCAGTTTATGAAAGCATGAGAAGGAGGCCAATAAATAAGATCAAATTTTGAGTATACAAGAACAAATCAAATCCATAATGATGCTCTTACATTATACAGCAGAATATAGAAGACAAAAGAGAAGAAACTCTTCAGAAAAGAGGGCTGCAACACATGTATTTATTGCACGATGGCTTAACAGCGTTATTTTAAGGAGCTGCAGTGACTGTATGTTACACTTCAGATCTAGAGCAGATCTATGTACAAAATATCAGATCCATTTTAGATTTGTACACTAGAAAGGCTCTATTACAAGATCCCCTTGAGGTTTTGATCAAATTATGAAGAACAAAGAGTAGATCTGAGTTTAAAGTAGTAGACGTACAATATGATTCAAAAATTTCTGAAGATGATTTTACATTAGAAATAGATCATATCTATACAACACATGGATCATCAATCTAATCCATGGATCACCAAAGTGAGAGGCAAAGCCTAGCAGCAGAGATCTCTTCTCAAAAAGGGGATCAAAACACCCTGCAAATTCTCCTCTGAAAATAACGCAGTCCTGGAAGGGAAACTGCACTGTAGCCTGAAGCACTGAGTTGGCCTAATGCCAAGATGTGAAATATTAGCTCCAAAGGTTAAAAACTCTCTTTCCCTTGGGATAGGAGACTTTCCTAGTGAAAAGAGGGCCTGAAATGGCCTAGATCTGAGTAGATCTAACATCCACTTACTGCAGCTTGCAAGGACAACCTAATCCTGAATAGGATCAACATTGTCGTTGAAAGGTGAGCTTGGCCAAATGCCGGCTGGTGGATGAAATCAGCAATACTCCTCCAAGAAATCCTCAATGGAAGAGGTGGGATCCCTGCATAGGAATTCCCAAGTGCTATGCAGCACTATTCTCTGCTAAACAGCAGAGAATGGTATTTGTCTAAACATACAATATACTCAGAAAATATGCATAATCAACAACAACCCTCTCTTACTGCTCTCCTCCTCTTTTTATAAGATGAATGCCTTGTCAAACCCTAAACCATTTCACTGAATTAGCTCCTTTCACATGAGGGGCCTCCACCTAGAACTGCGTTGTCCATCCATGAGGTACATTGCATCTAGACAGTATTGTTTATTTGGTCAAGGTTGACCCAGTCTCATAGCTCAAACCCCTTTCGCACCTGCAAATGATTTGTTTACATGGCCCATATTTGTCCCTGTTCATGTGGGCATTGATTTATTCATTCTTTTCAGGAGTTTTACATGTCCTCCTTTATTCATTTATTCATGTAACAGAAAATGAGACAAAAATGTATATTCCTCTTAGCTTAGGCTAAGTAGGAATATTACAGTCTTCCCCTCCAAAATGTTTCTTGTCCTCAAGCAACTGATAGGGTGAGTGCTGCAGTACTTCTCCACCTCCATTGGTGACACCATTAAGGATCAAGTCCTCCCCATAAACCAAGTGTTCACCAAGCCAACACAACATGAATTTTTCCTCCAAATTCATCATAAGATGTACATAATCCATCCCACAAGGAGTGAAAAATTCAATATAAATAAACATGGTTGGAGCAACGCTCTCCCTAAAACATGTAGCATGAGGTACATAGAGAATCTCCATCCCATGTGGTACATACAAACTTCCCATCCTCTCTCCATACTATCCCATGAAAAGTACAACTATATCATCCAAGTATGGAAGCATAATGACATATATACAAACAGAAATTTGAGCATGAGGAGGGGGGTCAAAATCCCACATAGGGTGCCAGCGCAGTGTATCTCCTACCTGCATCAGATCAATGTATCGTAAGTGGTTTCTGCACCACTTACTTGTTGCACAAGCTATCTCACCATGGCTGAAAGTGTGAGATATGTTTGGTCCCTTTAGGAAGCACCCATCATGAAAAGGAATCTCCCTTTGCATAGCAAGGGAGTGGCCAAGTTCAGAATTTGCAGTGGCCCAAAGTTTGCCATCAGATTCATATGGTACAACACTCCTCTTGGGAGCCATGGCCCACAACAATATGGTGAAATAATACATCAAATCAGAAAATAAAGCTTGCATCACATGTTCAGATTTTTCACCATCAATGTTTCTTTGAAACATGGAATTGTGCACAAATTTTTCTCCCTCTTTAAGAGAAGGAAGAAATGACTGAAATGACTCTTGCATAGAGTCCTTTGACTACCCAAATTCCACATAGCTCTTGCATTCTATAAAATTATGTTGTAGCTCTCCTCCAAGGCCTTCAAATTCAAAGCATCTCATGATAGTGTTGTAGATCTTCATGGAATAGGTAGGGCTGAAACAGAAATCCTTGAAGGCCTTTTGTAGCATCTCCTCCTTGAGCTTGGAGGCTCTAGGAATTAATATCCTATCATAGTGATAGATGACTCCCTCATGGATTAGATAACCCTCTCCATGCATTTGGCCATCCAGCATCATACAAGTGTAGATATCCTTTGAGTAATCCACCAAAAGCTGGGATCTCCATTATAGATCTACACTCCCCAGCAAGGAAAACGCTGACGATGCATCAATAAGATTTCCTGCCATGTTGCTAATCTATTCTTTGAAATCTCATATGCCAAATGTACAAGTAGGAAGGAAATACCTCCCCTTTTCCTCCTCCAACAGTGCAGAATCAGAAATGCAGGATGGTGAGGATGATGAGAGCGGAGAATTCCCCTCCTTTTGGTGCTTGCTCAAGCCTACCAATGCTGTAGCTATGTCTCTTAATGCTACCTTCCTTCCTGGATCTTATTTTGGAGCATCAAGAAGTGAGATATCTCCCACTAAAACTAAATCTGGTGGCCTCCCTGGTGATTTTCCACTAGATGATAATGTCCCATGCAAGAATCTCATGAACATGAGAGAAAGGACAGTGAGATCCTTGCTTCCACTGCGCAAATCCATCTACGTTTTCAGTGTGGAAATGCTAGGTGTGGGGTAAGATTTCATACCTGTGATCATGTGAGGTGTACCACTCTTCTTGTCCACCCATTCCATTTGCAAATCCTCCCAATCAGTGGTGACTTTCCCCAATGTAATCAACCACTGAACACCTAAAATAAAATTGGTGTCTGGTATGCCAACTAAAAAGAAGTGATCCACCAAAGTGTAGGATACCATGGTGACTGTAAGTGATGGAACATAATGCATGCATTGCATTGTTCTATCTCTTGGGACTAGAACAGAAAATCCCTCAAAGGTATCAGTGGGTATGGCCCTCCTTTGCACAAGGTGAGAATCACTAAAGTTGTGGGTGGCCCCACTGTCAACAGATATCCTCTGATTCATGATTGAACCATGAACTCTTAGGGTCGAGTACTTAGGTACTCCCCTCAAAGATGCAAGAGTTCCTCTAATAGGAGAAAAATCTCCACTTTCGTCTCCTGATGGTGATGGATCTCCCTCAACCTTGTAAGCGATGTGACCCCTCCTTGGTTCATCATCTTCTTCTTCATCTTCAACATCTGAGAAGACTTCTATGTAGTGTGCTTTCCCAGTAGCACATCTATGTTTTGGTGCCCATGATTCTTGGAAAGTGAAACATAGCCTCTTCTTCCTTATCTCCCTCCAGACTTCAATATCAAGAGGCTTCTTGACTGTGCTCTCCTTGGAAGGAGCATCTTTCTCTTCCTTCCCCTTAGAATGGTAAGAGGGCTTGTTCTAGAAAGTTTCCTTTACTTTTGGCAAGGCATCTTGAAGGTCTCTAGCCCTCTCAATGGCATCATGCAGTGTGATTGACTTGGTAGATTTAACCAACCCATGCAGAGGTTCATCCAAGCCATCGATGAACATGTACACCCTCCTTGCAGCAGATAGATCAGGAACCATAACAGATAATCTTAGGAACTCAGAGATATAAGATTCTGCATTACCTGACTGATTCAATTTTTCAAGGCTCATGAAAGGTGCTTCTGGATCCTTTCTATCAAACCTCTCCACCAGTCTTCTATTAAACTTATAATAGGCAGTCATATTGGCATGGCCCAATGTATACAACCCATGGAACCACCAGTTGTGTGCTTCACCTTCAAAGTGCAGTGCTGCAATATTGATGGCTTCCATCTCAGGGACTTTTTTCAACTGGAAATAGATATCTAGCTTTTCTACCCATGCCTTGGCAGAACTAGTGGATGACCCATCAAACTTGGGTAAAAAGAATCTGCCCATAGAGTGATGTCGATCATGATTCTGAGTGAATCCACCATCTCTATACTGATGCCTTGGTCTTCTCTTGTCCTTGAGATGACAAAACTCTTGAAAACTCAGATGGTCCTTGAATCTCTGATTCTAGGAATCATACTCTACAAAATAGTCTTCAAGGTATGCTTGCTCATGAAGCCCTTCATTCTCCACAACCAAAAAGGTAGGCATAGTAGAACGTTGTGGAGCTTGTGGCTGATTCACTGGTTGATCATTCCAGCAGTGAGACATGCCAGAGCTTTCCCCGGGATGAGATCTTCTGGGAGACTCCTTGAGCATGTCTAGCCTCATCTCTTTGATCTCTCTAGCAAGATCTTGCATGGCTACCAAAAGAGTTCTTGCAAACTCTTCTCCTTCTTTATCACTTCCAGTTTCAGGGGCTTTACCCTTGTCTTGATCATCACTGGTGTAATAAAATTTCTTGTGACTTCTATTTGGATACCTTTTCTCCCTCTCATTAAGAGGCTCATCTTATTCTGAAAGCATGTTGGCTTTGGCTCTCCAAATAATGCACAGGTTGTGCCAAGAAAGAAGCTTTGATACCACTGTAATATCCCCAAATGGGAATATTCAGCAAAGCCTGCTGAAATAACGCACTTCTAGGAAATATGTGCACTGAAATGAGTTTGCAGCTCCTAGATCCCTTATATCAGTGGATATAATGTCTAGATCCAAAAGGAGAGCAAAAACAAATCAAACTAGGTATGGTAAACAGATCTCCCACCAGGCTAGTCTAGCTTAAAAACACCCAAAGAGAGGGGTTGCAACTATATACAACAAACTGATTCAGAAATAACGTAGTTTATGAAAGCATGAGAAGGAGACCAATAAATAAGATCAAATTTTGAGTATACAGCAGAAAATCAGATCCATAATGATGCTCTTACATTATACAGCAGAATATAGAAGACAAAGGAGAAGAAACTCTTCAGAAAAGAGGGTTGCAACACATGTATTTACTGCAAGATGGCTTAACAATGTTATTTTATGGAGATGTAGTAGCTGTATGTTACACTTCATATCTAGAGCATATCTGTGTACAAAATATCAGATCCATTTCAGATCTGTACACTAGAAAGGCTCTATTACAAGATCCCCTTGAGGTTTTGATCAAATTATGAAGAACAAAGAGGAGATCTGAGTTTAAAGTAGCAGATCTGCAATATGATTCAGAAATTTTTGAAGATGATTTTACATTAGAAACATATCATATATATAGAACACATTGATTAGCAAGCTAATCCATGGATCACCAAAGTGAGAGGCAAAGCCCAACACCAGAGATATCTTCTCAAAAAGGGGATCAAAACACCCTGCAAATTCTCCTTTGAAAATAACACAGTCCTGGAAGGGAAACTGTGCTGTAGCCTGAAGTAATGAGTTGGCCTGATGCCAAGATGTGAAATATCAGCTCCAAAGGTTCATAACTTTCTTTGCCTTGGGATAGGAGACTTTCCCAGTGAAAAGAGGGCCTGAAATGGCCTAGATCTGAGCAGATCTAACCTCCACTTGCTGCAGCTTGCAAGGACAACCTAATCCTGAATAGGATCAGCGCTGTAGTTGAAAGGTGAGCTTGGCCAAATGTCAGATAGTGGATGAAATCAACAAGACTCCTCCAAGAAATCCTCAATGGAAGAGGTGGGATCCCTGCATAGGAATTCCCAAGTGCTAAGCAGCACTATTCTCAGCTAAATAGCAGAGAATGGTATTTGTCTAAACAGACAAGATACTCAGAAAATATGCATAATCAACAACAACCCTCTCTTGATGCTCTCCTCCTCCTTTTATAAGATGAATGCCTTGTCAAACCTTAAACCACTTCAGTGAATTAGCTCCTTTCACATGAGGGGCCTCCACCTATAACTACGTTGTCCATCCATGAGGTACATTGCATCTAGACAATGTTGTAGATTTGGTCAAGGTTGACCCAGTCTCATAGCTCAAACCCCTTTCACACCTGCAGGTGATTTGTTTACATGGCCCAGATTTGTCCCTGTTCATATGGGCGTTGATTTATTCATTCTTTTCAGGATTTTTACATGTCCTCCTTTATTCATTTATTCATGTCACAAAAAATGAGACAAAAATGTATATTCCTCTTAGCTTAGGCTAAGTAGGAATATGACAACAAATCATCCTAGTGTGTCATTATTGAGCTGCAAAAAACACTTGGGGTTGGGGTGTGGATTTTTGGAGGATAGGATGAACTTTTTTCTAAACAATCAAATGCAGAACTATATGTTCAGCATTGAGCTTGAGCATGAGACATCACATACACCATTGTGGAGATCAACAACGTTGTCATTGAGCAGTAGTGATGAGTTGGGGGCCCAAAGATTACTAGGGCATTCTAATGACCATTACACTTGTGTGACATTCAATGACCAGATGATTGATGAGAGTCCTCTTATCTTTCAGCACTATGATGGATATTTCTTGATGAGAATTGTACAGGTCTATGAGGAGACTTTACTTCCAACATACTTAGATCCCTATGGATTCAATTTGGTCATGGGTGAGGGGTCTTCATTGGGAGATCTCCAAGAGATTGCATTTCAACATCCCATGAAATGCAAAAGTAGAAATCTGATTTGGGAAGGTGATATTCTCCATTGGAGGAGTACCAAGAAGGAGCATGATCAAAGACACCCACATGTGGATGAATGGGTGTGGAGGGTGAGCAAGAGGATGGTGAGCCACTTGAATATCTATGACACAGGGGAGTAGGAGGCATGGCTACATTGGCTACTCTTGAAAGAGTTTGGCCATCATGTGACATATCCTTCTTCAAAAGGTATGTTGGTGGAGGAAACTTGGCAGGACACTTGCATCATATGGCAGCAAAGAGTTTGGGTGCACTGTGTTGATATGACATTCTTCATGTCAATCATCATATCCTCACCTCATGATTTTTATGATGGAGGTGTGAGGGGGAAACAAGAGTTATTGTTGCTTTGGCTACTCTTGGGAGAGTATGGGCAGATTTTTTCCCATACTTGGCATGATATTTCAAGAGAAAGGGATGGCACAATCAAAGTGCAAGGACGCTACCCTTCAACATTGGAGGATAAGGAGGTACTCCTACATAGGAAGGAGTTTGCCACACATAGCAGCATGATGACGGATGAATTTGGCATATGGTATTTCAAAGAATTAATTCATGGAGTGACAAGAGCCTCATCACTAAGGCCAACAATGTTGACACTTGGGAGTATGTTTCTACTGATGGAGTGTTCCGAGGGGAGTATACACCCCTTCATTTTGCATACCTTTATGAGGAGATTCTCATGGGAGGACTCATCTATGGACCTCACTTTCAGCCTACTCACTAGGAATTGTAAGAAATGTATTTATGTACTTATTGATCATTTCATTGAGTATTTGCATTATCTCACCATCTATGTACAATGCATTGCTCCACAAGAGGGCAAGATTATTTTTGGGTTTCATGGTCATTTTAGGACCAACATTGATGATGGAGATAACCCTTTCCTACATGACTTTGGGCAAGTGTGGTGTTACTCTTATTATTCTCAGCTAATATATAATGATATTTACTACCTCATAGTAGATGAGAAAACATGCATAGCTAGTAACTTGTTGGAGGACCACTTTGATCCAAATTTTATGCAGGAACGCAACAGAATACACATATACCCATAAACACAGAGATGCAGTGGAAATAATGCTTCATTTTATTAATAAAAGAATGACTGAAATAAGATTACAAACATAATGGAAGCGACCTAGGGTGTTGGAAGCATATCTCTGAGAAGAGATGTGGTGTACGCAGGCCTCTGAACTGTGCTACATTGAGGCTCGAAGGCCTATTACAGACATAATGGAAATAGATGAGCTAGGGTACTCGCAGCGTATCCCTGAGAAGAGATCTGACAGCTACTAGCCCCTGAACTATGTTACAATGAGGCTCGAGGGCCTATTTATTGTTGAGAAACAATGTAAAATCCGAAACATCCAAAAACCTAACCCTAGGAGATGAAGAGCCAAAACTGTGGGCCCCATTTGGGTAAATTGGTGTTTCAACTTCCCGGGGGCATAACTTTGGCATCTGATCTTTGATTGATGCGATAAATAGATCGTTAGAAAGATCTGTCTGAGGAACACAACTTTTGATGAAAAATAGATAAGCTCGGTCACTCTCAGTTTTACAAAAAAACATCGTTTAGGGCCTCAAAACGGCTCTGAAAGTTCAGGACCCAAAAAACTGCTAAAAATAGTAAGTTGTGCTGAAACTTAAAAACAAAAAGAACTGATGGTGGGGGTTCAAATGGAATAGGTGGGTGGCCACCAATATCCACCTGGATCATTAATGCCCCAAAATGGCTTCAAGCATGCAGGACCCAAAAACCTGCTAAAAACAGTAAGCTACTAGAAGTGAAAAGCTGCAAGAATTGATGTCGCGGGTCTAAATGGAATATGTGGGCGACCATCGATATCCACCTGGATCACACTTGCCACATGATGTTCTAAAACAGTAGTTGGAAATATTGCATTTTATCCACTAGAAAAACCATTGGGACTATCCAAACTTGCACGTAACCTTCAACAATTTTCTGATTTGGGTACCATATGGTGATGATGTACCATTAACTTTGTATGGGATTGATTGGGCTAGCATGATTCATGATTCTATGGAGAGGATCCTTGAAGATCTAGTCTTCTTCTTGCCACTTGGGGGCAACATTATTGCAGCCCAAGATCAGCAGCTACTCTACACTTATCATAAGTGGAGACAGAGACAGCGTGGGGTAGGCTATTTTTTCTACCATGTTCAGTTATGCAGCCCACCTACATTGCAGTAGCCAAAGGTGGAGGAGATTTTTCATGAGTTACCATTTTGGAGGGTGGCTCATTTTGTATGGATGATAGCTTAGGGATGGGAGATTCATATGGGGATGATAGTTCCCAACATACATCAAATCTCATGCCTCAAGAAGGCCTCTAGACATCACATTGTTGCCTCCATGGGTGTTTTACTTCTACATGACGATAGCTATTTGGGATGGTCACCAAAAGCTAACTTGCATACTTGGGAGGGGCAACTTGGAGATGTATTGATGAGATAGATAGCATATTGCTCCTTGGAGGATTTTATCATATGAGGATGCTACAGGAGGAGGAGAGGAGGCTCTTCAGTTCTATCCTTGTAGTTGCTTGAGGACAAGCAACATTTGGGAGTGGAGGACTATAATATTCCTAAATTAGCATGCAACTAATTGGAATATTAATTTTTCTCTTAACCTATAGTTAGATGAATAAATGGGTATGGAGGCCCATAAATATTTTTAACAGCAGTAAAATCCCTCTTAATGTGAAAAGGGATCATATTCATAGCTGGGTAAGACACCCTCATGTGTGAACAAGGGCTAATGCATGAAGAAAAGCTCAAGTTTGACCAAGTCAACAAAGATGGAATGGAGGGAGTGAATCATCAATAGGGACAACTAGTATGAATGTGGATTAGTTTAGACAGCTATATAAAAGTTGGATTGAAGACCGTTAGGTGTGAAAAGGGCTGGAGTAGGTTGAAGAGATCAACTTTGACCAAATCAAACAGCGTTGTTATGGAGGAGTGGCATTAATGATGGGACATCGCAGTTTTGAAGGGAGATTAATTGTGTGATGGTGGAAACCCTAATAAGTGGGACCCAAGGTGAAAGGGATCACATTGTTTATAAGGAAGAGGATGGCAGCCTTATGAGGTTAGCTTATGATTATTATTTTGATATGTCTGTTTAGACTTTTGCTCTCTTCAATTGTTTAGCTAAGATTGTTGGTGTTGTTTAGCACAAGGTTTTCCTGTTTAGGAATTCCATATCTTTCCTTGAGAGGCCTCTTGGGAGAGTCCTGATGTATCATTCCACATATCTATCATTCTGGCCAAGCTTAAGTCTTTAGCTACAGTGTAGTTTCAGCAGAATATTGTGTTGTGTTGCAAGTTGTTGCAGTGGAGGGTTGAGAAACCCACTTTCTGAGCTATTTTTTCATAGGAGGAATGATTCCTTCTCTTGGGAGATCAGTTTGGAGGGTTCTTGAGCAAATTTTAGATCTTTGGCATCAATCCAACTTATCCCCATCATTTACAGCGCAGTTTCAGCTGAGAATTGCATTATTTTGGAGGGTAGCTTCAGTGAGGGATCTTATGGCTCTTTTAGAGTGTTTTCCTGTGGTTGAAGGGTTCAACCTTTCATTGGAGGAGACCTTTGAGGATCTACATTATTTTGGTCTTCTATACCATTGTCTTCAGTTTTGCAATGATTCTTCAGTCCTAGGGCTGTAGATCACCATTTATATTTGGGTGTATTTCTGGAAATCCTTCCCGGGTTCTCTTGGATTTATATAAAAGAGACTAAATCTCAGTTTATGAGAATTATTGATTAATATAACAACAAATCCATTTGTCTCTATAATTTTGGATTATAAACCCTCATTAGACTGTGTTTTCATTTGTTGCAGTATTTTTGGGTTGTTGTAGTATTGGGCTTGCAGTGTTTTTGAGCTATTATGGGCATAGGAGGTCTGTTTATCTTAGAAATAATGATTTATTTTTTATTGACTTCTGTATTTAGTTCTTATAATGTCAGATATAATGGATCCATGGGTTGTACTTAACTTTTAAAGCATGATTTTCTGAAAAATGCATTTTTCATGCATTTATTGTTGATTTTCCCATTTGGGAATATTATAGGTGGCAACAGTGCCACTAGGATCCACATCGATAATCTTCTTCCATTTGCCATTCCCCTTGTTTGGTTTTGACTCAAAGTTAGAATATGCATTAGATTCAGAATCCGCTTCAACTCGAGCACCAGTGCCGATTTGGCCCGACACTCACTTGTGTTGTGAGTGGATCTCTTAAGGAAATCACACCACTTTCATATGTCCTTCTTTGGATTTGTGGTGTTGTTATTCGCTTGCAGCTTCGACAAGTTGTCATGGGCTGCCCTGACTTGGCCTTATCCTTTTTTCTACGGTTTGGGGGCACCTTTCCCTTGCTTTTGATTCACAGATCCAAAGTCTTTTTTATTTTGTTTGAATTTTTTCTCAATATTGGTATCATACCAATATGTTGCGCCAAGTGAAGAGATGTCGAGGGACTCCATTTCCTCCTAGATGTATCTGTGCATACAACTGTGGTACTTAAGCACCAAATGTTTCTCTGAATCTTTGATACCGAACTTTTTGCACAGGGTATGGAACAGATTCGCCAGCTTATGGACATCTTTATCCCTTTGTTGCCGCAACATAGTCTATTGTATGTAGTTGTCCTAATAGTTCCCCACGGGGTAGTATTGTTCCTTGATGGCATCTTGGAAATAATTCCAAGTGGGTGCGACTGAGAAAAGGGAGGATTCCTTCTTTTCCTTTTGTTCACAGTAGGTTTCCCACCAGCCCTTGACATGGGGGGAGGATTTGAGGAGTGCAAAAGTAATCTTTTCCCGATTGGAATATTCATGAACCAAAAAATATCCTTCTAATAGATTCAACCATCTATCTATGGTGTCTGCATCTATTTGGCCTTCAAATATGGAAATTTTGAAGTTAACTTGAACCTTAAAAGGAATGGTTCCTCCAGAGTGGTTGTCGGATGAATATGCATTATCGGTGGGTAGTCGTCGAAGGATCTGGGAAAAGTCATCCATCATCGCGTTCCTCTGTTTCTTGAGGGCCTCCTTGAGCAATATTTTGATAGGATCTCATGCTCCCTCGTCTTTCTTTTCCTCTGCAATGGGAGGTTGTTAGGGTTTTCAAGTCTGATATTTCAGAGTTTCAACCAAATCAAGCCCCAACTCCTTATACCCTGATCGCGTTGGGGACATGCAAAGAAATATCGCGAAAGAGAAGACCAATCTGGTACCATTGATCCAGATTTATGCAAGAACGCAATAAAATACAGAAATAAACATAACACGGTGATGCAGAAAAAAATATACTTCATTTCATTAATACCAAATAATTGAAATAAGCTTGTAGACAGAATGGAAATAAACTAGCTTGGGTGATGGTATCTTATATCTGAGAAGCGATGTGGCAGTTTCATGCCTCTGAATTACGTTACAATGAGGCTCAAGTGACTTTTTTTATTATTGAACAACATGGGAAAACCATAAACAACCAAAACCCTAACCCCAGGAGATGAAAAGCCAAGCTTTTGTGGACCCTGTTGGGGTTAGTTGGGCAACCAACTTCTCAGGGTCGTAACTTGGTCATATTATCTCCGTTTGGCGCATACAAAATATCATCGGAAATATCTCAGTAATTTTTTCTTTCTATAGATGACTAAATGTTTATCCTAGATTTCTAGAAACAAAATTCATGAATGTTGTGAGTTCTAGAAATCTCACTGCCTTCATTATCCTCAGGATAAATTTTTCACTATTTTACTACTCTATTAAGTCATGACTAGCATACCACTCCCTGAAGACCCATCATGGGCTCAAGCTACTCATTCTCACTGTGTTTTGACACCTTTGACCTTACCACCCAGTTTGGCCTTGCCTAACCCCTCCATTTTCCATCTATGATCACCAACCAACCTGCTTTCTCCCATGTTTACCAGAAATCTTAAAAAAGCATTGATGGTCTCAAAATCCCTCTGCAAGCTCTTTAGATCAATCAAGTTCATCCATTTCCATATCCTCAAATACACTCATTGATCAAGAAGTCCTGCTTTTACACTGCCAAGTCCCAAATGCCTCCCACTAGGTCACCTAGGGTTTTACAGGTCATAAGATTGTTTTGGTGTTCTGAATCTTTGTTTTTCCTATACCAAGAAGCTACAATCAAAGAGCAAAAAATATAGCACATGATTGTCCAAAAGGTATCAGAAAATCTTCAAAGGAAGGCCTCCTTGGTCAAAACAAAATTTCTATAAAAAAGACAGCTAATCTTAGACATTTCTACAAGAATGAATGAGATGGCCATCAGCAGAAAAAGAGGTAAGAGGGAAAATCATCCTTAGGGGTAGCCACAACAAAGGAGAGGAAATAGACCTATGAACAAAGAAAATAATGGTTTTTATAACTAACTGGAAAAAAAAGTGTTGCCCAGCAAGGATTCCATGCAAAATATCACAAGGACAGATGGTACATCAGCACAACTGTGCATGAATTAAATATTTACTGAAGCTATAAATGAAGGTGAGAGACCTCCTTGATGAAAAGTCAAAATTTGAAAAATGATATCAAAGAATGACTCACATGGTTTGTCAAGGAAACATTGTTACACTGCACCAAAGGGAGAAATTGTAAATAATATCAGTCTGAGGTAACCTAAGTTTTCAAGTACAGTTAAAAGCCTTCAAAAAAGGTCAAAAGAAAGAAAGCAGGAGGTTAAGTGTCAAATAAGAAATCAAATTGAGCATGAGTTCTACTTTTGAGTGATTAAAGGTGTCAAACTCCAAAGGAAGTTTAAGAAGACCAAGACAAATGTGTTATGGCACCTGCAGCAAACAGAAGTGGCCAAGGAAAGGTAATGAAAAACTTGATGGGAAAGGACTAAGGTCACTATGCCAGACAACTTTACTATACCTCTAGAAAATCAATAAGAAAGGGTTGAAGACATGAGAATGACTAAAAGCATAGTGTGTTACACCATTTTTTGGTCATCTAACCTACTATCATTAGATGGACCCAAGTACACCATGTAAGACCAATTTTACCCTAAGTAAAATTGCCTTCACTATGTAAAATAACTTAATAAAACACATTTATTAGGTTGTTTATGGTCTAAAAAGGAAACCCCAAAAGGAAATATTAAACAAACCTATATTTGTTTGATTTTCTTGGTCATGTTTAACCCAAAACAAAGAAATTAATTAGATAAATCTTTATTTATCCTATTATTTTCTAGGAATAATTATTTAAATCTTATTTAAATAATATTCCTTGTTAAATATGACTAAATCACCCATAAATAATTAAATAAATCATTATTTATTTGATTATCTTTCAACCACTTCCTTAAAATGATAAACAAATCATTTATTTATTCATTATTCACAAATAAAAGGGATTTGACCCAAGTCAAATACTTTTTCCCTCCAACAAATATAATAAAATATTCCATAAAAGGTGGATATAGATTTGGTTAATGTTATTTTAATCATGCACCAAGATCTAGAATGACCCAATATTTTGTTATAAATAGGAGGGTTTTTCCTACCATTCTTCACCTTTTGTTGCCTATTAGATCACTCTAGATCTAAACTCTTGGTCTGACTTTGAGCCATTATCATTGTCATATTTTTCATTATTTGCTGTGTGAGCTCCCTTTGAGTTCTATCTTTGTCTGGGTTTTCTACACCAACAAGAGAGAGAAATGCTAGATCTGAAGTGCTGAGGACTTCCAAGAACCCATCCCATTGAGGAGAATTGGAAACACCTTCTTGTTTTCCTCCCAGGTGCCTTTAATACAAAAAATTCTTTCAAAAATTGTTCTTGTCTTATCTATTGGATATATGGAGCAAAACCTTCTTTTTCACTGCTTAATGTCTTTCTATGCATAGATCTGGTTTTTGCAGCACTTGTCTTGGTCAACTAACTGCAGATCTGAAGATATTGGCAGCCATATTTGATGTTAGGGCTATTAGTTATGCGTAGCTAAAGTGGTCCTTTTTCGTACACTTCGACAAAGGATTCATACTAACATAGTGTAACCATGAAACTCCACCAGGCGCCAGCAAAACAAGTTTTTAAGGAATATCAACAAGCCAAAGAGAGATAAAGTCCATCATCTCAGTTACCAAAAATCAGTAAGAAGATGGGTTGAGATGATAAAAGATCATTTTTATGTTTAGATCACCTCCTGCAAAAGAAAAGAAGATATCAGTGACAAAGTGACAAAGTAAAACTTAGGACATTAGCAAGGTGGGTTTTGGTTTTAAATTATTTTTCCAAGAGTATAAAAGCATCTCATTCACCACTCAACACCATTTTTCACTAGGAAAAGAGAGCAAAGGGTCCTCAGAGAGAAAATTCAGGGTTTTTGGAAAGTTTTGGGCAGAAGAAGCCCTGCGCTACGCTCCTGAAAACACGTGCTACGCACCTGTGTGTGCCACCTTTGCAATTTTCCACAGGGCGTTGCGCTCCTGTGTAGTGGCACTACACACTTACCGCGTGCAAGGTCACCCGACACCACTTTGCCCGAGCTGTACGTGTTGGGTTGTTCAAGCCTGACCCAACAGCCATGCAGAAGGTTGTTTGCTCTGCCCGGGTGCTACGTGCTAGGCCGTTCAGGCTGACCTGACCGCGTGCAAGCTCTTCCCGCGCTGTGCTCCTGTGTTGCACGTTCAGCTAGGAAGTTTTTTAAGCTAGTGCCACCCTCATATTTGCTCAAGACCCCTCCAAATTCTTGCTTGGCGCGTCTTGAAGTTTCTATAAGAGGTATTTAGATTTTCTACCCCCTCTCATGCTATTTTAAAGGTCAAACTTAACAAGAAATGTGAAGAAAAGAAAAACCCTAAAGGAAGAGATAAGTTTGGTCTCCATGCTAAGAAGTGGCTCCTCTACCAAATAACCTCTCTATTTTCATAACTAGCCTTCACATTACCAAGCCTTGACACTACTGTCTCCTCACCATCCCATTCACCCTCTTCATATCATTTCACAAGCAGCTTTAGGGTTTTGATTTCAAAGTAAGAGTAATGATAAAATGCCTAGAGAAGGCAGTGTTGACAGTGGCGATGGATTCCAAAGGCCTAGGGGACCACAGAGAAAGGGTGGGAGAGAAAACAGATTTGAACCTATGAACACCAAAGAATTGACAGCCTCCCCTACCATAGTTGCATATTTCCAAGAAGAAGGTTGTTTTGATTTCTGTGAAAGAGTACAAAGGGTCAAAAGTCACCCTGATTTGACCAGAATTTTTGTCCTCAACCTCCATGACCATCAAGTGCATCTAGCTAGAGTGAATTTTGAGTTGTCCACCAATGCAATTTCTATGCCCACCGGGATACCTTGTATGGGAGAAAAATGGTTCAAACAGGTGAATCTGGACTTGAGCCATTATCAACCCTTCTTAAAACCAAGTTGCCAAGATGGTTTCAAAACTATTTTCCCCTTTTCCCATTTGTTAGAAATATATGCCCCCTTAATGAAAATAATTATGAAATACTTCACCTGTGAGGGTAGGTTTTCTAGATTGCACTCTTACCACATAAGACTGGTTATGCATTTCACTAGGGCCAAGCTACTACATTTTCCCTATTAACTTTGTAGAAGTATTGACAAGATGTCATACATTGTGCAAAAGAGGCCTCCCTCACAACAGATGCAAAGTATTTTTCACCATTTCCTTATCAAGATGATTGCCTTACATCAATTAGAGCAACAAGGTATCCCATGGGAATTGTTCATCGCCCATGATGTTTTCACAAATCCATGGCCTCTTCCTCTACAAAGTTTACCCTGATCATCTCACCCACTTTCCTCCATTCATCCATCACCCCTCACTGACCATGAATCATCCTCTCCACATGAATCCTCTCCCCAAGAGAACTTCCCTCCTTCACCTTCTCCTAAAGCATCAAAAAAAAAGAAAGTGATGACAGTCAAGAAGAAAATGAGAGACAAGAACAAAGGACAAATGATGAAGAAGAAGAAATTGAAAATGAAGAAAATGATGATGAGGAAGAAACAAAGGACAGTGAAGAAGAAGACACACATGATGAAGCATAAAATGACAGTCATAAGGAAGAATATGAGGAGGAGGAAGATGATGATGAAAATCAAGGGACAGAGGCAGATTCTGATGAGAAAAACAGTGAAGATAAAGAAGAAAGCAGTGAGCCCAATAGTGAAGAAGAAACAGATGCAAGCAATGAAGAAAAAGATGACAAGGAAGGAGATATAGAAGAGGATGAAAGTGATCAAAATGAAAGAAATGAGGACATTACAGGGGACAACAAAGAGTTCGAGGAAAATGAAGAAAAGGCAAATGCAAGCAATGATGAGGCAGATTCTGAAAACAAAGGCAATGAGCAGAACAGTGAAGAAGAAAAAGGAAGTGAGCCAAATGAAGAGGAAGAAACAAATGACAATCAAGAAACAGAGGCAGATATTGAATAAGAGATAGAGGGAGAATCGGAATATGAAAAGGGCAGTGAACATGACAGTGCAAATGAAGAAGAAACAGAGGAAAAATTTGAAGAAGAGGACATGGACATAGATCAAGAAGATGAAAATGATCAAGGGGATGATAGCCAGGATACCAATCATCCCTTCAGTGGTTATGACAGTGATGATAGTGTAGAATATGAATATGAAGGTAACCCTAGTCATGATGACAGTGAAGAAGGGGAAAATGCTCATAATGATGATCACAGCCATGACAAAGAGGCCCACAAACTCACCATCAAACCTCTTGCATGCACATACCAGAGAGGCTCAACGTAAGTGTTTGCCACCTCCAAAAGGCAAGGGACCTTGCCATCTACATCAGCTCAAAGTATTGACAAGAGAAAAGAAAGATGAAAAAGGATAAGAAAGGTAAGGGAGGTAGACAAAATACTCAAAAGCCACAATTCATTGACCTAGATAGTGATAATGAAGATGAAGAGGTGGCCACTAGACTACCACTCCAAAGAAAAGATGCCCAAATCAAAGAGTGGGAGAGGGATTTTGAAATGGCACAACAGATCATTCAGTACTACAAGAATGAACACAAGTACTTCAAGAAGATAAAGAGGGGCCTTGCTCTCTAGAAAAATATGACCAAACATTATGCCATGAAAAATAAACTTGCTAATGCCAAACTGAAGGAAGCCCTCCTAGAAATTCAAGCACTAAAAGAAGAAAAAGGCCAAGATAGACTTGTAATTTTGGCACAAGCTTCTTTACAGGTCTCTAAAGATCCATGAGACACCCTTCCACCAAATTTGGGAGAATTTTTACAAGTTTTTGTTTTTTTCAAATTTTGAGGGCCAAGGGAGTAGCACACATGGTGCTACACTTTTTCTCAAAGCATATTTAGGAGGCAAAGCTCACATTTTTTGAATCCTCATCTCAAATGTAGCACGATCACAAATTTTCAGATGAATTTGAGTTGTTTTGGTCCTCCAAAATGGTCAAAAACACCCTATTTTTCACCATTATGCCTGCTTTTCAAGACATGTGTTGCGCCTTTACCGGCCTTGGAATTTTTACTTTTTGAATATTTTTATAGCCCTAATTAGAGAACCAAGGGTATATCTAGAAAGTAGACTCAGAGGGCTTTCCAAAAATCCATCACGGAGCCTTTTTCGACATCAGGAAGGCTTTCAAAACACTGCTTCAAGATGACCCATTTTTCCTGCTCCTATGCTACACTCCTAGCTTGGAAATTCATCCTAAAACACAGTGTTGCGCCCTTAGCAGAGGGAAAGTCAACAATGTATGCTTAGAAAGTTTTAGGAGGCATTTGAGAGCTCAAATGTCAATTTCTTTGCTAAAAATGCCCGAAAATATATTTTGTTTAGATATTTTGTGCCTTGGGCCTTGCAAGGCCTCAAGGACAAATAGTGATATTTCTTGTTAGCCAATAGGCTTCTAGTGACTCTATTAGGTTTTTCTTGTCCATGCATGATAAATAGAGCTTGGATACTACATTGTAAATGTTGGCTTTTGATGAGTTTTGAGAGCAATACATGGTTCTTTAAGGTTTAAGAGAAATTTGGTGTTATGGAGCTTGTGAATGATTTGCTTTGATTGATGATGATGAAAGCTTGCTTGCAGGATCCCTGAGCTTGGTGAATGGTGACGTGTCTCTAATTTGTTCATGTTTTCTTGCTTATCATTCTGTCCATCCTTCTATGTTGTAGTAGAACATAAAAATATAGGTTGAAAAATGTTGATTGAGGCACCTCAGTCCTTCCTATTACTATTGTCTTGATGTTTTATTTTGCTGGGTGTGTTTAAGGAATTCTTAGCTGCTCCTTAGGCCTCCTTAGGCTTGTTTATTTCATCAATGGATTAATATGCTAGTTTCCAAATATTTTTTATGGTAAGCCCTGCTTATTTGATGATATCTAAACTCTGTTTTGAAATCTCTCTTTGAATTACTACTTGTTAAGTCAAGGAGGTCTTGTTTTGATCTTGCCCTTTGTCCATACTTATCAGTTTACCTAAAGGTTCTTTATAGCTTGATTGGTGATGTCTAGGATTTCCCTCTTCATTGGTTAAAGTTATTTGTCATCTTATATGTTTTCAAACTCTCCAGGTGAAATCACTAGAGTTAGATAATATTTCTTGCTTATTGTGCTTCACTAAATTGTTTATCTTGAATGTCTATTTGTTTAAGTATTATCATTGAGTAAATGGTTTTCCCTACCTGATGATTATTATCTTTTTCTTATCAGTATTTTAGACCTTCTTGTTTATGGATATATGACAAAGGATACTTCACTTCCCTTTGCCTTACCTTATTCCTCAACTTAATGTCAATTTCACTTCACACATAACCTTAAAAGATCCGTTGACTACACTAGATTTTCCCTGTGATGCACTCTAACTCATTGTTGAGATATCCTTGACTTCATAGACTCCATATCCCAATGATTTGATGACCTCTTACTCCACCTATTCTACTTGATCATTTACCCAACCAACACAAACAACAAAACCCTACACTTAACAACTAGCCTAAAATCAACCATCTAAAGCAAACAAGTTCACATCCTTTGCATACAATAGAGAGAGCCCTTTTTGAGTCCAGGAAGGCTAGGTCCTAGGACTCCAAAGACTGGTTTCATGTTACCGTATGCATTTATTCTACCGATCTGCTAAATCATGGGACCCTAACATTCTAGTGATCACGGTGGGACCTTCGAAGTAAGAAACAAGCTTATATATCCTTATAGAATTCAGAAGCCCTTGTCAAATAGTATCTATTGATTTTTCACCACCTTATCGCCACACTAACATTCAGGCGATCACAGTGGGACTGAGTACATAGTAGCCTAAAAAAATCTTATAGACTCATTTAAACCCTCAGTTAAGCTTAGAAAATCAACTGATAGCCAAGAGTAGAATCAGGTTGTTTCACCATCTTAGCAAAATGATGACTCAGCTGTAGGACACTCTCACATACCCTAGGACTACATAAAGGAACTCAGAAAATCCCAAAACATCCTTAGATTAGTTTATTTCCAGTTACTGGTGGTGGACCATACACACATATCCTCAAAACAACTAAAAACATCCACCTAGTGACTCCACTAGCCTCCAGTAGGACTATTACTTCACTAGTTCTCATTTAGACTCCCTAGGATTGTATCAAATCAGCCCGGAAAAGTTTAGAAGTCTAGTTTCGTACTTTGTGAGTTTAACAAGCACTAAGAGAGGTTAGCCTTCCGAAAACAGTCCTAAAAATTTCAGCCTCTCTACATTTTGAGTTTGAAACATGGCTTCACAAAGGATCAGTACCAGATCACATCCGGACCCAAATCCTCCTACCGTATTTGATGACCCATAAAATATTTTGTGGAAAACTTATAGATCTGAGAACTCAGTTCCTGTTAGGTCTATCCATAGAGCAAGATCTGTCCCCGAACATCTTACAGCTTTGCAAGATCCCCAATTTGACTTGCATTACACAAAGAACCTTTTTCAGAACCAAGTCACAAACTGATATTGACCAGACTAACCTTGAGCCTGTAGATTTGCAGCAGAGTTCTAGTAGAGAAGCCTCTCCTTCCACACCACCTGACTTTCAGCTTCTCCATCACTTTAGCTCTTTCCATACCAAATCTGCTCATAATCAGTTTACCGGTCCAAGTACTTCCACCACACTCATCCATACCTCCACTGTTCAAACCAGTACACTCCATCCTTCACCTCCTCTCACAAACCCTCCTCTTGTAAACCCTCCATTAGCTCCCATCATGGCAGCTTGGTATGCTCCCCTGGTTTTACCACAACCTTTAGTCCCTTTTCCAAATGATTACCAATCCAGGATGCCTCATTTCATAGGATAAATGATTACTGCCCAAAAACATGTAGATAGGATAAATTATGCCTTTGATTACATGGAAATAGAAGAAGAAACCATTAAGATGAGGATCTTTGCACAAAGCTGAGGAGGAGAAGCCAAAAAATGGTTCAAAGCATTAACTCCTAACACCATACTTGATCTCCCTTCCCTCTACCAAACTTTCATAAACAATTGGGAAATCAAGAAAAACACCCTCCAAATCCTTTCTGAATATAACAACCTCAAAAGAAATGTCGGGGAAAGCATCCAAGACTATTGCACTAGGTTTAATAGTGTGTACAATGCCCTCCCACCTTATATGAAACCCCTGCAAGGCCTAGCACTAGTGAAATTTCCAGAAGGCTTTAATCTGGACATGACGTATCAACTAAGAGAGAGAGATCCCCAAACATTATAATAAATGCAAAGGGCAGCTATTAGTGCAGAAGCCAACCTCATTGAAAAAATAGCTAGGATGAGATCGAAAAAAAGAGTCACTTACAAAGATGAAACCATAGCCTCCACCTCCTCATTCGATGCCAAAATGGACAACCTAATGAGAACAATGGAGAGAATGATAGAAAGGATAAGCTTAAATGAAAGAACACCTCCTAGGAAAAATCAATCAAATCCCCAAAACAGAAACAGGAATCCAAACTTCAAAAGAGACCCACCCCAAATCAGACAAAGAGAAAATTACCAACAAATTAGGCCTCCCTTCCAAGATAATTATGTGGATGAGGAGGAAGAAAGAGAAATAGAACAACCGGAATAAAACCATGTAAAATTGATAGGATCTATCAATGAGGGTGAATTTTTTCCCACAAAAGAAGAACAAGGCTTATTTTCCTCAAATCAAACTGAAACTAACTATGATGATTTTGAAGACTACCACTTGGGATTTGAAAATTCCATAATGGAAGTCCATGGGAAATATGACCTTAGGAGCAAAAAGAACCAATATTTCCCCAAGAAGAACCAAATAGACACTGCTGTTAGGAAAACACCTAAAAATACTCCTAAGAAGACAACAGAGAATTTCAACCCTATGGCTAAGAAAACTGATCCAAACAAAGGAAAAATCATCTAGCAAAACAATGACCCAAGCTAGCCTAGTACCTCCACTAGTGGCCCTGAAAAAATTATTTTGTCTAAAGCCCCAAATCAGAATCAGCAAATCAAAAATGTAGAAAAGTTCATGGCTGATAAAACTGATGTAAATATGTCCAAAACCCAAGTACCTTTCAGTTTTAAAGGAGAGATTGCTAAAATCAAGATCACCATGCCTCTCACCGAACTGGTTACTCAAGAAGTGTATAGGTCCCAATTTTTGAGAGTCTTAAACATGGGAAATGATACTAATACCTTAAACTTGATAGATGATAAACAAGAACTATTTTTTTTCCCTGAAGTAGAAGGAAAGTATTAAGAAGGAGCCATTCCCCCTTTCTATGTCAGCTTAAACATACATGATAAAATTTTGCACAATACCATGCTAGACTCCGGTGCCTCACACAACCTCGTGTCTAAATTTGTGATGGATATATTAGGCCTAGAATAACTAAGCCTTACAAGGACTTGTACTCATTTGATTCAAGCAGAGTCAAGTGTTTGGGCCTAATCAAGGATATTTGTGTCAATTTGGCACAAATACCTACTAAGAGTCTAGTCATGGACATAGTTGTTGTTGACATTCCCCCAAAGTATGGCATGCTTTTGTCCAGATCTTGGGGAGCCAAACTTCAAGGGAACCTCCAACTTGACATGGCATATGCTACTATCCATGTTTTCAATCAAACTAGGAGGTTATACTGAGAGTCCCACATGAAGTATATGGTAAGTAGCCTAGATAGGCCCAACAACACCCCTGTTTATTTCATTCATTCAGACTTAGACTCATTCATATTGTATAATGAAAATGACATTGGTGAACACATGGATGAAAATGAAAAAAATAAATATCCTCCACAACAGCCAAATATGTCCTCAAATGAAGAACATGTCATCCTAAACTCTAGCATCCCTGAATAACAACATAATGGTGAACATGAACTAGAAACACTTTGGAACATGAGCTTTGATGGCTCTTGTGGCAAAGCAGGTTCAAGAGCTGGTGTCTGGATACATCACACAAATGAGGGACATTCATATAAACTAGATTTTCAGTGCTCTAATAACATTGCAGAATATGAGGCTCTCCTCCTTGGCTTGCACTTGCTCAAAGACTTAGGAGCCAAGAAAATCTCTGCCCAAGGAGATTCAAAGTTGGTTATTAAACAAATCAAAGGTGAATATTCAACAAAGAATCCAAGATTGAGAGAGTACATAAATTCTACCTTAGATATCCTCAAAACTTTTGAAAAATATCATCTCACATTCATCCCTAGAGCCCAAAATTGCCTTGTCAATGAGCTTGCCTTTGCTGCCAGCAATTTCCAAATACCCCATGCAACTGAACAATACATTGTCAAAGTCAAAAACCGGCCTACAATACTTGATAACATAATCCATTGGCAAGTGTTTGAAGGTGATGAGAAAATTGACGATTTTCTGCAATCTAGAAATGAATTTGCAGGAACAATACCAAGCCTAGAGCATGATGGAGATGTTTTTGCTGAAGAACAAATCCCTAAAACAGAACTGTCCTATACTGCTGATATAAATTTGCTTGCACATCCTTGTGAGGAAAATTTGTTTAAGGATCCAGACCAAAGAGACCTTGAGGTTTTACAATGTAAAGATGATACATTACCAAGGGGACTTGCGCCATTAGAAGAGTTGTTCGACTTTAACGATGTAGCCAAAAAACTGAAGATAGAATCCATCGAGAATGATGTAGATGGGTATAACCTTTGCAGCCTAAGGAACCCAAAATGATCAAACTTTCCAAAACTATTCATCCTCACATGAAACAGAAATATATTGAACTTTTTCAATAGTTTAAAGATGTATTTTCTTGGGGATATGAGGATTTGAAATCATATGACACAAGTATTATTTAACATAAGGTTCCTCTTAAGGAAAATCAAAAACCTTTCAAGAAAAAATTGAGGAGAATAAACCCTATTTTACTGCCTTTAGTTGAGAAGGAGATTAAAAATATGTATGATGTCGAGATCATAGTTCCTCTTAGACACTTAGAGTGGGTTTCTAACCTTGTGTCGGTTAGGAAGAAGACCGGGGAGATTAGGCTTTGCAATGACTTTGGAAATCTGAACAAAGCTTCTCTAAAAGATAATTACCCCCTGCCTAAAATGGATCAAATACTTCAAAAGGTAGTTGGCTCTAAGAGAATCTCACTGCTTGATGGCTTCTCCGGTTACAACCAAGTGCTATTATTCCCGAGTGATCAACACAAAACTGCCTTCACCACAGCTTGGGGTACATTCATGTATGTTAAAATGCCATTTGGGTTGATGAATGTGGGGGCTACGTTCCAAAGATCCATGGACATAGCTTTTTCAGAAGACATAGGCTACTTCATAGTCATTTACCTTGATGACATCACTGTTTACTCCAAAAATAATGAAGAACACTTAGTCCACTTGAGAAAAGTTTTTGAAAAATGTAGGAAGTATGGTTTATCCTTGAATCCCAAGAAAAAACTGTTTAGTCTCCAGGAAGGAAATCTCCTAGGCCACATCATCTCTGAAGAAGTAATCAAATAGACCCCAAAATGATTGAAGTCATATTGCAAATTATCCATCCTAGAAACATCAAGGAGTTGCAGTCATTCATCGGGAAGATCAACTTCTTGAGGAGGTTCATCCTCAACCTTGCTGAACTTTTGAGGAATATTATAAACATGCTAAAAAGGGAGATAGGGGTGAAATGGACCTTGGAAGCTAAACAATATTTTGAACTGGTTAAACTAGAACTCACCCAAACACTGATTTTAATCAGTCCTAATTTTTCCAAACATTTATACATTTTCTCATTTGTATCTCAACATACCATTACTGCAGTGCTATTGAAAAAGAACATGACGAGGCAAAAATAGCCCATATCTTTCTTCAGCAAAGCCCTTAGAGATGCCCCTCTATTAGCCAGCTATAAAATTTGTTATATCAAATGCTGGCTAAATCATTTTGGAGCCTTCAAGAAACAAGTTTTATTGCTAAAAAATGTTATCTCTTGAAGACTCTTGAAGGCCTCATGCCCTTGTCTAAATCTTCACTACTGTTCCCATTTTATACTCAGAAATTATGTTGTTTCCATAAGTGAAAATACTGCTCCAAAAGCCATTTTCCCCCTCCTTCCACTTCCAAAACTAACCTCATTTTTACCCCTTCATTCTCCATAAAAATTCTTCATGTTAATATTTTTCCCCTTTCCCCTCCATCAAAATCCCTTTGATAAGGTTTGAGACTCCTTCTTTTCCTTATCGAAACCCTCAAAACCCTTGAAAAACATTGAAAACTTCATGAAAAATACATATTTTTGTATAAAGACTTAAGCCCCATTGGGCTAAGTCCTAAACCACTTCCCCTTCACGTGCACACACCCTGGAACCAAGCGCTGAACCATTCAAGCGCTTAATCGCATCGCAAAAAACCAAGCGCACAAGTCTTTTGGTTAAAAAAAAAGTTCCGATGCGATTGGCCCTATGTGTTATAACCCCCAATCACATTATCACTTCATAAACCCTTACGCCCGCAATCGGGTGCTAAAAACATTATATAAATCATTCCCGGTTGCTTTTTCCCTTTGTAAAATCGAAAAACCATTTACCGAAAGTATTGGTCTAATGCGCCAGACTTATGTTTTTAATATAAAAATGGGTTGATTGAAATAGACCCGCATCATTTCTCTGATGCGATTAAGTCCCATATATATAAAGCTCGCCCCCACCGCTTTTCATTCCATATAGCCTACGCCCAGGACGAAGAGTTTAAGTCCTGAGGCACCCATCGCATCGGAGTTTTCCTTTGGGTGCATTGTAATGTTTTTCCCCACCTCTGATTGCAATGCCCCGATCGCGCAAATGCATCGACCTTCTTCGATCGTGCAATCGCATCGGCCTTCCGATTGTACCATCACATTAGCTTTTCTTCGATCGCCGATTCCCAATTCACTCCCCGCCGTTGATCTGATCCTCAAATCAATGGCCCGCGCTACATCGCATCATAAGTTTTTTGCCAAGCACATTAACATAATTCCTCCGCCGATTGCGATCCTCCGATTGGATCTAGGCCATCCACATGTCCAAATCGGATGCTCCCAGATCATTCCCGCATTACTTCGTCACCCTTCATCTTCCATCAAAAGGAATTTTATCGCGTAATCCACCGTTGATCTATCTGCGATCAACGGTTCTGAATTATTCTTCCCTCTGCTTCCCTTTTAACCTTCTCTTAATTAATCTCGACCATTGGATGATGCCATCTAACGGCCATGCTCTCTCCCCATGCCCTCTGAAGCAGTTTACTTAATAACGCAGGATTTTATTAATCTTTTTGTTTTTGCAGGTGTTTTATGGTCTGTTCATTATGTTCAAGAGAAGTCGAAGGTTGGGAATGACGATTCCCATGCGTTTGATCCATAAGGAAGAAACCATTCACGGGGCTCTACTCCACGTCTTGTCAATGTTTCATGAGGCATTGATGCCATATGAGCCCTGTGCAGCCTGCACATCAACAAGACACAGAGTTAAATAAATTAAAAGAGTATCAGTGTCGAAGACAGAATATGGCAGGATAGAAGATTGAAGACATATTTGTGAGGATCACGGCTAAGATTGATTATCAAAAGCCTAATCCCCCAAATTAAAACACAGTTAAAATAAAATCATAAGTGTTTTATCAGACATAACGGCCTCCACTGCCACACCTGAGGCAAATTGATTCCTCCCAGCTACCACAGTGCCACCTATGGCCACAAGCATTCAAACGGAGGCCGAAGTTATTGATCAAAATCAGATATTTGCCTCAATGCAACCGAAGAGTTAATTCTGCTAAAGGAATTTCATGCACGAAATATCAGCAGAGTTAATATTTCATGACACCGAGCCTCAAAAGTCAACAAAAGCTCCCACCGAGCTTAATCTTAAGTGTAAAAAAATTAATACAGACAGAACATCTGTAAGCTTCTTCATTGAGCCCCTCAAAGGCCGAGAAGCCATTAAGACTATATTAATTATCTTTAGAGATCTTTTATCAGATCTCACCTCCTCATCCTTCTATAAATACTTCTGTAGAAGATGAGAAATTGTTGGTTGAGTTAGTTGCTGAACTTTGAAATGTAATTGAGCTTGAGACTTCTACCTGTAAATAGTGTTCACTGGCTCTTGGAGCTCTGCTTGTGATAGACTAGTTAGTCTAGGAAGTGTAGATGATTGTTAAACTAAAGCATTGGACTTAAAGCTGTAACTGGTTTGGAGCATCAATACAAGCTGATTTATCGGATCCTGGTCTATGTCGACGGTCATGTTATTTCTTATTGTGAATTGTTGTTTTATTTATGTTTTCACTGTGTTCATTTTCTCTTATAAAGAACAGCATGCATAGAGTTAGGACCTACTGTATATCAGTACCCTTCTCTGACTGAAAATCTTTATCTATATGTTTTCTTCTAATCTGTGTTATTTAGGAATGATTTAATTTAGTTTAAGCATAGGAATGTTGGCGTTCCCTCATCTTATTGTCTTAGCTAAATATTGTTCTTGAATGTTACTTTCATTTCATGTTAAGTAGAGATGAACTAAGGAAGATATGGTGTGCCTTGGTCCTAGTTTTATCCCCAAAGACTGTTTGAATGTTTCCCTTGGAATGTGTCAAAAGCTGGCTAGTTTCAAAGTACTTACCCAATCTTAGGCCATTCTGTGTTATCTTTGTGTTTGTCTTGAAAGTAACCAAGTAAAACAGAGTTAGGAGAGGATTTGTGGTGAGCCCGGCCTGCTAGTTTCTACTCCAATAGTTACCTTCAAGTTTCCCTCTATTTTTATATGTTTTATATGGAAAGTATATCAAAGGCTAGCTAGTTTAGAAGTACTTACCAGATCCTAGATTGCTTCATGTCTTTCTTAAGTGTATATCAAAAGCTGGCTAGTTTAGAAGTACTTACCAGATCTTGGGCTACTCTTTGTTCTTCATCTGTTTAATTCCCCTTCTTATTGTATCATTTCATTCCATAAATCAAACTTTAAAGAGATCCTTAGACATAGATGACTTGCCCCATGGACCACTCTTGAACCTAATTGTTTCAATTAAACCCTATTATGACTCCATAGCCCAATGGACTAAAACCTGCCATTATCTCTCTTCCTGGCCAAAGATTGTTCTATTTGCTTGCAACTTCTCACCTTTGAAACTCTTTGCATTTAGAAATTTCCACCTCAAACAATAATCATGCTCAACCATCCAAAAAACAAAACAAACCCTTGGCCTTCATAACTAGCCTAATATCATTACCCAAAATTTCAAAGACAAATCCATCTTTACACTTATTGGAGAGATCCCTCTCCGGATTCAGGAGGGCTACATCCTAGAATCCCAAAGTGGTTGAAACGATGTTGTTTCTATGATCGAACTTTTCCAATCTTGCTGATTACAGATTCCTAACATTTCTAGCGACTCCACTAGGGATCGAACCTAATTAGAATCTCTGGTTCCCCTTAAAATTTTATACAAACATTGTTTAGTGAGTAAAAAGCATCCTTTTTAAGCACTACCAAGAAATGGTAATCATGATGAAACTTGTTTGAATCAGTCACAAACTAGGCAAAACCTAGGATTCTCATAAGGCTTTGTCTAACCTTGAAAAATCAGCTGGATTAGCCATAAGAATAGACTGTCTTTGTCTCATAACCGTAGCTAAGTTTTGAAACAGAGTTAGGACATTCTTAGAAACCACACAACTGAAAAATAACTCAGAAAACACCAAAAATATTTCAGATTGGTATTTAATAAACATGGTGGTGGACCATAAAACCTTTTACCTCCTTAGGAGCTAAAAACTTCCACTTGGCGACTCCACAATCCTGAACAGACCTTAAGACTCCACTTGCAAGAACCCTTATCATTGTAATATCATTCAAACTCAGTTAGAGGACTGTAGGATTAAAAATTTGTGTAAACAGATTAGTTAACCTCTCAAATACTGTCGTACCTAGTTGAACTTTTCTTGTTTCTTTGGGTCTGAAAAACATTGCATAGTGGCTCCTAGAAAGATTCACACTAGAGCCTATCCTGACCCTGATCCACCTGAGATAGTTGAAAACCCCGAAAGTATCCTTAGGAAGTCTCCTAGGATTAAATTATCAATTGTTTTCAGATCACCCTTAAGAGCTAATTCAGTTCCTGAAAATCTTTCAGCTCTACAACAATCACAAGTTGACTTAGTAAATCCCTTTAGAACTAGGTCTCTTGATGATTTTGATCAGTTAAATTCTGAGTCTTCACTTTCATCTCCTGAAACAAGTGAACATCCTAGTAGTAGAGAAACAACACCTCTTGATTTACATTTCCTTCACAAATTTGGTGTCTCTCATCCAAGATTAGCTCAGAAATCTATTCCTGGTCCATCCACTTCTGCTCACCCTACATCCACTGTTCAAACCACTCCATTCCAGCCCACTTTCCCTCTTGTTAATCCACATTTTGTAAATCCACCTCCACCACATATCATGGCAGCATGGTATGCTCCCATAGTCCTTCCTGTACCATTAGTCAATCTTCCATAGGACTATCAGTCCAAAATTCCATTATATGATGCTAGTAATGCTACAACTGCGTCACAACATGTGGATAAGATGAATGACTACTTTGACAGAAATGAAATTGATGATGATTCTGTCAAGCTTAGACTATTTGCTCAGAGCCTGGGGGGAGAAGTAAGAAAATGGTTTAAAGGCTTAACCCCCCATAGTATAAATGATCTCCAGGCCTTCCATCAGACATTCGTAAACAAATGGGAAGTAAAGAAGAATCCTCTCCAAGTCCTTTCTGATTACAAGAACCTCCATAGAAACACGAGGGAAAGTGTGCAAGCTTATTGTACCAGATTTAACAGTGTGTATAATGCCCTTTCCCCAGATCTAAAACCTCCACAAGGCTCAGCTTTAAACAAGTTTCCTGAAGGGTTTGACCCCGAAATGGCCTATCAGCTGAGAGAGAGAGATCCTACAACTCTTGAAGAGATGAAAAAAGGAGCTCTTGCTGTGGAAGTAAACTTAATGGAGAAGAGAGCAAGAATGAAAAATGAGAAGAGAGTGTCCTTTAGAGAAGAAAATACACCTTCTACTTCCAACTCAAAGATGGAGAGAATGATGGAGGAGATGATGAAGAAAATGAGTATCCTTGAGAGAGCACAAGCCAGTCAAAACCAAACTGCTCCTCAAAACAGAAACCAGAACCAGAATCAGAATTCTAGAAGGAACCAACCTCCAAGAAGACCTAGGGAAGATGATCAACAGATCACTCCTCCCTTTCATCAAAACTATGTAAGTGAGGTTGAGGAAATAGATGAAATAATAGAGGAAGATGATATCAACATGCTGGGGGTAGATAATGATGACTTTGAGATTCATTATGATATAAAACAAGGTCTTTATACACCTTATGATGACAAAAGAGAGGATGATGAAAATTATTATCAAGACATGGAAAATGTCATCATAGAGTCTCAAAGAGAATATGGCCTTAGAAGCAAAACCAATCAACAAACTCCCAACACCAAAACCTTTGACAAATCTTCACAAAACAACACTATAATCAAGCCTAAACTTGCCAAACAAAAGGACAAAATAGTGGCTGTGAATTCTAATAATGGTAGAGAGAAATGCACTCAAAACAGTGAAAAACAGAGTGCAGACCTTAGTAGTACTAACACTTCAACTAGTACTCCTGTTAAAACCATTTTGCCGAATGTAAATAGGACAAATCAGCAACCTGATGTTGCTGACAGAGTGACAGCTAATAAGGCTCAGACCAGCACTTTAAAGAGTCAAATTCCTTTCAGCCTGGAGCAGGAAATTTCCAAAATCAAAATCTTTGTTCCCTTGACTGAGTTAGCTACCCAGCATGTATATAGGACGCAAATTTTGAAGGCTTTAAACATCGAGGATAATAATGACACAGTCAATCTTAATGATGACCAACCAGAGCTCATTTTTGGTCCTAAGATTGAAGGTATGTATCAAGAGGGACTTGTTCCTCCCTTTTATGTGAGTTTAAACGTTCATGACAAAATTTTGCACAATGCTATGCACGATTCCGGGGCTTCTCATAATTTAATGCCTAAAGCTGTGATGGAGAGCCTTGGTCTAGAAACCAGCAAACCTTACAAAGACCTTTACTCCTTTGGCTCAAGCAGAGTGAAATGTTTAGGATTAATCAAAGACCTCTGCGTTAACTTAGCCCAGATTCCAGCCAAATGCTTAGTCATGGATATTGTTGTGGCTGATGTGCCCCCAAAGTATGGAATGTTATTATCTAGGTCTTGGGGGGCTAAGTTACAAGGGACTATGCAGATGGACATGACCTATGCGACTATCCCTGTTTTCAATCAAACTAGAAGACTTTACAAGGAGTCCCATATGCAATACACCGTTACAAGCCAAGACAGACCGCAAAACTCTCCTCTTTATTCTATAAACACAGACCTAGATTCATTTATCCTTTTCAATGATGAAACTTTTAGTGAACAAGTGACCTTGTCTAATTTAATGACAGATAGAGAGGAGGAAGAAGATAACGTAGGTGTGTCAAAACAGTTTGCTGCATTTCAAAACGTTAGCAAACCAAACAAAGGTCTTGAGCTACAAGTCATGTGTCCATTGCTCTTAAACCTTGACAATCAAGAAAACAAGCCTCAACATAGCGAAAAACCTAAGGAGTTGAAACAAATTCAATGAAGTGTCGATATTCCACAACAACCTGTAAGCATTTTAGTTGAAGAGGACAACCACCAAACAGACAAAACCGAAATTAGTCCTCTGTGGAGTATGTATTTTGACGGGTCATGCACTAGAACTAACGCTGGTGCAGGTGTCTGGATCTGCAACACTGAAAGAAACCACACAGAAAGCATTTCTTGCAAATTAAACTTTCATTGTTCTAACAACATAGCAGAATATGAATCCCTTCTCTTAGGCTTACGTTTGTTGAAGAAGTTAGGAGCCAAAAGAATCAATGTGTATGGGGATTCAGAGTTAGTCATTAGGAAATTCAATGGGGAGTATAACGCAAATCATCCCAGACTTAGGGCCTACCGAAACGATGTCATGGACCTCTTAAAAACTTTCGAGGAGTCCAAACTGATTTTTGTCCCAAGAAAAAGAAATATTGCGGCCCACAACTTAGCCTTTGCAGCTAGAACATGTTTAACGCCATATGAAACCAAAGACTACACAACTCAGATAAAATTTAGACCAGCCGTGCCTGATAATGAAAAGTATTGGCAGGTGTTTGACAGAGACAAACAAATAGAAGACTTCATGCAATTCAGAAATGAACTCGAACTAAATAGTTCGAACTCAAATTATGAAACACACTGCAGTGAAGAAAATTTTCTTGGTGAAGAAGAGCCATCTCCCGAGCTCGTCAATATTAATCCCCTGACTAGAAAACTTACAAACAAAATGGAATTGAATGCAGAGTTAGAAACAGAGGAGTTAGAAACTATGCAGTCTAAAGATGAAAGTTTGCCAAGCGGTCCGGCACCTTTAGAAGAGTTGTTCGATTTAAGTGGCAGAAATGGCGGAACTATAAAAGCTGAAGTGAAGAGTGCAATATAGGCGACGAGAAAAATGGGTGATTAGCGTAAACTTTGCAACTCACGTAAATCAAATACATAGATCTATTAAATTTTTAAGTGTTTTGGTGGAGTTACGAAGATCTTAAATCCTATGACACTGAAATAATACAGCACAAAATTCCCCTCAAAGAAAACCAAAAACCATTCAAATAGAAACTGCGTAGAATAAACCCAGTTCAGTTACCATTGGTTCAGAAGGAAATCATGAAAATGTATGATGTTGGTATTATTGTCCCTATTAGATATTCTGAATGGGTATCTAATCTGGTGTCTGTTAGGAAGAAAACTGGAGAGATCAGGCTTTGTATAGACTTTAGATACTTAAAAAAAGCTTCATTAAAGGACAACTACCCTCTACCTAAGATGGATCATATTTGATTGGTAGGATCTAGGAATTATTTTCTGATAGCTGCTGGGGTGCAGTGGATCTTAGTTCCTTTTCTTGATCAATTAAAGACAGCCTTTACTACACCATGGGGCACTTTCATGTATGTGAAAATGCCTTTTGGTCTAATGAATGCTGGAGAAACTTTTTTGAGTTCACCTTCGTATGCTGATATCTTATATGTGCTTTTCTATCTCAATGCTCCTCCTACATTATCCAAGACAAAAGCTAGATTCCTGAAACAAAAAGATTTAAAATTATGCATTTTAGATGGAGTATTATATTGGAAGAATCCTATTGGTATATTGCTGAAGTGTTTGCTTGAGGATGATGCAGGTAAGATCATGCATGAACTGCATGAAGGAGAGTGTGGTGGCCACCTATACTGGAAAACCACAGCCAACAAGATCCTTAGAGCTGGCTACTATTGGCCCACCCTTTTCCCCGACACCCACAAACTGGTAATGACTTGCCATAAGTGCCAAATTTTTGATGGCAAGAGAAAACTCTTACCTTTACCTTTGCATCCCATCATTGTTGGAGCTCCTTTTCAAAAATGGGGTTTGGACTTCATTGGAGAGATCCACCCTACCTCATCTGTTCCCCAGCACAAGTGGATCCTCATTGCTACTGATTACTTCACTAAGTGGATATAAGCCATCCCCTCTAGAAATGCCACTGGCTCGGTCATCATTAAATTTCTTGAGACAAACATCCTGTCTAGATTTGGTTGCCCCAGAAATATAATCATAGATAATGATGTTGCCTTCACATCCAAAAGAATGGTTGACTTTTGTTATAAATATCACATCACATTAGGACATTCCACATCTTATTACCCTCAAGGTAATGGGCTAGCTGAGTCCTCTAACAAAAGCTTGGTCAATATCATCAAGAAGCTTCTAGAACATAATCAAAAGGCATGGCATGACAAGCTAGTACATGCACTATGGGCTGATAGACTAACCACCAAGAAATTAATCAGTATGTCTCCCTATCAACTAGTGTATGGTATGGATGTAATTTTCCCAACATCCTTAGGAGTCCCGGTGATCAAGCTCCTCCAAGAAGTACAATCAGAAGAAAATGATATGCAAAGAAGGCTAAACCAAACCATTCATTTGCAGTAGACAAGGGAAGAAGTTTACAACAAGACTCAAGCAGTGCAAGAAAACATAAAGAAAATCTTTGACAGAAGAACTAAAGCCAACAATTTCCACATTGGAGACACAGTACTGAAATGGGATTCCAAAAGGGAGGGCAAAGGTAAACATGGCAAATTTGAGAATTTATGGAAAGGTCCTTACCTCATTCAGTCAGTTAGAGGTCATAATGCTTTATTTTTACAAGGACTAGATGGAGAAGAATTATTTGGAGGTCTTGTCAATGGCAGGATGCTCAAACACTATTTCTGTCAAGAGTCCTAAGTTTCAAATTTTCATTCATTGTATACAACATTGCATGAGAAAAAAAAAACACAAAACAAAGAAAGAAGGAAAAGAGGGTAGATTTGAAAAAAGGTACAACCCCATACGCCAAAAATAGTAGTACTGAAAGTGTGCAGGCCTAGATGCCACTACTTGTGCCAAAAAGTCTTGTTCAGTCATCTAACCTAATCATGGCTGAAAATATTTTCAAATTATTTCTAATAAGTTAGAAAAAGAGAGCTTGTCAAATCATTCAAACTTGGCTTGTTAAAAAAGATAGATTAGGAATGAAAGATACTGGTTCCACATGCTCAAAACTAAACCAAAGAGAAAGATGGGGATTCATACAAATGATAAATCACAACCCTCACTTTTCTAGTTTTGTTTGTACAAAAATAATGTTTGTGTGTAGCTTGTCCTAATGCCACAACTCATGGTAAGTCAGATTGCCTAATCCTGATTTAAACCATGCTTTCAATTTCATGTCAATAGCTTAGAGAAGGAAGTCTGTCACACAGTGTTGGAAATATGATGCAGAAGTGTTGTCCTCGATGGCAACCCACTGAATGAAGATGAAGACATGCGACTGTTGACATGTGTTGTCCTTGATGGCAATCCACCTGATGAAGTTATTCTTGACTTGATGGACTTGGTAAATGATGTAAATCTGATGTGATATGATGCTAAGAGTTGTCCTTGAAAGGCAACCCTCTTGATGAAGATGATGACAACTTACTTGACGAAGTTGTGCTTGCTAGAATATGTTCTTGATGAGCTAAATATGATGTATCTACAGTGTGTACAGAAAGCAGTGAAGAAAAGAAGTCAGCATGTGCTAAATCTTGATGAAAAGAGTATGTCTCTAGGTATACGTGGATCTGTCTAGGGGAAGTCGCGTGTGCACGCGGAAAAGAACGTTCCAAGTCGCGTATGGGCTAAAGCGCTCTAAAAGTGCAAAACCAGGGGTAATCACCATGGTATTGACCCATTGTATGGGGTAATGATCCGCCTAATTGACCCCGTCCAGGAATACCATCGGATGTAATGTGGTTTTGGGCTCATGGTATTGACAAAGGGAAAACCTATATAAGGAGAAGAAATTCATTGTGCAAATCATGAGTGTGGTGCAAGATGTCTGAGCTTGAATGAATACTTCTCTCTGAAGTAGATCTGAATGGAAAGGGTTACACTTGAAGATAAATCTGAATGTATGATGCACCAAAGATGAAGAAGGGGATCTAAATCTGAAATGCACTTGTATCTACTAGATCTGTTTATGGAAGGCTTAGATCTGAGATGAGGCGAACATCTGTTTGAAGTGAAAGGGTAAATTTGAACTGAATGTCTAATCTGAAGAAATATGCTGCTCTGTAATGATTGAAGATCTATACGCTACTTCGACACAGAGGAAGCGCGTATATACGGCAAATGGAAATAAGTCATTATCATGATAAAATACCTCCTGAGAATATCTGACTGTGTGATTTGTATTAGACAGGAAGAAGCGGCATTATATACGCGACATCGGCTAAAGGAAGCGCATATGCACAAACTAGGGTTTGCTAGCTTAGCGGTAAAAATATCGATCTAATGCAATACATGTTATATCTGTATTCTACGATCTTTGAGTTATGCTGTATCGGTTTGGTTGTATGATTGAGCTTAAAGTATGGAAAGGGTCCAGTGCGAAAATATGATGAAATGTGGCCTGCAAGTGTTTTTCTATTGAAGTTGTTGGATCCAGTGTGAAAATTGATGAAACGTGGTCCAAGGTGGTGCTGAGGGTTGTAGCCTTCAGTCAGGGGGTTGTAGCTCCCTTCCAGGTGAGGCTGGTAAACGAGATCGGAGGGTCGTAGCTCCCTTCCAGGAGAGGCTGGTAAACGAGTCAGGGGGTTGGAGCTCCCTTCCAGGAGAGGCTGGTAAACGAGCGCGGGTGGGTGCCTGCGTGCTGGTAGGAGTCTGCACCAGCACATATGTTGTAAGATGTTTTCTCTATAATAAAATATTGAAGGCTGAGCAACTGTAGCGGTGGTTTTCTCCCGACTTGGGTTTCCACCTAAAAATCCTGGTGTTCATGTGTGATGCTTTGTGTGATGGTTTATTCTGTTCTTACTGCACATGTTTACTGTTTATTGGACATCTGATGAATGAATGATGGAATGATATAAGCAAAGAACTAATGACATAACTAGATCTCTGTGTATGCGCTAGTTACATGAAAGATATCCGCGTGTATACGCAAGTTTAATAAAGGAAAGTAGCGTATGGGTTTTAAGGAATGAAAAAGTGAAAAGTTTTGAGTATGCAGTAAATACTGATTCACCCCCCCCTCTCAGTATTTTTCCCAACAATTGGTATCAGAGGAGGTCCTTGTGCAGAAGCTTGATCGCTTAAAGGAGATCCATCGCAATGGGAAGTCAAGAAGGAGTAATGTCTATAAAGCCACCTCTATTCAATGGAAGCAATCTAATATTCTGGAAGGTACGTACAAAATCATATCTGCAAAGTCTTGGTGCAGATGTATGGGCAATCGTGGAAGAAGGTTATCAATACCCGGCAAGTATTCCTACTGATGCAGCAGAAAGGAAGAAGTATGAAACCAATGCCAAAGCAGTAAATGTCTTGCTAGGAAGCATGTCTGAATCAGAATTTGGTAAAGTGATGCAGCTACATTCAGCAAAAGAAATATGGAACAAAATCATTCTGAGCTATGAAGGAGACACAAAGGTAAAAAGTGCAAAACTCCAAACTCTTAGAATTGAATATGAAAATTTGAAGATGCATAGTGATGAGAGTGTTGCCAGTTTCTTTCTTCGTCTGGATGATATTGTAAATCGAATGAAAAATTTGGGTGAAACCATAACTGATACTACTCTGGTGGAAAAGGTCTTAAGATCCTTGACTTCAAAATTTGACTCTAAAGTTTCAGCTATTGAAGAAAGGCAAGATCTGCAAACGCTTACTATTGTTCAATTACATGGTACTCTGACTGCTTTTGAAATGAGACAAGGAGGTCCTTCTCAAATAAGAGAAACTGCTTTTAAGGCATCTACAAAAGGAAAGGAAAAGGAAGTTGTCAAAGAATCCAGCTATATATCCGATGAAGAAGAAGCGAATTTCGTGAGAAAGCTCCAGCTAGGTACTGGAAGATTCAAAGGTAAGCTTCCCTTCAAATGTTTTGAGTGTGGAAAAGTTGGTCATTATGCTGCTAAATGTCCTTATAGAGAAAAGCATGGTAAAGGGAAACAATTTGAAAAGAGAAAGAGTTATTATGCAAAAGAAGATGATGATGAAGTGTACAGTGAAGATGAAGAAGATTCTGACCATGATCTGAAAGTGCTCATGGCAAAGAAGCAAAAGAAGAAGCCTACTCGAAACAAGGAGATACCTCAGAAATCATGCATAGCAAAAATTGAAGAAGATGAATCAGATAGTGATTGGGGTCCAGAAGTTTCTGACGAAGCTCTACAAGCACTCATGGCAAAGAAGAAAAAGGAGAAGGCCACTTGTAATACTCTTCTTTGTGCAAACAATAGTAAAGATAGTAAAAGTAAAGTTGTGGATCTAGAAGAAGCTCTCAAGATTAAAGTTGAAGAACTACAAAGTTCATATAATAAGCAAGAAACTATCTACAAAGAGATGATCTCACAAATGAAAGATCAAATAGAAATGTTGAATGGACAGGTGGACAAGTATCAAAGGTCTCATACTTATGCATCCAATCGAATTAAAGATCTAGAAGCAGATCTTGAAAAATCAAGCAAGAAGAATGAAGGACTTGAAGCTGCTATCATCTCTCTGCAAGTAGAGCTAGAAGCATCAAGTAAAGAAAATGAGGAACCTCTACAATCCTTTGAAAAGGAAGGCCTTGAAGCAGAAATCATCTCTCTCAAAGAAGATCTGGAAAAATCAAATAAGAAGAATGAAGAGCTGGAACAAACATGTGAAGAAAACGAAAATTGGCTGAAAGAAGAGATTCTAAATCTGAAGGATGAAGTAGAAGATGGAAGAAGGAAAGAAGAAAGCATGACAAAGCAGTGTCAAGCCTTGGAGGTTGAGGTAAACATTCTCAAAGGTAAATTAGAAGAAAAGATTAAACTTTTGAGGTTTCAAGATAGTACTAATATTTTGGACAATATTCTGAGTAATCAAAGGTCTCCTGCTATCAAACTTGGTCTTTGTTTTCATGAAACTGTTAAAGGAGAATCTAGCTCACAAGGAAGTGCTAAAAATTCAGAGGATGTCAATGCAAAACCTGAAGTGTTGAAAGAAACAAAAGGTCAACCAACAATGATGAAATCTCAAAGGAAATCATTCAATAAAGTTGAATGCTTTAAATGTCATAATTATGGGCATGTTGCAGCAAATTGCAGGAGCAGATCATTTCAGCCTCAATCAAACAGTTCCTACATAGAAAGGTACTCTGGTTTCTTCAAGGGATATTGTTTTTCATGTAACAAGTATGGACATAAGGCAGCTGATTGTAAAAGGAGGAAGATTAGAAATACTCATTATGATTCTTATGCTTATTTCTCTGGTCACATGAGATGTTATTCTTGTAACAAGTATGGACATGTAGAAAAAGAATGCAGGTTGAACAGATATGAGAAATTGGATAACTTCTAGCACACAAATAGAAAGTTCAAACAAATCTGGAAAAAGATGGAGGACTGATCAGAAACGTAGGGAATTTTGACCCTACTGCAGTCATCCGCTTCTGAAGCTTACTTCTCTGATTGACTGCAGGAATGATGTGGGATACATTATGAGATTTAGTAATGTATCGTCACAGGGGGAGAAATGTATGATGACTCTCATGGTTGATTTGATTATTCTGGTTATATGTATTTCTAACAGAACATCTGATATGAAGAAGACAGGTACAGGAAGGACAAGTCCAGGGGGAGATAAAGGAATGTGAAAAATTTCCATGTTTTACCTTCCATACGCGGGTTATATTCACAAAAGTCGCGTATACACGCGAGTTTCATCAGACACAGTCGCGTATGCATTGATGATAAGAGAATTTATCTGATAGCTGAAGATCTGGAGCAGAGGTCCAGGGGGAGCATCAGTCTGACTGCTGATGATTGCACTGTTAGCATTATTCTGGTTATACTCATGATTATGATGATATGATACTTGGTTTCCTATGTTGAAGTTTATGGATGAGTCCTGTTTGCTTGTTGATGAAGAGCATTCGTTGCTGAGATGAAAGTCCTATAATTCGGAGATAAGGGCAGCCCATGCAGAGATTGTTGCTGATGACTTGCTGATGAACGTTTTCAGGTTGCACAAGTTAAGAAGGAGCACTGGTCCAGGGGGAGTAGCAGGTTGAATTCTAATGATTGCATTGTTGGCAATATGATTGCTTATTCTTTGGTTTTTGTGATACTCATGCTCAAATGATGATGACTTGGTACATGGTTTATTATGATGAGATTTTGAGCCCTGGTTGCTGATAAGTATCTTTTGTGCTCACACATGGATGAGTTGGATGTTGTTTGATTCAGAAATAAGAATAGATCATGCAGAGTTTGTTACTATGGTTGAGATCTTTTGCCTACATATGTTACTTCATGTTAAATCTTGAAAATCTTGATGATATTGGACCACATGGATGATTGCTTGACACATATTTGAAGATGTTGTTCTAGTATGATAATCTCTCTTGGAAAGATTGTATTGATGTTGCAAAGAATCTGAAGGCTTGGTTACTAATGTGCTTATGCTACAACCGTTGGATGACGCTTGAAGACACAACTACACTGTTCTATCTATCTGTAGTCCAGGGAAGCATTCAAATATCCCAGAAAGAAGCTGAACACTGTCTTTTTCTCACAGAGGATCAGATCTGGTTAAAATTTAGAAGATGGTATTGGATACGCGGGTTTCCTGAAACACAGTCGCGTATATACGCGAGTTCATGCACATAAAACCGCGTATGTCTGATTGCTGACAATTTTCTGTTTGGAGTCAGCTCTCTTCAGCACAGCTGCAGTGCTGTTTGGTATCTCTGATACTGTTTGGTATCTCTGGTGGTGTTTCAGTTCTCATAATGCTATTTCTAATGTTTTGATAAAGATGCCTTGATGATTTGTTGGTGAAAGTGTTCAGGATGCACAAACTAAGGGGGAGCCTTAGTCATATGAAAAGGATGCTTGGATGCACAGATTCAAGGGGAGCATTAGCTTTGCTGAGTATAATGCATTGTTGGCATTATGATGGTTCTGAAATATGTTCTCTTTCTTGAGGACTTTCTGGTGTTGGTCATAAATGGTCATTTGATGAAATGGTCTTGTTGAGACCCATGTTGTAAAATTGTAATATTCAGTCATGTAAGGTCTTGTCAAAATGTAAACTCACTTGGTTGGGTAGCCGAGTCAAATTTTGTAAACCCACTTGGTTGGGTAGTTGAGTTGAAATGTGTAAACCCACTTGGTTGGGTACTTGAGTCTCCTATGTAAATCCACTTGGATGGATATTTGATGTAAGTATGAGTCTTTGGTGATAGGAAGTTAATAGAGTCATGTATTTCATTGAAAATATGTTTGAAGATATAGCATGAACTCAGGGGGAGCTTGGTCACTTCAGTATATATATCAGATCTGCAGAACACTTCTTCCACATGAGGAGAAAAGGGGGAGCGTATGATGGTTTTTGATCCTCCTGTTGCCCTTGATGTCAAAGGGGGAGAGTGTGTTGGTTTTGATCCGCCCTTTGCCCTTGATGTCAAAGGGGGAGAGTGACATGGTGTTTGAATGCAGATGATGGTGTCAAAGAATTGGGAGAGTGACAAAGAATGGGGAGAGTGACATGGTGTCATTGTATTCTTAATGTACCTATCTGTTGTGATGATCAAACACCATCGTGGTTGCCATCAAGTCCAAAGGGGGAGATTGTTGGAAATATGATGCAGAAGTGTTGTCCTTGATGGAAACCCACTGAATGAAGATGAAGACATGCGACTGTTGACATGTGTTGTCCTTGATGGCAATCCACCTGATGAAGTTATTCTTGACTTGATGGACTTGGTAAATGATGTAAATCTGATGTGATATGATGCTAAGAGTTGTCCTTGAAAGGAAACCCTCTTGATGAAGATGATGATAACTTACTTGACGAAGTTGTGCTTGCTAGAATATGTTCTTGATGAGCTAAATATGATGTATCTACAGTGTGTACAGAAGGCAGTGAAGAAAAGAAGTCAGCATGTGCTAAATCTTGATGAAAAGAGTATGTCTCTAGGTATACGCGGATCTGTCTAGGGGAAGTCGCGTATGCACGCGGAAAAGAACGTTCCAAGTCGCGTATGGGCTAAAGCACTCTAAAAGTGCAAAACCAGGGGTAATCACCATGGTATTGACCCATTGTATGGGGTAATGAACCGCCTAATTGACCCCGTCCAGGAATACCATCAGATGTAATGTGGTTTTGGGCTCATGGTATTGAAAAAGGGGCTCATGGTATTGACAAAGGGAAAACCTATATAAGGAGAAGAAATTCATTGTGCAAATCATGAGTGTGGTGCAAGATGTCTGAGCTTGAATGAATACTTCTCTCTGAAGTAGATCTGAATGGAAAGGGTTACACTTGAAGATAAATCTGAATGTATGATGCACCAAAGATGAAGAAGGGGATCTAGATCTGAAATGCACTTGTATTTACTAGATCTGTTTATGGAAGGCTTAGATCTGAGATGAGGCGAACATCTGTCTGAAGTGAAAGGGTAAATCTGAACTGAATGTCTGATCTGAAGAAATATGCTGCTCTATAATGATTGAAGATCTATACGCTACTTCGACACAGAGGAAGCGCGTATATACGTAGCTTCGATGAAGTGAAAGTGCGTATGTGCAATAAAATACATACAGAGGTATACGCTGGTTTGTGTGGACGGAAGCGCGTATATACGCGACATCAGCTAAAGGAAAGCGCGTATGCAAACTAGGGTTTGTTGAAGACTGTGGTAAGAAATGTCTGATCTATTCTGCTGTATTACTGCTATCTGTATTCTATAGTGCTGAGTTGTCTGTATCAGTTTGGTTGTATGATTGAGCTTAAAAGTATGGAAAGGGTCCAGTCTGAAAATATGATGAAATGTGGCCTGCAAGTTGTGTTCTATTGAAGTTGTTGGATCCAGTGTGAAAATTGATGAAACGTGGTCCAAGGTGGTGCTGAGGGTTGTAGCCTTCAGTCAGGGGGTCGTAGCTCCTTCAGTGAAATTTGTCATGAATCAGTCGTAGCTCCCTTCCCGGGGAGAAGAATTTGAGTAAGCGAGTCGGGGGTTGTAGCTCCCTTCGAGGAGAGGCAGTAAACGCGAGCGCGAGTGGGTGCACAGCGTCTTTGGTCAAGTCACAACGCAAACACATATGTTGTAATATGTTTTCTCTATAATAAAATATTGAAGGCGAGCAAGCTTGCGGCGGTGGTTTTTCTCTAGACTTGGGTTTCCACCCACAAAATCCTGGTGTTCTGCATGTGTGATGCTTGGTGTGATAAACATTACGTTCTTGCGCACATGTTTAATGTTTATGGAACATCCCGATGAATGAATGATGGAATGATATAAACAAAGAACTAATGACATAACTAGATCTCTGTGTATGCGCTAGTTGCATGAAAGATATCCGCGTGTATGCGAGTTTAATAAAGGAAAGTAGCGTATGAGTTTTAAGGAATGAAAAAGTGAAAAGTGTTGAATATGCGGTAAATCTTGATTCACCCCCCCCCCCCTCTCAGTATTTTTCCCAACACACAGTTTAATATTGACAGTCAAATAGTCTAGGTAGAGAATAAAAAGAGTTCACTAGCATAATATGAACTCTTAGAAGTGATAAGAGTAGAAATAGATAGTTTGTTTTTGTTTACAAAGTAAAATAATGTCAAGGGTTTGCTAGTTTAAGTGCATCCAAGGAAGAAAAAATGTTAGGAAAGTAGGTTGGGTAGGTAGATATAAAGTTGAGCTAATCATCGTTTTCAGATTATTGAAATCACAACTTCAAGGAAGCATCAACAAATGAAAAGAAGTTAAAATATGCCCAATGGATGAGGCACTGGACTTCACAAAACCAGAGATCTAAAATTTTGGACACCTCCTGAAAAGGAGCTGCCCTCCCAAGTGGAGCCACTGTTAGTCATCAATAATTTTTTTCTTTCTATAGATCACTAAATGTTTATCCTAGATTTCTAGAAACAAAATTAATGAATGTTGTGAGTTCTAGAAATCTCACTACCTTCATTATCCTCAGGATAAATTTTTCACTATTTTACTACTCTATCAAGTCATGACCAACATACCACTCCCTGAAGACCCATCATGGGCTCAAGCTACTCATCCTCACTGTGTTTTGGCACCTTTGACCTTAGCACCCAGTTTGGCCTTGCCTAACCCCTCCATTTTCCATCTATGATCACCAACCAACATGCTTTCTCCCATGTTTACCAGATATCTTAAAAAAGCATTGATGGTCTCAAAATCCCTCTATAAGCTCTTTATATAAGTCAATTTCATCCATTTCCATATCCTCAAATGCACTCATTGATCAAGAAGTCCTGCTTTTACACTGCCAAGTCCCAAAGTCCTCCCACTAGGTCACCTAGGGTTTTACACGTCATAAGATTGTTTTGGTGTTCTAAATCTTTGTTTTTCCTGTAACAAGAAGTTGCAATCAAAGAGGAAAAAATATAACACATGATTGTCCAAAAGGTATCAAAAAATCTTCCAAGGAAGGCCTCCTTGGTCAAAACACAATTTCTGCAAAAAAGACAGCTACCCACCTTAGACATTTCTACAGGAATGAATGAGATGGCCATCAGCAGAAAAATAGGTAAGAGGGAAAATCATCGCTAATGGCAACCACAGCAAAGGAGAGGCAATAGACATATGAACAAATAAAATAAGGGTTTTTATAACTGATTGGAAAAACAGATGTTTCCCAGCAAGGAGTCCATGCAAAAGATCACAAGGATAGATGGTACATCAGCACAACTGTGCATGAATTAAAGATTTATGAAAGCTATAAATGAAGGTGAGAGACCTCCTTGATGAAAAGGCGGAAGTTGAAAAATGATATTAGAGAATGACTCACATGGTTTGTCAAGGCAACACTGTTTCACTGCACCAAAGGGGGAAATTGTAAAGAATATCAATGTGAGGTAACCTAAGTTTTCAAGTACAGTCAAAAGCCTTCAAAAAAGGTTAAAAGAAAGAAAGCAGGAGGTTAAGTGTCAAATAAGAAATAAAATTGAGCATGAGTTCTACTATTGAGTGATTAAAGGTGTCAAACTCCAAAGGAAGTTTAAGAAGACCAAGACAAATGTGTTATGGCACTTGTAGCAAACAGAAGTGGCCAAGGAAAGGTAATGACAAACTTGATGGGAAAGGACTAAGGTCACTATTCTAGACAGCTTTACAGTACCTCTGGAAAATCAGTAAGAAAGGGTTGAAGCCATGAGAATGGCTAAAAACACAGTGTAACCATGAAACTCCACCAAGAACCAAAAAAACAAGTTTTTAAGGAATATCAACAGGCCAAAGAGAGCTAAAGTCCATCATCTCAGTTACCAAAAATCAATAAGAAGAAGGGTTGAGATGATAAAAGATATTTTTTATGTTTAGATCACCTCCTACAAAAGAAAAGAAGATATTATTGACAAAGTGACAAAGTAAAACTCAGGACATTAGCAAGGTGGGTTTTGGTTTTAAATTATTATTCCAAGAGTATAAAAGTATATCATTCACCACTCAACTCCATTTTTCACTATCAAAAGAGAGAAAAGGGTCCTCACAGAGAAAATTCAGGGTTTCTGACAAGTTTAGGGTAGAAGAAGCCCTGCGCTACGCTCCTAAAAACGTGTGCTACGCACCTGTGTGTGCCACCTTTGCAATTTTCCACATGGCATTGCGCTTCTGTGTAGTGGCGCTATGCACTTACCGTGTGCAGGGCTGCCCAACACCACTTTTCCCAAACTGCTACGCGCTGGGCCATTTAGGCCTAGCCTAACAGTCGTGCAGAAGGTTGTTTGCTCTACCTAGGTGCTAGGTGTTGGGTCGTTCAGGCCGACCTGACCACGTGCAAGCTCTGCCCACGCTGCACTCCTATGTTGTGCGTTTAGCCAGGAAGTTTTTTTAAGCCAGTGCCACCCTCAAATTTTCTCAAGACCCCTCCAAATTCTTGCTTGGCACGTCTTGAAGTTTCTATAAGAGGTATTTAGATTTTCGCCCCCCTCTCATGATATTTTAAAGGTAAAACTTAACAGGAAATGTGAATAAAAGAAAAACCCTAAAGGAAGAGATAAGTTTGGTCTCCATACTAAGAAGTGGCTCCTCTACCAAATAACCTCTCCATTTGCATAACTAACCTTCACACTGCCAAGCCTTGACACTATTGTCTTCTCACCATCCCACTCACCCTCTCCATATCATTTCACAAGCAGCTATAGGGTTTTGATTTCAAAGTAAGAGTAAGGATAAAATGCCTAAAGAAGGCAGTGTTGATAGTGGCGAGGGAGGCCAAAGGCCTAGGGGACCACAGAGAAAGGGTGGGAGAGCAAACAGATTTGAACCTCTGAACACCAAAGAATTGACAGCCTCCCCTACCACAATTACATATTTCCAAGAAGTAGGTTGTTTTTATTTCTGTGAAAGGGTACAAAGAGTCCAAAGTCACCCTGAGTTGACCAAAAATTTTGTCCTCAACCTCCATGACCATCAAGTGAATCTAGTTGGAGTGAATTTTGAGCTGTCCACCAATGCAATTTATATGGCCACCAGGATTCCTTGTATGGGAGAAAAATGGTTCAAACATGTGAATCTGGACTTGAGCCATTATCAACCCTTCTTAAAACCAAGTTGCCAAGCTGATTGCAAAACTATTTTTCCCTTTTCCCATTTGTTAGAAATATATGCCCCCTTAATGAAAATCATTATGAAATACTTCACCTATGAGGGTAGGTTTTCTAGATTGTACTCTTACCACATAAGACTGCTTATGCATTTCACTAGGGCCAAGCTACTACATTTTCCCTATTACTTTTGTAGAAGTATTGACAAGATGTCATACATTGTGCAAAAGAGGCCTCCCTCACAACAGATGCAAAGTCTTTTTCACCATTCCCTTATCAAGATGATTGCCTTACATCAATTAGAGCAACAAGGTATCCCATGGGATGTGTTCATTGCCCATGATGTTTTCACAAATCCACAACCTCTTCCTCTGCAAAGTTTACCCTCATCATCTCACCCACTTTCCTCCATTACTCCATCACCCCTCACTGACCATGAATCATCCTCTCCACATGAATCCTCTCCCCAAGAGAATTTCCCTCCTTCACCTTCTCCTGAAGCATCAGAAAAAAAAGAAAGTGATGACAGTCAAGAAGAAAATGACAGTCAAGAACAAAGGACATGTTATCACCCTAGTAATTCTTAAGTTGTGGGATTTAAGTTTTTATTCAAAGAAGACTAGGGGTAACCACAAACCTACTTTGGAAATCTAGGATCTAGCCTTCCTAGATTTCAGAGAGGGCTCTCTCTTTATGATTTAACTTTTTTTTGGATTGATATTTTAGGCTAGCTATGTTTGAGCACTTGTTTTTGGTTTTGAAATTTTTGGTGGGAAATAAGATCACTTAAATACCAACTAAAGAGGGATCTACTAGTCCATTGGGCTATGAAGTCAAAGTCTAGCAAGCAGAACTAGAAGGCAAGGCCAAAAGGATGCTAATGTATTCAGGGAAAGGTAGATAACCCTCAGAGCTTTGGATATATTGTTTTGATGAAATGGCTTGCTTTGGGATAAAGGGAAATGAAGGATCCTTTGATCCGGAAAAAGAGGAAGGAGGCAGGGGTCAAACAGGACAAGGAGCAATTAAGAATTCCTAAATCCGGAAATCAGCAAAAAAACATTTAAATGATTAAGTAGTTAAGACAAGGAGTTTTTACACTAGTCCCGAAGTAATATTCCTAATTAATCATTAAGATTGAACAACATATATGAAATTGTATGTAACTTAGAAAAGGAAACAATGACAGCAAGAAAGTACTTTACTCTTCAAATTATCGCATGAATCCTGAATTATGAAGTCGAATTGGCTATTGTCCAGACTGCTGCTTTGAAATCAACACATGTGAGCCTCCAACGTACCAGCAAAATTTCTATAATTTTCTTATATTTTATTCCACCCAAAATACTTCAAAGAGTGAAGTATTTATACAAATTCTAAATTAGAATATCTTCAAAACTTATCAAGATTGGTTTACAAATATCTCCAACTGTTTTACATAAATAGAACTTAAGTAAAGGACACTCAAAACCACTGCATATATTTGGCACCATTTTTTATGGATATGTGATGACAAATAGGAGAATTCGAATTTGATCTCAACTCTTAGTTGATGATGAGGCATCCAAGTCACTAACTGTTTCCTTTCTTTGTGCATTCTACTCCAATAACTCTGCAAACTTGGGGTCGAATGATACCTTTGTATTTGTCAAGCCGAAATAGATATGTAAAAAGTGAAAGAGGTTATTGTAGATGAATATGTTGGTGATATAAACCTCTCTCTGTTTCCTAACGTTCTGCTCCAGCTATTCACAATAGGCTCTGCAAATATATGTGTAAAATAGAGTGTTACAAAGTCTGAAAAATAGGTTGTAAATATGTGCATTTATCTTTCCTTATGTAATATATGTGCACAAAGTGAGATAGGTTTTTGTATATGGATCTCTTAGGAACAAAAACCTCCTTCCGGTTTGTAAGATGTATTTTTTATTGGCCACAATTTTCTCTGCAAACTGATGACCTAACAGGAATTTTCTGCAAAAAGTGCTTTCCAATATTGTTTAATATTTCCCAATCCATAATGGTTGTTAGAAAAATGAGAGAGGTTTTTGTAGTTGGACACCTTAAGAACTTAAACCTCCTTCCATTTTGAAAAATTCATCTTGTATTGGTCACAATAGTTTTTGAAAAATAATGACTTAAACATGCAATTTCTGCAAAAATGTTCCTTCTTGTTATGTTTTCATCTTTTCACCTTTTTGTTCTTTTAACTGTTTTACTTTCACTTTGAATAAAATTCATTTTTGGTGAAAGTATTTTCATCTCTTTTTACCATTACTTCCTCTATTTTTACTTTTACTTTTTACCTTGACTGCTCTGTAACTTTGTTTTAACTTTCACTCTGACTTTTACCTGATACACTTTAGCTGTCTCTTTTTCACTGTTATGTTTTCACTGTCACTGTGAATTCTTACTTTTATTTTACCATTTACTGTGAAAATTTCATCATTCTGATCTCTCTATGACTTGATTTTATTCTTTCTTTGTATACAAATTGTTTTTTGAATGAAGATTTTGAATTAAAATATGAGAATTTGGAGCAAACAATTTTGTCAACTAGTATTGAAACTGTTGGCCCAATTTCTTATTCTAATAATAACCTACAAAAAATCAAACAATTTGTTAATGAAACAGAGGTCTACAAGGAGGTGATTGGAGGCTTTTGAAAAACCTGTGGAATGAGATCTATCTGTGGAGGTTTAACTCTGTTTTTAGGCATTTTTGGGCTACTTCTGTAAGATTAGACTGTTTGCACGAGTTTTTTACTTTAAACAGAGGGGTAACTGAGAAATTTAGGCTAAGGATAATTTCAAGTGATATCTTTGCTCAATTTAGGCTTCCGAGACATGAAAACTGGGCTAAAAAAGAAAACATGGGTTTCCTGAATGGTTTAGACTGTAAAAAGGGATTGTTTAAGAAATCTGTAGGCTTTAAACCTTTTTTTGTTTTGGAATTGATCTTTAGAGGTCGTAAGCTGAGGAAATTTGGCTTAAAAAGCTTACAGCGGAAATAAGGTTTCCTGGAAAAAATTGGCTAGGGGTTGGCTTGTTTTGGGCATTTTTGGGCAATTTCCACAGTGAATTTTTATAATTGAAAGCTTGTTTTCCTTAAGGACGGTTCAGAATTAACTATGCAGGGTTTTAAACTGATGAAAAATACCTCAATTTGCAGGTAATTTGACACTTGAAAGGGTTTCTGAAGCTTTTGTTTGTTCCTGCGGACTGGTCCTGGTGCAGATAAATGGCTTTTATAGTCTTCAAACAAGAGATCTGTGGTGAAAATAGGGAGTTTCCACGGATAAAATCATGTTTTAGGGATTTTAGCACAGTCTGGAGGCTTGATGTAGTCAGGCGGAGCTTTTTTAACAGTCGGGAAGCACAAATAATGTAAATAAATATCATAACAAAGGTTTAAACCTTTGATATAAATCTTTTTTTACAAAACGTAATGAATGTTGGTAAAATCAAAGTGGGAGCGGTTTTGATTTTTGAATGCAAAAACCATTGGTGGTTTTCGCATTGGCCTCGAGTGGTAAGTGGTTTTAACTAAATCGAACGCGACGCAATAAGAACGCGACACGTCACCATAGGTGGAAATGGGAAAACCACCCATTTCACGTCCATTTGGGCATTGGGCTGTCGTTTGGTTTGCGAGCGTGAAACTCATCGTCAGGCGTTGGATCTGGAGCACAGGAGCAAAATTTCAGATTAATTGCAAAGTTGCAGTGGAAAAGGCTGGGTGGGACTGGGTATTTTATTATGCGTCGGCGGATGTAATATATAATAAAACCTCTGTATAATCGTATTTTAACCAAAGTTTTAATCAAAGGTTTTCTGTATAGATGGGGTCAATATATGTTTTTCGAAAGGGGTTTAATGTGGATGTTATATATATAAATAAAGTTTATATATATGGTTAGAAAATGCGCGTGAGGCGGGGTAAATTGGCAAGTATATTGCAAAGGCCTGGGGGTTGATTTTTGTTTCCAAAGACATAAGATATGCCCGAAAATCATATTTACATTTTTATTTTGTTATATAGTTTTAGACCATTTGAAGGGTCTATAACCATAGGGGGCGGGATATTTAGTTAAAGGTAGTTTTAGACTAAAGGGATATAATTTGGGATTTTATTTCAACACGTGGATAATAATTTTGGCCTAAAATCTTATAATAGTGGGTTTTAAAAGGGTATTAATATAAAAGGGAATTATATTAATAGGAAAAGGTCATTTTAGGGATTTAATATATAAATTAGAAGTTAATATGACAAGGGACAAGGTAATACATCAAAAATACAATTATATGACTAAGTAGAGTGAAAATATTAAAGCAAAGCTTTTATCATTTAGAATTTCACCACTTTTAACTTAGAATATAATGTTTTTGAGGGTTTTTATGCTATGTATGATTGAAGGGAGTTAGTCAAATGGGGAATTTCATATTTCATTAAGTAGAAAAGGTGCTTACTTATGAAATTGAATAGTAATGAGTGTATAAAGGGTAAATAATGATAGTTAGGGATTAATATAGGAATTCAACACTTTTAACTTATCAGTCATTGAGCCTTGGGTCCGGTCCCAACAGAAGTCAGAGAAATGCTCTAAGCCTCTTTGACTGAAATTCTAAAATGCAAAATGACTATAAGGGAGGGGAAATTAGTGATTATTTTTATCCGGTGATGGATATTTACATGCTTCGTCCCATATCTTTCTACCTACTAAACTTTAATCTAACATTTTTTCTTCCATTTTGCAAGTGCATTTGAGCTTGCTACCTTGAAACATTTTATTCTTTTGAAAGCATAAAAACTATCTAAATCTACCTTATATCATCCGAGGGCTCAGATTAAACTGATGATCTCCTCTTTATTCTCTACCTATCTACTAATTAGTCAGGATTAAATTGTCTGACTAATCTTTATTCACTGTTCTACAACAATAAATTTGAAATCATGACAAGTCAAGTTTACACAGTTTAACTCATCATGGATTATGGCATTTATTGGCACTCTACCATAATCATTAGTAACAAAGTAAAAAGTCGTGGCATTTGTATTTGCACACTTTCATGTTTTATTTCTTTTCTTTTGGGGTCTATATTTTTCTAAGTCCTTTGATATTTCTTTTAGGACTTTTACCCTCTTTTTGATTTTCTATTTTTTTTATTTTTTTCAAAATATGGGAAAACAACTTGCAGAAAACAAGGTATGTACATATTTACAAGACTATCAAAATTCAATTCAAAATTATGAATCCTATATTTATAGGACCCTAACAGGACAAATGATGAAGAAGAAGAAAGTGAAAATGAAGAAAATGATGATGAGGATGAAACAAAGGATAGTGAGGAAGAAGACACACATGATGAAGCAGAAAATGATAATCATGAGGAAGAAGATGATGAGGAGGAGGAGGATGATTAAAATGAAGGGACATAGGCAGATTCTCATGAGAAAAACAGTGAAGATAAAGAAGAAAGAAGTGAGCCCAATAGTGAAGAAGAAACAGATGCAAGCAATGAAGAAAAAGATGACAAGGCAGAAGATATAGAAGGGGATGACAGTGATCAAAATGAAAGCAATGAGGAAATTACAGGGGACAGCAAAGAGTTTGAGGAAAATGAAGAAAAGGTAGATGCAAGCAGTTATGAGGCAGATTCTGAAAACAAAGGCAATGAGTAGAACAATGAAGAAGAAAAAGGCAGTGAGCCAAATGAAGAGGAAGAAAAAAATGACAGTCAAGAAATAGAGGAAAATATTGAAGAAGAGATAGAGTCAGAATCTAAATATGAAAAGGGCAATGAACATGACAATGCAAATGAAGAAGAAACAAAGGCAGAATCTGAAGAAGAGGACATGGACATAGATCAAGAAGATGAAAATGATCAAGGGGATGAAATTCAAGATACCAATCAGCCCTTTAGTGATTATGATAGTGATGATAGTGCATAAGATGAATATTAAGGTAACCCTAGTCATGATGAGATTGAAGAAGGGGGAAATTCTCATAATGATGATCACAGCCATGACAAAGAGGCCCACAAACTCATCATCACATCTCTTGCATGCACATACCAGAGAGGCTCAAGGCAAGTGTTTTCTACCTCCAAAAGGCAAGGGACCTTGCCATCTACATCAGCTCAAAGGCTTGACAAGGGAAAAGAAAGGATGAAAAAGGATAAGAAAGGTAAGGGAGGAAGACAAAATACTCAAAAGCCACAATTCATTGACCTAGATAGTGATAATGAAGATGAATTGGGGGCCACTAGACTACTACTCAAAAGCAAAGATGCCCAAATCAGGGAGTGGGAGAGGGATTTTGAGATGGCACAACAGATCATTCAGTACTACAAGAATGAACACAAGTACTTCAAGAATATAAATAGGGGCCTTGCTCTCCAAAAAAAGATGACCAAACATTATGCCATGAAAAATAAACTTGCTAATGCCAAACTGAAGGAAGCCCTCCTAGAAATTCAAGCACTAAAAGAAGAAAAAGGCTAGGCTAGACTTGGAATTTTGGCACAAGCTTCTCTACAAGTCTCTAAAGATCCATGAGACACCCTTCCACCAAATTTGGGAGAATTTTGACAAGTTTTTGTTTTTTGCAAATTTTGAGGGCCAAGGGAGTAGCACACATGGTGCTATGCTTTTTATTAGAGCATATTCAAGAGGAAAGGATCACATTTTTGGAATACTCATCTCAAATGTAGCATGCTCACAAATTTTCAAATCAATTGGAGTTGTTTTGGTCCTCCAAAAGGGTAAAAAACACCCTATTTTTCACCATTCTGCCTGCTTTTCAGGACATGTGTTGCGCCTTTACTAGCCTTGGAATTTTTAATTTTTTAACAGGTTTCATAGCTCCAATAAGATATCCAAGGGTAGATATGGAAATTAGACTTATAGGGTTTTCCAACAAGCCATCACAGAGCCTTTTGTGACATAGGGAAGGCTTTCAAAACACTGTTGCAAGATGACCCATTTTTCCTGCTCCTGTGCTACACTCCTGGCTTGGAAATTCATCCTAAAACACAGCGTTGCACCCGTAACAGAGGGAAAGTCAACAATGTACACTTAGAAATTTTTAGGAGGCATGTCAGAGCTCAAATGTCAATTTATTTCCTAAAAATTCCCGAAAATATATTTTGTTTAGATATTTTGTGCCTTGGGCCTTGCAAGGCCTCAAGGACAAATAGTGATATTTCTTGTTAGCCAATGGGCTTCCAGTGACTCTATTAGGTTTTTATTCTCCATGCATGATAAATATAGCATGGAGACTTCATTGTAAATGTTGGCTTTTGATGAGTTTTGAGAGCAATACATGGTTCTTTGAGGTTGAAGATAAATTTTGTGTTATGGAGATTGTGAATGATTTGCTTTGATTGATGATGATGAAAGCCTGCTTGTAGGATCCCTAAGCTTGGTGAATGGTGATGTGTCTCTAACTTGTTCATGTTTTCTTGTTTATCATTCTATCCATCCTTCTATGTTGCAGTAGAACAGAAAAGTATAGGTTGAGAAATGTTGATTGAGGCACCTCAGTCCTTCCTGTTACTATTGTCTTGATGTTTTCTTCTGCTGGGTGTGTTTAAGGAATTCTTGGTTGCTCCTTAGGCCTCCTTATGCTTGTTTATTTCATCAATGGATTAATATGCTAGTTTACAAATATGTTTTATGGAAAGCCCTACTTATTTGATGCTATCTAAACTCTGTTTTGAAATCTCTCTTTGAATTATTACTTGTTAGGTTAAGTGAAGGAGGTCTTGTTTTGATCTTGCCCTTTGTCCATACTTATCAGTTTGCCTCAAGGTTCTTTATAGCTTGATTGATGATGTCTAGGAGTTCCCTCTTCATTAGTTAAATTTATTTGTCATCTTATATGTTTTCAAACTTTCCAGATGAAATCACTAGAGCTAGATAGGATTTCTTGCTTGTTGTTCTTCACTAAATTGTTTATCTTGAATGTCTATTTTTTTAAGTATTGTCATTGAGTAAATGGTTTTCCCTACCTCATGATTATTATCTTTTGTTTATCAGTATTTTAGACCTTCTTTTTTATGGGTATATGACAAAGGATACTTCACTGCCCTTTGCCTTACCTTATTCCCCAACTTAATTTCCATTTTACTTCACACATAACCTTAAAAGATCCATTGACTACACTATATTTTCCCTATGAGGCACTCTGAATCATTGTTGAGATATCCTTGACTTCATAGACTCCATAGCCCAATGATTTTATGACCTCTTACTCCACTTATTCGACTTGATCATTTTACCCAACCAACACAAACAACAAAGCCCTACACTTAACAACTAGCCTAAAATCAACCATCTAAAGCAAACAAGTTCACATCCTTTGCATACAATAGAGAGAGCCCTCTATGAGTCCAGGAAGGCTAGGTCCTAGGACTCCAAAGACTGGTTTCATGTTACCCTGTGCATTTGGTCTACCAATCTGCTAAATCATGGGACCTTAACACTTCCGACCCCCTACAAACCCCTCGACAAGGGGGGCTTCCTTCCCCCCTCCCCGCCCCCTCCCACACGTGCGACTAATCATGGAAATAATATAATACACACACAACACTGCTAAAATTTGTCTCCTCCCCACATGTTGTTGTTTATTTAATTCCCTGCATTGAATCGTTTTGTCACCCTCATGACCAATCGCAACCACCAAAATTGTCCATCTCCCAACCATTCGTATTTCATCGCCTGATTATTCCCATCTTCATATCATTTCATATATATATATATATACATAGTATTAAAACTCATTATATAATTAAATTATTATATAGCTTTACAATCATATAATTATAATATATAGAGTTATAATTATATAGTTTAACAATTATATAATTATATTATATAGTTATAATTTTATAGTTTTAAAATTATATAATTAATTTAATTATATATTAACTAACAATAAAGAAAAAAACATGGGCTTTCGCAAGAAGAAAAACAAATCGAAAATGGGGAATAATAATGATGAAGCCGGGATTAATAAATATTGAGAATAACTTGATAAGGTACATCATTGCCTTGAAAATGTCGAAAAAAGACAAACAGAGTAAGGAGAAGGACAACGGAAGATGATTGAAACTCAAGAGGAGTTAGCAAGTGATATAAAAAAGATAAACAACCTTGAAAAAAATTTGCAAGGTATGCAGAACCAATAAAAAATGGATTTTGATTATCGTTAGCAAGCCTTCTTAAAATTAAGGGATGAAGTCAAGGGTGAATTAGCCCATAAGGTTAAAGAAAAACAAAAAATAATGGATCAGTTAATAGAAAGGATGAATTCATTTTTTGTTAATCCCTTAAATGCTCAAGAACCAACTCAAAGCCCCAAAAATTAAGTTAGTGAAGATCCCCCAAATCATGAAATTCCCCAAATACACTTCTCAAGTAGCTAGTACTATACAAAATTTCTAGAAAAAAAGAACACCAATGAATTAAGGAGGAGCCGCCCAAGTATGATAATCATGGTAAAAACCATAAGGGCACTAATTTTTGGGTTAATAAAATGGAATTCATTTTTTAATCAAACCCATCATTAGGTGAACGTGAAAAAATAATGATGTCTTCTAAAAATTTAGAAGCAGAGGCATATGATTGGTTCCTATCATGGTTTGGAAAATATGACGCCCACTCCTTTAATTTGGATACTTTCGTGGATACCTTTCTAAAAATATTCTCCAATGGAGAAGAAGATGGCATATACGAAAAAACTGTTCATCTCAAGAAAAAAATGGTTTGTAAGCGAATATGCCTATGAATGGGATGTATTGGCTACAAGGCAAAGAGGATTTATTGATGAAAACTACTTAAAATGTATAGAAGTGGACTTAAATATTATATTCGTGTAGAATTGAAATTATACAAGCCTCAAACTATTGAAGAATCATACATGAAGCAAAACTTATTAAACAAAAGAATAAATTCAATAATTAATCATATATCAGTTCAGAAAAATAAAGAAATTACTCGAAGGGAAAATCAATTAAGAACACTTTGGACAAGTCTAACAAGTATATTCCTCCTATGTTGCAAGAAGAAGGGAACCAATATTCAAGCTATAAAAAGAAGAAGGATGGAAAATGTTGGAAGTGTGGGGACAAATTTTCACAAGGACACAAATGCAACACACAAAAACTCTACAATTGTGAATCATAACAAGAAGAGGACTCCTCTAGTATTGACTTATGTGAACGTATTAATGAGGAAATGATGCTCCAAACACAGACCTAGAAGAAGAGGCTATGCCGAGAATTTCCCTAGCCGCAATCATCCAAATAGCACAACCATAAACTCTGAAGCTAAAAGGACATATTAAGAATGAAAACATCATTGTATTAATATACACAGGAAGCACCCAAAATTTCATAGATGTTAATGTAGCAAGGAGACTAAATCTATTTATATACCCTGCAACAGATATAAGAGCTATGGTGGAAAATGGTAAGAGAATGTATGGAGTACGGAAATGTCGCAACGTCAAATTGCAATTAAGTGATTACGAAATGTAATATAGCTTTTATATAGTACACTTGGGAGGTGTAGATGTTGTCTTTGGAATAAAATAGTTACCAACATTAGGGACCTATTCCGTAAACCACCAGAAGAAATTCATAACATTTAAATGGGCTAGAAGGAAATATAAATTGTTTGGTTTTCAAGCTCTTCCTACTCAAATTGTATCTGTGCAACAATGTAGAAACTTATTAAAAAAGGAGCACTCCTATTCGTCGCACAATGTAAACATTTAGAATTGTTATCTATGGAAGGAATTCACTAACGCCCATGTTAAAAAATGCATGGTAAACACACACAAGTAGGGAAAATAGGCGTGAGTTATTTTATTATTCACCATAGATGTAAATTTACATTACATTGGTGTGACTCTTGGATTCCACATTCCAAGGTCACCTGGACTCCCTTTGTCCATTCGGCTTCCACACCTACCCATAGAGGATTAGGTGTCCAACATTCCCCCCCTTAATCCGAAGGGGTATGTGTGAGTCCAAGAAGAGAGTTGTAATACAAATCTGCAAAGTATGCATGGCAGCACTTACGCTGAATTAGCTCTTTGAAATGTTGGCATAAAGAGATGGTTTAAAGATGACCACCAACACTGAAACGCTTAGTGCAGTTCCCGGGACTCTTCCAAATATTGCAAGAAGCCGAGGGCTTATGCTAGAGGAAGTGTCCCTCATATTTGAAGAGGGAGACCTTCAACCTAGAAGAAGGGAGGTCTACAATGTGTAATGGTTTAAGGATGACCACCAACACTGGAATGCTTGATGCATTTCCTGTAACTCTTCCAAAACTGGCAAGAAGTTGAAGTCTTCTGCTAGAGGAAGTGTCATGAATTATTTGAGAAGGGAGAATCTCAACCTCTCATAAATGGTTTAAGGTTGTCCACCAACCAGAGGCATGCTCATGGGCATCTGTGTCTCTAGATACAACTTTGAATCTGGAATGACAGATTGTGGCTCAGGCTCACTTGAACTGCTGTGTCTCTGGATACAACTCTGAATCTGGAATGACAGGTTGTGGCTCAGGCTCGCTTGATGTGCTATGTCTCTGGCTACAACTCTGAATTTGGAATGACAAGTTGTGGCTCAAGCTCGCTTGATGTGGCTTTGAAGCTTGTAGATGACCACCATTTTCCCCCCTATCAGGTACAAGGAGAGATTATGGCGAACACTCAACTGCAAGATTGTTCAATATTCTAGAACAAGTTTTGACATATGACTTAAACATCTTCTTGGTTGTTGATTCCCATTACCAAGAAGCGATCCATCCAAGATGAATCTTTGTTCTTGCATGAGGCTTGTTTCTGAAGCATCTGTGTGAAGAATGGGTGTGCCGACCATAGTGCTTGCATGGGTGAAGATCAAAATAGTGATCTTTCATATGGCCAACTCGATCACAGTGTTGCCATTTTTCAATCTGTTGTTGTTGTTGTGGAAGAGGAGCAGGATCTGGAACAGCTGAAGGTGAACTATCATACAGAGATCCGGCACTCTGAAATTTTATGGGCTTGGAGTAGTCCAGAATATGAAAGGACAACTCCTTGTCATATCCAAGACCTGTTATTTGCTTTTTATGGATAAGCTCTTCCCAAGGTCTGATGATGGGCTTGGGAAGCGAAGTGTGAACATCTGCATCTGCATACAAATTTGCTTTTGAACTAGGCACTGAATGTGAATCGACTGCAACATTATTGACTTGCTGCTTATAGGAGTCTGTTTCAAATTTCTGAACAGAAACAAGTTTAGAATGATGACTCCACTGCTGTAATTCTACTTGCTGAAGTTGAGATTCAAGATGGAAAAATTAAATCTTCTCATGTGCATTTTGCAGACAAGACTTGATGTCGAAAAGAGAGGATTTGTTGATTTTCACTTTGTCTTCAACAGTACATTGTATCATGGTTTTGAGGAACTCTAATGCTTCACTAATTAGATTTATTTTTCAGCAAATCAAGAATAAATGGGTATTAGTGTAGCTTGAGAAGACCAAAAACCTCAAATTATGATACTTGGAAACTAAGTTTTGAAAGATGTCTCAACAATGATTATTGACAAGAAGAGAGTACTTGTCAAAATAATGTGAAATTTTCTTGAGTTTGATGCAGGATGAAGTTAGCTTGAGATTGGCTCCTCATATAACCAAATAAAAATAATGCTTCTTCAAATATTAACCTTCCATTGCCTTCTGTCTATAGGCTTTCTTCCAGGTACCAAAATGCTAAATATTTCCACACAACAAACATAAAAAATACATTGTATATCTTATACAACCAACAACTCAAACACTTTATATTAATCAAGCTGCAAACCCTAACGCACTAGCAACAACATCAACATCGGGTTTGGCCACCTATCCCTTGGTAGAATTGTCCGCAAAATGAGAACTAGAGAAAATTCTAAACTTGCTCAAAGCAAAGGCTGTAAGATGTGGTGAAGCGTTTCAAATTTTTTTTTATGCAAACAAAAAAATTACCACACTAATGCATAACAATGGGCACTAATATGGCCACTTGTGCTTTGTGGGCCGTATTAGCTTGTGATCTTGACACATCGACATTATTACCATGCAATGGCATAAGCTTTCTTTCGACATTAATGGATTCCTTTGGAATATATACACAAAACACTTTATATTAATTTGGTTGGTTGAAGTTCAAAAGGAGAACAATGCTCAAGACGCACAACACATAATGTAGACGCTACGAGAGAAGAATCAACTCAGAATCTTTCACTGCTATGATCTTCCATTTGATGCCTTCCTTCACTAACACTTAGACGAGGATCTCTGAGTTCTAGTGCCATTCATGAACGTTGTCGAAATCATATTCTTTAGCAAGGTAACAAGGAGTAGGGGAGTGTGGATAGGACATGAGGGAGGGCGCAGTGGGAGTGCGCGTAGAGTGGAGGTCGGGGTCCGAAAGGTGGTGGGAAGTGGAGGGGTTGGCGGAGAAGGGAGTAGACGAAGGTCGTGGGAGTGGAAGGACCAGCGGAAGTGGAAGAGCCCACGAAGGATGGGAGGGACTGCGCGTAGGTGCGAGGCCAGTTGAGGAATTGAAAGGCCATCGAAGGGGGACTGTCTCAGAATTTTCAGTAATATTTCTAGATGTTGTGTTCCAGAGGTATGGAGCGGTATTTTTATACAATAGTTATATTAAAAAAATCCAAAACATGGATTATTAGGAGCACATTGTGGTATGGAAGATTGGGAGAGCATTCAACAACACTTCTACTGCAATATTGTAATTCATTCCAATACTATTATTCACTGATATTGTGGTATCACTACAATACTGATATTCAAAAATGCTCCTATGTGCAATTCCAGGATATCGAAATTCATGGTAGATTTTAAGAATCATGTATATCGAAATGCCTTTCGTACCTAGAACCTTTGCCCCACCATAGATGAGACTAAGGCGCACAATTTCGAGATGGTCAGACTAGTCTGACAACCCAAAATAGGTTTCCAATTTTTTGGGATGAAAAAATGACGAGTTGCACAATAAACGAATGCACAGGATTGGAGTACTGAGTCTAGTTAGCGTTACTTATAGGAGGCGTTACTACGCTCAGTAGAATGGGAGAGTGGATGGCAGCGAGATTGTGGAAACTGAGTGCATGGCAGCGAGAAGGTGGCCGCTGAGAATGACGTTGATATCGCTGAGGGAAGGAGTGTTTATGTTAAAGATGTGTGTCACAAGAAATGGCAGATCTGATAAGCTGAGCAAATGACAAAACTCATATTTAGCAGGGCCTGCTCTGATACCATGTTAAAAAAATGCACGTTAAACACACACAAGTAGGGAAAATAGGTGTGAGTTATTTTATTACTCACCATAGATGTACATTTATATTACATTGGTGTGACTCTTGGATACCACATTCCAAGGTAACTTGGACTCCTTTTGTCCATTTGGCTTCCACACCTACCCATAGAGGATTATGTGTCCAAGAGACCTAAGGTTACAACTTTTATCTAGAAATATAAAAAGGTATTTCAAGAGTTTCTTATGAAATTACCTCCAGAAAGTAAGATAGAACATATCGTTGAAGTCAAACCAAACGTGACACCCGTGAATTTTGTTACATGTCATTTTTTGACCATTAGGTCAATGATCGCCAATCTGGATCTCTCGCCATCCGATGAAGTGTTCCAAAGTAATCACCTACAATGTTGGAAGCAAATCAATCCCAAAGATAACAAGAATCACATCTATTACATTGCTTTAAAACCTATTTTCAAGCACTTGTGCACTTTCCCTAGTCATTACTTGCGGAAGCACATTTTTGACCATTGTGGCTTGCACAATACTGCACTCTATTTTCCACTAAAAAGTGAGAAAATATCTTAACGAAATTAAAAATAAAAAGTGATTTATAGAAGCTTTGTTGGAGGAATATTTCCCAACTAAAGGCATAGGGCCCCTGATTACTTGGGCATCATCCCTCTATTCATGGAGAAAAATCCCTCTCCTTTTGGAGCCCTAATCTCTTTATTTATGGATATCATCCCTCAAAAATAGGATCCCAAAACTCTGCCTCTTGGCCTGTAAATTCAACACAGACCAGAGGCTGATGGGGACTTTTGGAATGTAAGATTATGTCGTTGGATTAAGGTTGCAAGCTTATCACTGAAGGAAGGGTTGGAGACTATTGGGAACATGCCTGCAACATCAAGGATAAGGTTGTATTTCTCCTTATTCAATATTAATACAAGCAGTTGTTTCTTTCCTATTTGCGTTGGTTATGATGTTCATTGCAAAGCTCCTTGATTTTTCGCATAGTTTGTAATTGAAGTATTGGATTCATGTTATGATATATGCTATGTTTCAATTTCCATATATATGTTTTTTCAATCTTTATCTATGTTATGCTTTTACTCCTTGTTTGAATTTGTTTATGCAGATCTTCTCTTGAAGCAACAATGAAGAGATTTTGAAAGCATCAAGGGACATATTCAAGAATTCTATAGGGAGGTAAGAGGTCTTCCAGATTTCACATATCATGTTTTAATTATAAAAAAAGAAAATTTTACAGTCATTTGTTTATTTGTTTCTAGATTTTTCTTTGAATCTAGAGATATCGTTCTTGCCTACAAGTTCGATTTTTCCACCATAAAAAATTGGCGACCATACTGGAGAACGATTTGTTCTTCACTATTCCTACATGGATCTTTGATTTCTTTCTAATTGCCTTGATTGATTGTGTTTGAAACCGTGAAAACTTACTTTTTTGGACTTGTGACCGATGTTTCTTAATTTTCTTATTTTTTGGTCGAGTTGTGCACTTTTCCTTTAGCAACAATGCGCAAGTTGTGCACTTTTCACTTTAGCAACAGTGCACAAGTTGCACACTTTTCCTTTAGCAACAATGTGGTTGTGCACTGAACCTAACTGGTTACCTGCGCAAGTCAGTATAATTTTGAAAAAATAGGGTTTTTACCTTTTGAGTCCATAATTTTTTTATTGTTGTGTTTTCCTTGGTTTGTTTACATTCTAAAATGTCTACTTCATTTTGATTGGATGTTTTGAACATCCTTCTTGAAAAATTACTCATATTTTCAAATTAGGGTTGAATTTTTGATCTGGTGAATTGTTTATTTATCAAAATAAAGATCAGATATTGCTGACATAGATTTGTGCTTGTCTTTCTTATTGAAAAGGATCATATTCAATACTTTGTTTACCTATTTATAAATGAATCATTTGTTAGAAAAGTTATATATTACATAGCAATGGAACACACAAAATATGCATAAACACAAACACAGAAAACGCATAAAACAAAAGAGACATAGATATATATTGTTCACCCAATTTGGGATACGTCCATAGAGAAACAACCAGTCCTTCTTGTTATATTATTCAGCAAAATGAAGAGATATAACCAACAGCAAATCCGATGTAATTTCCTCTTTACTCTCACACAGTCCCCTCTCTATTTCTCGCTCAGAATACACACATACACAGTCTCAATACAATTCTATCATATAAACAAAGGGGTTGTCTTCTAGGGAAAACACCATAAATTAAACATAACTTCTACTATCAAATCATCTGCCTAATGAACAACCCAAATTGACTACGAAATTACAATATTTTACAAGGAAATTTTACATCTATTAACTTTGGGGGCGCTTCCTGTTGGGTCATAAAGGTGATTGTTACAGAAAATTCAATGCTTCTTATTCAATTGTCAACCCAGGGCAAGTCTTATTATTTCAAGAGTGTGAGCACAGTATATGCAAGTGATATCAAAGAACAACTACTTTACATTATCATAAAGAGGACTATCTAATTCTCAAAGTTCAATCAATTCAAAGTGAAATGGAATTATAAAATGATGTTTAACTATTCTGTCTAAGCAAGCACAGAAAAGAGAAACCTATGATTGAACATCACACTGATGAATTGAACAACAGTCCTAGTAAATTGAACAACAACTTCAATAAATTGAACAACAATTGTTTATCTAATTTTGCAATGGAATTATCTTTGTGTTGGAGTCCTGTAATTTGGCAGATTGGAAAACCAAATGACAGGGTAGCATCAGACCAATCTTTGGAGTCCTAGGACCTAGAGCCTTCCTGGACTAAGAGAGGGCTCTCTCTATTATGCGAGGGATGTGAACTTGTTTGCTTTGTATGTTTGATTTTAGGCTAGTTGTTAAGTATATTTTGGTTTGTTTTGGTTTTGAGGTAAAACTGATCAAGTAGGACAAATAGAAAGAGAGTTCATCAAATCAACAGGGCTATGGGGTTAGATAAAGTCAAGGATCTGTAAATGATGGACAAGGTGTATTGCAGGGCCAATTTAGCAAGGTCAATGGATCCTTTGAGTGAGGTATGAGGTGAAATGAACATTAAGTTTGTGAAAAAATGAAGAAGTCTTAAACATATATAGTTTGAAAGCAAATACTCATGAGGTAGGGAAAACGATTAATCTCTATGAACAATACTCAAACTGATAAACATGAAAGATAAACATTCAGGTGAGACATAGAAGCATAAGAACTCCTAACTTTAGAAATTCACCTTCAGCTTGTTGGGAAAACATATAAGATAAACAAATAACTTAATATATGAAGAGGGAACTCCTAAACAACATATATCAAACTATTGGGAACTCTGAAACAAGTTGGTAAGCATGGACAAAGGGCAAGATCGAACGAGACCTCTTTGACTTAACCTAAGCAATCAGTATTTCATAGAAAGGTTTCAAAAATAGAGTTTTGAGAACTTCAAATAAGCAGGGCATACCTTGAATCAGATTTGATAGCTAACATACTGACCAGTAATGAAAAAAATAAAAATTCTTGGTGGACCTAAGGAGCAGTTAGGAATTCCTTACAATGACCAAGAAGAAGAAAACATCAAAGCTGTAAATAAACATGAGGTTTGAGGTGCTTCCATGAGCATATTTCAACCTATACTTTTATGATCTACAACAAACAAGAGGCATGAAACAGTAATGAAAACAAGAATACATAAAAAAATCATAGAAACATCACCATTCACCAAGCTATGGAATCCTACACACAGTGCTCCTCCACCATCAAGCCAAGCAAGCCATTCATCCACTTCATAAAACCAATATTTTCTCCAAGCTCATAAAACTATGTATTGCTCTTAACATGTCAAGTTCTTCCTATTTTTTACAATGAATTCTCATGGTTTATATAAGCCAAGAGGAGAAAGAGTGTACTAGAGAAACTAGAAGGCCATTGGCCAAAGCAAAATATCTAAAATTGTCCTTGAGGCCTTACAAGGTCCAAAGCACAAAATATCTCTTCAAAATATATTTTTCGGACCAAAATAGAAAAAATATTGACTTTTAGGCTCTGAAATACATGATAGAACTTACCTAACACATATTTTCCTTGTCCTCACATAGGAATGTAGAAATTTGTCTCTGCTTTTGCAAAATTTCCAGGCGCACAGCACCAAAAAAGGCCTTTTGCCAGCAAGGTTTTGGAGGCCTTCTCGATGTCTAAATAGCTCGGTGATGACCTGTTGGAAAGATATGGATGTCTAATTTCCAAATATACTTGATTTTTTTCAATATTATCTCTGGAAGCTGAAAAAAAAGTAGGAAAGGTACAGATTCCAAGGGGCGCAGCACCTGCTCAAAAACAATGGCAGAAAGGTGAAAAATGGTTGTTTTTGGACCTTTTGAGGGACCAAAACAGCTCCAAATGATCTGAAATTTTGTGAGCATGCTCCCCTAGTGCCAAGGAATCCAAAAATATAAACTTTTCTTGTTGAAGATGCTTTGAGAAAATGTGAAGCATCCATGGTGTTGCGCTCCTAGGCTTGAAAATTTGCAAAAAACCAAAAAGTGTTAAATTTTGCTCAAAATTGGTAAGTGAGTCCCTCAAGGGCCCTTAGAGACCTGTAGTAAAGCTTGAGCCAAAATTCCAAGCCTAGCTTGGTCATTTCCATCAATTGGCACTGGGCGCCTCCTTTGGGCAGTTTTGAGCTTTTTCCTAGCAAACTGATTTATCTTTTTATAATGCTCGGTCATCTTTCTCTGTAAGCCTAGATCCTTGTTTTCCTTCTCTAACTTAGCCTCCAAATGCAGGTTTTCCCTTTCAAGCCATGATTCTTTGTCATGCTCAATTTCTAAGGCGAGGAGCTCAGTGAGAGGGTATTGCTATGCTTGGGTTGATTCCTCCTCTCCCTGTTTTTCCAATGCTCTCCTAAGACCCATAGTCTTAGGCCTCTTCCTAGCTTTCCCTTCTTCTTCATTATCTTCTTCAAGTCGCCCATGTACTCCTCTAGCTGTACTCGTGATTTTTGAGCTTCTCTTTTGTATTTGAGTGCGTGGGCTTCATAAATGGCAAGTTGGCCACTCATTTGTTTGTTTTGTGTTTGTAGGAAATGAATGAGATATTTTGATCTTTCCATTTCAACCTCCAAATCTCTCATTTGTGCACTCCGGTCCTGCAGGAGAAAATTAAGTATCCTGGTTTCATTGTCCTCATCACTGTTAATGTGGATGAGTTCAAATTCTATCTCTTCTTCATGGCTGCTTTCATGTTCTTATATTGTCTTTTTTCCTTTATCCTTCATGTGCTTCTTACCCTTGTCTTTCTTTGGAAATTCACTCTTGTCTTTCTTTGGCAGTTTACCCTTGCTCCTCAATGCCCTGGTGACATTGCTTTGCACTATTTGAGTGACTTTTCCTTTCACTGTTTTGGTGATTTTTTCCTTCATTGGTCTTGAGGAAGAGTGCATGGCCCCTTGCCTTTTGGAGGCAGCAAACACATGCCTCCTACCTTTATGATAAGGGATGATTGGGGGTGTTACAAACTGGGCTTGTTCAAGCTGGTCACTTACAACCCTAGTACTATCTTTTTCTTCAAGAATGTTTTTTGTGGGTGTCCCTTTGTCACTTTGCTGTTGGCAGTCCCTTTGATTATCAATTTCAACATTTTTTGTGCTCTTATCACCAGGAGTACCTTCAAAAATGTCATACTTTGTTTCTGCATTGTGGGAGGTGCCTAGGTATGATACATTTTCATCTTTAGGATTGTCCACTTCTTGACCCTTTTCACTGCTTTTTTGATTGTCAACATTCCTTGAATCCTCTCCACCACTTCCTTTTTTATTCAAAACAACTCTAAAAACTATTTCTGGGTTGTCTTTATTAATCTGATCATTGTCATGACTGTTTTCCTCTTGTTTGGCATTGTCTGCTATGAGGCTATTAGTGTCTTTTTCTTCATTATGAGTCCCAGCATCTTGTCCTCCTTCCTCACCATGGGTATCACTTCTTAAATATTTGTTTTATTCTTCGTCATTATCTTTATCTGTGCTATTGTTTTTACTGTCTTCCCTTTGGCTAACTTCCTCTTTGCTATTGTTTTTAATTTCTTGCCCTTTTCTATCTTCATCTTCTCCATCACTGTTTGTGTCATGATCAGCACTATTTTCCTCAAGGCCTTCATCATATTTTCCCTTACTGTTTGTATCATGATCAGCACTACTTTCCTCGAGGCCTTCATCATCTTTTCCCTTACTTTTTGTATCATCTCCCTTATCTTCATTATTTTGGTCATTACACCTTGGTTCATCTTGATTATCATTGTTTTCTTCAAGGCCTCTGCTGCTTTCTTCAAGGCCATTTCCTCCTTCTTTATTTTCATTATTTTCTTCCTCATCCTCATCATGCTCTTCCTGTCTTTCATCACACTCTTCCTCACTTTCATCATCTTCTTCCTCATGTTCCTCATCTTCCTCACACTCTTCCTTAGTTTAATCATCATTGCTTTCTTCCTGATCATCAGAGCTTCCTTCAGGGCCACTACTGCTTTCTTCATAGCCAACATTACTTTTCTCAAGATCATCTCTAGTTTCTTCATGGTCACTTTTCTCAGGGGAAGGTGTTTGAAGAAGGTTTGTTTGGGAGAGTGATTCATGGGAGGAAAGTGAATCATGGTTAGTGGAGGGCGATGAAGGAGTATGAGGAAGATTTTGAGAAGAGGATGGCACATTTTGCAGTGGGATGGAAGATCAAGTGGTGAAGTAATTTTGGGAAATAAAGGCTTCCCAAGGAATTCCTTGTTGCTGCAGTTGGTGGGTTACAATGATTTTGACAAGAGAGTGATGAAATAGGCTTGCCATCTGCTGAGCTGGAGGCTTCTTTTTCATGATGGTAGACATTTTTTCAATACTTTTGTAGAGGAAATAAGGCATGTTCAGCAGCTTGAACCTGGTGAAGTGCATGAGGAGTCTAATATGGTAGGATTAGATTCAGGAGAACCTACCCTCACAGGTAAAGTATTTCATGACAATCTTCATGAGGAGGGCATACCTATCCAGTAGATGTGAAAAAGAAAAAATGGCTTTACACTTAGCTTGGCAACAAGGTTTTAGAAATGGTTGATAATGGATTAAGTCAAGATATTTTTGTTTAAACCATCTTTCTCCTATACAAGGTATCATAGTAGATTTAGAGATAGCTTTAGGGGTCAATTCAAACCTTACCCCTACTAGATGAACTTTATGCCTGTGAAGCCTTAGGGAAAATAACTCGGTTAACTGAGGATGGCTCTTGACTTCTTGTACCTTGTTGCAAAACTCAAAACACCCTAATTCTTGGAAATCAGATAAGACAGAAGGGGAGGCTGTCATCTCTTTGGTGTCTGTAGGATCAAACCTATTAGGCTTCCCTCCTTTCTTAGACTGTCTTCTTGGTCTTTGAGGCTCATCACTTTCCTCTTGAGACATAATGATTACTTTACCCTTCCTTCAATTTTTAAAAAAAGGCGCTTTTGCTTATGAAGTGATGAGGAGAGAGGTTTTTTGGATATTTTGGACCTCTAAACAGGCTTATAATATTAACAGAGAAATAGGTTGCATTTCTATCCAATTTTTTTCCTCAAGCTGCCTTTGACACAACCTTAGCCCTAATTGGCGCTTTTACAACTTAAAAACATGAGGAGGAGATGATAATTCATGGATAATACCTCTTGAAACATTTTCTCATGGAAAAATGCAGCTTCTGGGAAGAAATTTTCCAATTCTGGCCCTTTCTGCAATTTTCTGGGCGGTGTTGCGCTTTTCCTTCAGGTGTGCAGCGTCAGCCTGGGCGCTGTCTGCGCGAGGAGTGTGCGACAGGTGCAGTGGTGGGCGTGCAGCGTCGGCCTGGGCACTATCTGCACGAGAAGTGTTGCGGCAGGCACAATGGTGGGCGTGCAGCATCGGCCTAGGCGTTGTTTGCATGAGAAGTATTGTGGCAGGCACAGTGGTAAGCGTGCAGCACCTTTTGGCCCAGGCGATAGATACAACAGCAGGCACACAGCACCGGCAGGCACGGGCGCTGTCTGCACGTGGAGTTAGGCGCTATCGGGCGGCAGTTCCTGCTAGTCGAGTGGGGAGAAGAATGCGCAACATCGCCCTTCAGGCACGCAGCGTCCAGCAACCAAATACACTAGACACACCTATAGGCATGCAGCGTCTGTGGAAATCTGCTTGGGAATGCTCTCTGAAGTTAAAAACACACTTCTTCTTTTTCCAAAGGTGGAATGAAGGGGAAAAATCCGTTTGGGTTGTTTATACTCCTCTTTTGAAATAATTTTGAACAAAAAACCCACTTTTCTAAAGTTTTAACTTCACCCTTCCATTTTCTCCCCTTGACTATCTTTTTAGTGCCTTAGCTCTTTTTTGGAGCCATTCCTTTTGCTGTCTTCAAACCAGTGATTCTTTTGTAGCTTTGGAGAATTGATTGGTTTTATGATGACTGTGCTTTTTTGGAATATGTGCAGAGTGATATAAAACTAAATTTGCCTCCTTTATCTTTTGAAACCTCCCTGTGACTGTTTATTTTTGAAAAAATAGAAATTTGCATTGAGGCTCTGCTGTTTGATGAAGGAAGGTGTTCTTTTCAATTTATCATGCTCATTTTCTCATTATCCCAATTTCTAAACTTGTTTCCAATTACTTTTCCATTGTGGGTTAAAATACTAGATATTTACATTTTCACACAAAGTAAACCTGTTGTTTTTCTTCTTCAGGGTGATTGTACTATCCATAGTGGTCTTAGTCTGTCTTTCATTTGATGGCGCATCTGATAGCTTTTGTCTTGTTTTCAGGGGTGTGGAAAAGGGCAGCTATCCCTCTCCCATTTAAGCATTGAGGCCCAAAAACTTTCCTGATGATACCTTTGCCAAAATGCGCCATGCTTTTCATATATTACTAACCTTTTGAGATTTACACAAAGGTTTTTACAAGTAGTAATTTTGCTTCTTTTTATGACATCGGGACCTTTGAAGTAGCATTCAGATTGTTGTGCCTTCTAACCACTATAGATGCCCTTTGAAACATTTTTAGGTATCCTTTATTTGTAAAGAAAGTCTTGACTTTCCATGTGACCTTCAGCTCACTGTACCTTTTATTCAAACTGCCAACTGACTTGACTAAAACTTCTTCCTGGTGCCCCTCTTTGGCTCTATTTTTCTTTAGACCAAACCTCAAGACATCCTTGCAGAGATGTATTTGATAGGATGGTTTATTCTTGGCAGATTTCACTGTTTGGACGAGGAAGGTAACCTTGGAGGCTTCTTGAGTGCTTTTTAGAAAAATGACAACATCATCTCTATGTCCTTTTGAATTTACCTTTGATCCTTTGTGACAAGATAGTGTATGGGGAAAACTGATGGTGCATGACCTATGAAAACCTAACTGAATTATTTGCAAGGTCTTTAGAACAAGGCTTTTGACTGAGGGTTTAAAACAGAGTTTTGAGCAAGACACAGGGTTTTTAGATATCCTACTTATGCACCATCACCTATAAACCTAGACATTTTTATGGTACTTTGAAGGGATTTCTAGACAGACTTTTGATATCAACAGTGACTTGGGCAATAGGAGAGTAAGAGGGAAAACTTGGCTTAATTTGGCCAGACAAATTTGTGAATTAAAAGGGCTCAGTCATCAAAGGTAGAGTGCTATAGAAAACCCTAACAAACATGGATAGAGTAAGGCTTACTAGTCTGGGATGGGGTCTTGACAAGATGACCAATCTAATTGTGGCACACAAGAGAGGATGGATAGTGGAAAAATTGCTCTGAGGAGATTTCTAGAAGACATAAATGTTTTTTTTTTAATTTGGTTTCTAGAAAACCTGGAAAAGGCATATAGTCATCTAAACAGGTGAAAATACTGATGAATAACAGTGGCTCCATTTGGGGAGGGCAACTCCTTTTCGGGAGGTGCCCAGAATTGCAGATCTCTGGCTTGTGAAGACCAGTGCCTCATCCATTGGCGGAATTTTCTCCTTTTCATCGCTGCTTTTCTGAAATGGTGTTTTTGAAAATATGAAAGCATGATTAGCTCAACTTCATCTTTACCTACCCAACCTTCTTTTCCTAACATTTTTTCTTCCTTATGTGCACTTGAACTGGCAAAACCCTTGACATCATATTTTTGAAAGAGAAAACAAACTATCTATTTCTACACTTATATCCTCCGGGAGTTCAGATTAAGCTGATGAACTCCTTTGATTCTCTACCTATTCTATTCAACTGTCAAGGTTAAGTTGTTTGACAGGATTTCATTCACTAGACTAAAAACATGAAATTGAAAACATGACCAAATCGGGATTAGACAGTCTGATTTGTCATGTGTTTGTGGCATAACAACAAGCTGCACACAAATGTTATTTTTGTACAAAATGAGATTTAGAAAAATCAGGGCTAGGATACATAGTTTGCTTTTCATCCCTATTTTCCTCTTTGCTTCTGTTTTGAGCGTGTGGAACCAGTATCTTTCTTTCCTAATCTACTTTCTTTTTCAAGTCAAGCTTTCATAATTTGACTATCCTTCTTTTCACTAACTTATCAGCAATCAATTTAAAACATGCTTAGCTATGATTAGGCTAGATAACTGAACAAGACATCTTTTAGCACTAGTAGTGGCATTTAGACTTGCACACTTTCAGTATGATTATATTTTTTGGGTATGGGGCTGTACCATTTATTTTTAGAATCTGCCCTCTTTTTTTTGTTTTTTTTGTTGTTTTTTTATTTTCTATTTTTTTGACTTTTTCTTCAAACAATGATATGTACAATGAGTGATAAATTTTAAAACTAGTAATTTTTGCAGCAGTGGTACTTGAGCATCCTATCTTCAAAAGGATCTCCTGATACTCTTGGTCTATTCAGTTCTTGAAAATAAAACTCAGGGTTATTCTCATTTGCGAACATACCATAAGGATTCCTCCAAGGATCTTTGAAAAACTCATGTTCTGCTTGATTTTTTTCCTTATACTCTTGATCTCCATTCCTGCTTCTGTTATACACCTGCTTTAGGTAGAATAGGTATTCTTTGTCATTTTTAAAACAAATGATGATTTCATCAAGGTATACCATAGTAAATAAATTCAGAACTGGAAATATAGTTTTCCGGAAGGTGTCTCCGGTGTCTTTTAGATTGGAAAAAGTTGGTTTGAACTTGAAACTGCTTCCTGTGAACTTTAAAAAATATTTGAGCGGATTGTTTTGAAGTGGTATTATCTGATGGTAACCTGAAATATTATCATGCAAGGACACATGGTTAGAAACCCCTACCTTTTGTGTGGTATGATCTGTTTTTGGAAGGAGATGAGTGTTGTTTAGGGAGAGTTTATCTAGATTTCTAAAATCTAAACACATCCTATGTCCAGCTGTTTTCTTTTTAAGTGATAATGCCTGATCAAAGTTTTTGTGTTCTTTTTTGAAGGGGTGGCTTCTTGGAATGATGGTGGTGTCATTGTGTTTGAAACTATTTTCTCGACATATACTAGTGCTCTAGAAAATCTTGCAAAGCCTTGTACTTCTTAATTTCTTATGTAAAGACAAGATTTTAGACAACTCAATCAGCTCGGGTATTTCAAAACTGTTTTCATGATATCCCTTAATATCAAATTTTCCATATACTTTTTTAGAATCTACAAAAGTGTTTGTTAGGGTTAGAGTTTCTTTTGGAGAAGCAAAATCTTTAGATGGCGAAGTCCTTAGGTAAGGTAAAAACATGAGGCTTTCTTGACCCTAATTTCCAAAGATTTTTGTTTTATGCAAGTTTTTTAGTACTTCTATATGGGAAAAAGGGGTGGATTGTACTTTTGAGTTTTTTCCTTGGTTTAAAAAACTTGCTTGAGAATTTAAACTGTTTTATGTTTTTGAAGTTTCATTTTCTAGTTCTTGAAGATCAAGTTTGTTTTCATCAGGATGAAAATGTTCTGGGTCATGATAGTTCTAAGTGTCCAACTCATCATAGAGAAACTAGTGTGCCTGATGCAGTGTACCTAGATTTGTTTCAACTTCACCTAGTTGTTCATCAATGTCCTCATCGGTATGTAAAATGAAAGAGTTATGGTCTGAATGTACAGAATAAAGAGGTATTTTGTCTGGTCTTTCTTGACTACTAACCATATACTTCATGTGTGATTCTCGGTATAATCTTCTTGTCTGATTAAACACAAATATGGTGGCATAAGACATGTCTAGCTGAATATTTCCTTGAAGCTTGGCTCCCCAGAACCTGGATAAAAGAATTCCGTACTTGGGAGAGATGTCTGCTACCACTATGTCCATGACCAAGTGTTTAGTAGGTACTTGTGCCAAATTGACACAAAGATCCTTTATTAGGCCTAAACACTTGACTCTGATTGAATCAAATGAGTACAAGTCTTTGTAAGGTTTTTTTATTTTTAGGCCTAATCTTTCCATCACTACTTTTGGCATGAGATTGTGAGAGGCCCCGAAACAAGCATGGCATTATGTAAGATTTGGTCGTGTACATTCAGGCTAATGTAAAAAGGAGGAATGGTTCCTTATTGATATTTTCCTTTTATTTTTGGTCCAAACAACAACTCGGGAGTGTCATCAGCCAAGTGTAAAGTGTTTGCATCATTTCCTATGTTTAGGACCGTTAGAACCTGGGATGTGTATGAGCTTTGGGCAATCAGTTCAGTGAGAAGCATGATAATCTTAATTTTGGAAATTTCCCCTTCAAAATTGAAAAGTACTTGTATTTTAGATATATTTGCTTCAATTTTCTCAGCCATAAACTTTTCTATTAGTTTATCTTGCTAAATTTGATTTGGGGCTTTGTTCAACAAAGTTTTCTTAGGGATCCTAGTAGAGGTACTAGGACAGCTTGGGTCAATGTTTGTTTGGCTATTTTTTTCTTTGTTCTGATCAGCTTTTTTAGCCATGATATTGTTACTGTCTGTTGTCCTTTCAAGAATGGTTTCAGGAGCTTTCTTAACAACAGTGTCTGAGTTTCTTTTCCTAGATTTTTCTTGGTTTTTCTTACTTCTAAGATCATATTGCCTATGGACTTCCATTATGGCATTTTGTAATCCTATTTTGTGTTCTTCGGGATCTTAATAATTTGTTTCATCTTGGTTTGAGGAGAAAAATCCTTGTTCTTATTCTGTGAGGAAAACCTCACCCTCGTTATCAGAGCCTATTAATTTTAGATGATTTTCATCGGGTTGTTCAATATCTCTTTCCCCTTCGTCAACATAGTTATCTTGGAAGGGTGGTCGATTTGTTGATCATTTTCTCTTGGTTTGATTTGGGGCAGGCCTCTTCTAAAGTTTTGATTTCGGTTTCTATTTTGGGGATTTGGCTGGTTATCCATAGGGGGTATTATCTCATTTAAGTTTATCATTTCCATCATTCTCTCGATGGTCCTAACCACGTTATCTATTTTGGAATCTTAAGAGGAAGTGGAGGCATGGTTTCATCCTGGTAAGTGACTTTCTTTTCCAACCTCATCCTAGCCCTTTTTTCATTGAGGTTTGCCTCTACATTAATAACTCCCTTTTGCATTTGTTCTAAATTTTTGGGGTCTCTTTATCTTAGCTGGTATGTCATGTCTAGATCGAAACCTTCCGGAAATTTTACTAGTGCTAGGCCAGGTGGAGGTTTCATGTGAGGTGGGACGGCATTATATACACTGTTAAACCTAGTGTAATAGTCTTGGACACTTTCCCCTGCGTTCCTTTTAAGATTATTATATTCAGAAAGGATTTGTAGGGGATTTTTCTTGATTTCCCATTTGTTTAAAAAATTTTGGTAAAGTGATGGAAGATCATGTATACTATTTGGAGTTAAGTTTTTAAACCATTTCTTAGCTTCTCCACCTAAGCTTTGGGCAAACATCTTCATCTTCATGGTTTCTTCTTCTAGTTCCATGTAGTCAAAGGCATCATTGATTCTATCTACATGTTGTTGGGCAGTGGTGGATTCAGCCCTGGTGAAGTGCGGGATTCTGGATTGGTAGTCATTTGGAAAAGGTACCAAAGGTTGCGGTAATACTAGGGGTGCATAACAAGCTGCCATCATTGGAGCTGATGGTGGATTTATGGTTGAAGGTTTTGCAGTATGGGATGAGGTGATTTTCATAGTGGTGGTGTGAATGGCTGTGGCAGAAGTACTTGGACTAGAAAACTGATCCGGAGCAGACTTGGGGTGAAAAGAGCCGAAGTGGTGGAGAAGCTGGAAATTAGGTGGTATAGTGAGGGAGGCTTCTCTACTAGAGCTCTGTTGTAATTCTATGGGCTCAATATCGGTATGGTCAATGCTAGTTTGTGACTTGGTTATAAAAAGGTTTTTTGTATGGCGCAAGTCAAAATGGGGATCTTGCAAGGATGTAAGATGTTCAGGTACAAAGCTTTCTTTATGGATACTCCTATTGGTAGTTAAATTTCTAGTTTCAGAAGTTTTCCACAAAATCTTTTCTGGGTCATCAACTATGGTAGGAGGATTAGGTTCCGGGTGAGATCTAGTATTAATTATTCGTGAAGCCAAATTTCAATTTCAAAAGATAGAGAGGCTAAAGTTTGTGATTGTTTTTGGAAGGATGTCCTCTCTAAGAGTTATCAAACTCGCACAGTGTATGACTAAGCTCTTTAGACTTCTCAAGGCTGATTTTGATGCAGTCCTATAGGAGTCTATGGATGCTAGTAAAGTTTAGAAAACCTACTGGAGGCTAGTGGAGTTGCCAGGTGGATGTTTTTAGTGACTTTGAAATCTATGGTCCACCACCAATACTGACAAAGGTAAATTTTTAAGAAATTTTCTTTTTAAAAATTTTTTATGTAGACCAAAAACTTGTAAGAGTGTTCTAAAACTAGATCATAATTTTTCTAGGATGGTGAGCAAGCTAGAGTTCTATTCTTAGGCTATTTATTTGAGTTTTTATGCTTTGACGAAGTTTTCTGAAGTTCTAAGTAATACTTAGTTTTTCACTGATCTCAGAGACGGTATCATGATCTTTGTGATTGGAGGGGTAAATCAACAGGATAGCATGCTTATGGAAGTATTAGGTAATATAACGGAGTAGTAGGCCTACTGGAGGCTAGTGGAGTTGCCAAGTGAATGTTTTTTTCTTGTAGAGACAAGTATTTTATGGTCCACCGCCAATGACTGATAGAAACCAATCTAGGAATGTTTTTGTGAGGTTTTTACAGATTTTTTATGTGGTCTAGTTTGTAAGGGTGTCCTATACCTGATTCATCACTTAGCTAAGGTGGTGAAACAAAGAGAGTCTACTCTAATGGCTTTATAGGCTGCTTGTCTGATTTTCATTTTTAAGGACAAATGAGTCTACAAGAGTTTGCTAGGCTGTTATGTACTCAGTGGGTCCCACCATGATCGCCATTATGTTGGAGTCCCGTAATTTGGCAGATTGGAAAACCAAATGATATGGTAACATCAAACCAATATTTGGAGTCCTAGGACCTAGCCTTCCTAGACTCAGAGAGGGCTCTCTTTATTATGCGAAGGATGTGAACTTTTTCTCTTTGTATGTTTGATTTTAGGCTAGCTATTAAGTATATTTTGGTTTGTTTTGGTTTTGAGGTAAAAATGATCAAGTAGGACAAATAGAAAAAGAGTTCATCAAATCAACAAGGCTATGGGGTCAGATAAATTCAAGGATGTCTAAATGATGGACAAGGTGTACTGCAGAGCTGATTTAGCAAGGTCAATGGATCCTTTGGGTGAGGTATGAGGTGAAATGAACATTAAGTTTGTGAAAAAATGAAGAAGTTTTAAACATATATAGTTTGAAAGAAAATACTCATGAGGTAGGGCAAACCATTAATCTCTATGAAAAATACTCAAACTGATAAACATGAAAGATAAACATTCAGGTGAGACATAGAAGCATAAGAACTCCTAACTTTAGAAATTCACCTTCAGCTTGTTGGGAAAACATATAAGATAAACAAATAACTTAATATATGAAGAGGGAACTCCTAAACAATATATATCAAACTATTGGGAACTCTGAAACAATTTGGTAAGCATGGACAAAAGGCAAGATCGAATGAGACCTCTTTGACTTAACCTAAGCAATCAATATTTCATAGAAAGGTTTCAAAAATAGAGTTTTGAGAACTTCAAATAAGCAGGGCATACCTTGAATCAGATTTGATAGCTAACATATTGACCATTAATGAAAAAAATAAAAAATTCTTGGTGGATCTAAGGAGCAGTTAAGAATTCCTTACAATGACCAAGAAGAAGAAAACATCAAAGTTGTAAATAAACAGGAGGTTTGAGGTGCTTCCATGAGCATATCTCAACCTATAATTTTCTGATCTACAGCAAAAAAGAGGAATGAAACATTAATGAAAAAAAGAAGACATAAACAAATAATAGAAATATCACCATTCACCAAGCTATGGAATCCTGCACATAGTGCTCCTCCACCATCAAGCCAAGCAAGCCATTCATCCACTTCATAAAACCAATATTTTCTCCAAGCTCATAAAACTATGTATTGCTCTTAACATGTCAAGTTCTGCCTATTTTTTACAATGAATTCTCATGGTTTATATAAGCCAAGAGGAGAAAGAGCTTACTAGAGCAACTATAAGGCCATTGGCCAAAGCAAAATATCTAAAACTATCCTTGAGGCCTTACAAGGTCCAAGGCACAAAATATCTCTTCAAAATATCCTTTCATACCAAAATAGCAAAAATATTGACTTTTAGGCTCTGACATACATGAGAGAACTTGCCTAAGGCACATTTTCCTTGTCCTCACACAAGAATGCAGAAATATGTCTTTGTTTTTGCAAAATTTCCAGACGCGTAGCACCAAAAAAGGCCTTTTTGCAACAAGGTTTTGGAGGCCTTCTCGATGTCGCAAAAGGCTTCGTGATGGCCCGTTGGAAAGCTATGGATGTCTACTTTCCAAATATACTTGAGTGTTTTCAATATTACCTCTTGAAGTTTCCCAAAAATTATTAAAGGTACAGATTCCCAGGGGCGCAGCACCTGCTCAAAAACAAAGGCAGAAAGGTGAAAAATGGTTGTTTTTGGACCTTTTGAGGGACCAAAAAAGCTCCAAATGAGCTGAAATTTTGTGAGCATGCTCCCCTAGAGCCAAGGAATCCAAAAATGTAAAATTTTCCTGCTGAAGATGCTCTGATAAAATGCGCAACATCCATGGTGTTGCACTCCTAGGCTTGAAAATTTGAAAAAAAACAAAAAGTGTTCAATTTTGCTCAAAATTGGTAAGTGAGTCCCTCAAGGGCCCTTAGAGACTTGTAGTGAAGCTTGAGCCAAAATTCAAAGCCTAGCTTGGTCATTTCCATCAATTGGCGTCGGGCGCATCCTTTGGGCAGTTTTGAGCTTTTTCCTAGCAAACTGATTTCTCTTTTTATAATGCTCAGTAATCTTTCTCTGTAAGCCTAGATCCTTGTTTTCCTTCTCTAACTTAGCCTCCTGTTGTGGAGGTAAATCCCCTCTGTGGATAGAGGTGATCCCTACTAGCCCAGACCGGGTCTAGCAACAATTGTCACACGCTATAGTGCAATTTCCTAATTGCAAATAAACCAACTTGCGATGAAGGCTTACCTAGAATCCAACGTTGTCATTTGTAGAGGAGGTAGGGCTCTCGTTCCTTTGCCTCGGCAGATAACATTCCTCACGCTCTTTGCAATCGAACACCTACACACGCAAGAAACACAACAAACACAAGCGTAAAATCCAGTATATGCAACTATATGCCAATCAGAGAAGACATAACTCATTATCATAATCAACAACAAGAGTGGAACCATAACCAATAGTCACTTATCATTAATCAATCAAAGGAAGAAGACAACCATGGCTCTGACGCTGAATTCTCCTTCGGTGGGTCGCCAGCTAATCACGTCTCGATAAAGCCTGTCAAGGATGGGACAAACCTCTCTCTTCGTATCTTGACAATAGTCTCCTTGCTTGAATTTGGCTCTAGGAAAAGTATCAAAGATTTTGCAGCATAAGGCTCTGAAAGCTCTTGGGAACTAGCTTGCAAAGGAGATGAACAAGCTTTTATAGATGGAGGAAGGGGAGTTGGGATCCCTATAATCATGGGATTGGCCCTATCCTCAAGGAAGCTTCCATGAGAGGTGGCAAACCACTTCCTCTACATGGAGATCCGGAGCCAAACCTCCCAACTCAAGATAGATACCAGTTTAGGAATTGGTTAGGACGAAACTTCCGCCAAATTTTTTTTAAAAACACTCCTTAAAATGGCTGGCGCAAATGCGACTCTGAGACAGAGCGCTAATTGGCACGACCTCTTTGGAGGATTTCCCCCATTGGCGCAGGTATTGAACTGGCTGCCTGCGCCAATGCAAAAAGGGTCATTTTTAGGGTTTTTCACAAGGAGATGTCTTCAAGGAAATGAAAGCTCATGTTCAGAGGGGTGTCATGAAAGTGGTTTCAAGTCATGTCACTGCTCACAGGTCACGGAATGAGCCCTCCAATGTGCGGGATGGGGATTGCAGGGACGGTGACAAATTGTTGTGTAACAAATGCCCCCTAAAGTATGAGGCCCGAAAGAGAGAGAGGGGTGAAATGCTTTATGAGAACGTGTCCAACTGAAAACTCCGCCATCGAAAAACCTGCATAGAGAAGTACAACTGATATCTCAAATACATGATATATATGTGGTATGGGCGCAGCCATTCATAACAGAGTACAAAATAATCCAGATTCGAGGTATGGACGCAGCCATCCAGTGAGGATCAATAAATAGACTCAGGTATGGTTGCAGCCATCCAGTGAATGAGTCATGTAACCAATCATAATAATCCACAAAATCGCAGCATGGATTTCAACAGAAAAAATCCAGGGTCTTGCACTCCATCTCAACCCGAACAGAGTACAAGTTCAAGCATGCAAATAAGTGAGCTGAAGTCGAACATGCAAGAACATCGTCTGATTACCAGCCAATGATGAAAGTTGTTAACAGACGTGAGAGGTACCACCAATAGTGAAAATGGCCCTCAAGGTACTATAGGTACAATATACGGCATGTGAATCAGTGAGCTGGTGTCTAACACCCGTAGAATTACTTGATCGGAGGCCAATGATGAAAACCTCACGTCGAACTCAAAGAACCTGCCATTGAGGCATGCAGGCTGCAAGGTACCAGAAGGGAGTCTCTAGATCAGCTTCCTGGATAATGAGCTGAAGTCGACAGGAAGTGACCTTGATCGAAGGTGGGCCATAGTGTTTCCCACATCATCGACACGAGACAGAGGAACATAATATCTTTGTGAATCAGGATCAGATGAGAATCAGAGGAAGGTTGAAACTTGCAGAGGTCAACTTCTCTTGAACATATCGGCGGCACAACAGTGGGTTTGGCAATATTTAACATCAAAAGATCAGAGGTCATGATGACGAGGCAAAGAGCAAATGAGAAGTCAAAAAGGATCACCCAAACCCACGGAGGCAAGTGAAAAACGAGATGAGATATCCCCAACCCGACACGAATGCAGACAAGTGCCATGTTCAAGAGCAACATACTGCCAACACGACAATGATGTTGGTTCCATTTTCCCCACCATTTCTGGCAAGTACCTCTTTATTTTTACACAGGCTTGAAGAGGATACCATATGCTTGTCATATAGGTCCATCCTAGTACATTTAACGAGCCCTAGGAAGGAGGAACTCAAATATCGTCATTACGACTGAATCCGATGTCATCAGGGTTTAACGAGTCTGACAAAGGAAGAACTCGGCGTCTTTTCATGTTTAGAGAGTTTGAAAAGACAGCTGAAAAGTAAACTCCAAGGGTCCCTTTTCGTAAATAGTTCCTCAAATCCGAAAAGGTAGAAAACAATATCTGAGAAAACCTCCTAGTCGCGATAGGCTAGGGTATTCCTTTTTCATAAATAATCTATCCCAGCCCGAAAAAGGGGTAAACGTATATTGGGTAGATTTTGTTTCGTAACCACTTTAACGAGATCAAAACAACAAGTGACTCGGAAATCTTTTCATGTTTAGAGAGTCAGAAAAGAGCTGAAAGGTGACTCCTCCTGAAGGAACGAGTGGTATAAAGGGTAGCAACTGGTTCCGGTAATGGTGGAACTGCTCAGAACAAGTAAAGGTCAAGAGGCTGGCTAACAAGACCACTCATCACAGCGGTTCCTCAGGAATGGGTAAAACAACCAAGTGAAGGCATATGATCGGCCAAGCAGATAGTGACGATGGAGTGAGAAAACCAAGGCTCATCTAGCAGAACAAGCTGATAAAATGGCAATCACAAGAGGTAAAATGGGAATGGTTTCATTTTTACACAAGCTTGAAATTAGAAAAATCTTCTTGAAGTTGGTTTTATTTTTACACAAGCTTGAAACAAAGATAAACTATGCTTGAAACCGGTTTCATTTTTACCCAAGCTTGAAACAGAAACAAACTATGCTTGAAAAAGTAAGCATGCCCCCAGCATGGTGACTCGATTCGAGGTACATGCCCCCCAAGCTTCAGTCCATATGAAAAGTAGATGGAGTGAAGGTTCAAGTTACGAGATCAAGAGTAAGACTCGATTGGGATTTTACGAGAACTGACCAAAGGCTCGAATTGAACGGGAACGTGTTTCATTATTTTAACGAGGTTGACACATTAAAAGAACTATCCTCAGATGACCTTGTTTCATTTTTTAAGGAGCTTGACACAAGAAAATGAACTGCGCTCTGACAACCTTGTTTCATTTTTAAGGAGCTTGACACAAGAAAAGAACCATGCTCCGACCAACCTCATCATAATGAACAAGAAGTCATGGCTTCCAAGAGTTCCACATCCGATGGGAGAAAAACATCTCGGAAATCTGGACCCAATGCCCCCAGCACACTATGCACAACGGCATCATCACTGAGTATAGGCACGGGATAGGTAGCCACATAGTTGACCTGCAGTGGGGCAGATACAACGGGTGGATAAAAACTAGGAAGGGATGATGGCGGGCCAGCTGCCACATCAGGACCAAAGAATGAAAGTTGATCAATGGTCACGATCCATCCTTCATGCAGAAAACAAACCACATGAAAAAGGGAGGAGACAAGCGCTCCCATGGCATAGGTGTAATCGCGCCCCAAGAGCAGATTGAAATCCAAGGGGCCGGGCATAACCATCATGTCCATATGGACGGTTTTACCTCCCAAAGTAACAGGTAACCTTGGAAGGATCCCTAAGGGTTGACTCGTTCTTCTGTTAAATGCCAACAGATTCTGCGTAACAGGCGCAAGCAGTGGCGAATCGAAAGCTTGCCAAGTAGTTGAGGATAAAATACTAACAAAGGCACCTTCATCTATAATGGTGCTGGGTACAACCAGACCAAAGCCTGTACCGTAATCTCAAAAGGCACATAAGACGGAAGGTGGTATCCTGCAAATCGACTCCAGTCAAAGGAAGCGACCAAAATACTCGGAGGGGCTACCATCGAACTGAGATGGTCTTCCCTTGGTGTTACGATGGAAGAAGGAGCATCCTCCACGACTTCCATCACGGAGTCGGGGAGGGTATCCTCCGAGACCTCCATCATGGGAGGGGGAGAAGTAGCTTCTTGAGATATGGGGATAGGAGAATCTCTCTCCAAATCCGAAGAATCTGAAGAGACAAGAAGAACATGAGGGGTATGAGATCCACTCTTGATGGAAAATTGTTACCTGTGCAAATTGTGAGATGGGGCCAAATGTCCCATCCTACGACCAATGGTTGGTCAGGGACGGATTCGTGAATTTGAATTTCTGGGGGAGTGGGATCGACCAAGGATGACTCTTGACCAATCGTAGGATCAGTTGGCGGAGGACTCAAAGAAAGCCGATTATAACCAGGTGGAAGGCGTGGTGTAGAACTGGCTGGGTTGTCCAAGACTTGCTTGGCTTCATCCATATAAGGACAAAGGTGAATGGCATGGTGCCCTTCACACAACTTACAGGAGCCAGTGACCCACCGCTTTCTTAGGAGCCTACTAATACTACTGAGACACCGCCTCAATCACCTCCAGCGCCAAAGGCAACCATACAATCACACCATACTTCGAGCACCTTGGGAATGTCAGGGCAATATCGAAGAAGATGGTCTCCCATGCACAACATGCAAGGGAACTTGACTTTTCGTGGAGGGTTGGAAGGTTTATCAAGAGGAGATGTTTCGGAAGCAGTGGCTGCACTTTTAGCCTCTCGCTTATCTGACTTCTTCTTCTTTGTCTTCTTCTTCTTCTTCTTAGCCACCTGGTTACTCGTATCTAGACTTTCACCAGGCGAAGTAAAAGAGGAGGATGCAGAAACAAGCGAAGAAGGGGAGAGGTCCACCTTGGAATCAACATGATGTTGTTTAGGTGGAGGAACTAATTGAACAATAGTGGAGACATTCAGGACCACAGAGGTTGAAAACAACCAAACAGGCAACCCGACAGTTAACCCAGGAAGGGACAACGTTTCCATATAAGGAGCGCCAACATTTCCAAAAGGAGGAAAAGGACCAAGATTCCCATCGGAGGGGATTCCTTGGTTAGTGAACTCTAGAAAAGTTGCCATCGAAACAAATTAAAACCACACACGAGCTAAAAACCAGGGAACACAATCAAATGGCCAACAAGCAAACTCTAAAAAGGGCATGTGATCGCAGGTGATTTATTTTACCACATTGAAACTTAGAAACTTCACCGTTTCATGTTTTAAGAGTCGAGAAATGGATGAAAGGTGACTCTATCTCTTTCAGATTTGAAACAAGCGTGAAAGGACAAGCGCGTGATGATCCTTTCAAATTTAAAGAGTCAGAAAAGATCAAAATTACTACTCTGGTAATCTAGGCAAAGGGTGTACCAAATAACCGTTAACTGCATACACCTTGGTTTCAAAATGAAAGAGAAATCAACCAAGGACTTAATGTATGTGCAGGCAATCTCCCTGAATGTTGTGTCCGGTGTATCACGGTTATAGGGCGGCAGACTCAGCTTCCTATGGATAAATGATAGAAACCTATAGGGGTCTCCCTTTATATACGCGACGGTACGGGGAGCACAAGTTCGTACTAGTGCTATCTAAAGCCAAGAGGCGAACGACAGCTACTAGGTTTAAAGACTCCAGAACACGTCTCTAGACTAGACCTCTAAATGTTGTGTTAATGTTTCAATGCTGCCTTAGTGTAAATTGGACAAATTTTAATGTTTATCTTCGATTATGTTTCAGTTTTCAGGCCCTAGCGAGTGTCATATGACAATATCCTATATGCAGCTATATGAGAAAAGAAATCTTTCAATTCGATGAATGCTATCTAGTTAAGGGAAGAGCTTCAAACAATGATGCAACAAACAACAACACTGTAAACAAATTTTTTCCAAACTAGATGACTTTCACTATCCAAAAGTAATTTCAAACATTCAACGATGTGAATAATGCAATGTAATCTATGCAAAATCCTCTCTTTTTTTTCGAAAACTATGCAATTGTAATCTATGCACAATTTCCTTTTTATTTTCAAATGATAAGAATGCACTTAATGCATTTTTCAATGAAATGAGAATCTACTTAATGCACGCTTTTAATGAAAGAGAATGCACTCAATGCGATTTTTAGCTTTCAATCATTAAACAATGTGATCTAAGTTCAATGATAAATCTCAAGAATACTTTTCAATGCAATGTGATCTAATGAATTTTAACGAAAAGAAAACTTTGAGATGAAAACTAAATGAACGCAAATCTTCTTAATGAAGGATGAAAGCAAAAGGGATGCAAACAAACACTAAGAATGCAATCATTATTTCAAAACACTTTGTAACGAAATTCCTCAAAAGGCTACTAGACATATGAAGTCAAACACAAAGAGGACTTCTAAAGCATGAGATCAAAACAAGGCATTCATTCCCTTTTACATCAAGCAATCATGGAGAGAAGACATTTCAAACAATGAGAAATGTAATCTATGCTCATACAGTGAAAATATCGGAAGGGAAAGACACATTGGTGAAGGATTTAGGGAAAAAATCTCAATTTTCATACACCCTGAAATTGGCACGACTTGCTCACTTACAACTAGTGCCAATTGGCACGACTTGCTCACTGACAACTAGCGCCAATGCCTAATTGGTGCAGGTTGCTAACTGACAACAAGCGCCAACGCCTGAAAAATGAAAAAACAAAGAATTTCTCCCAACCAATACCAAACTTACCACTTCATGCAGAATCTCCAAGACTCAAATGAACCATTCAATCTAGGCTCAAAGTGAGACAAAGCGGAATTCAAATGAAGAAGAAATCAACCACTCAAATAGCGCAATAAAATGATAGACAACCACCAAATGAATGCAGAGAAGCAATCACAAAGTTGACTGAACAGGTAGAAACCAAAAACTCCTAGGGGAGGCTCGACACATAATAGCACCTAGATGCCCTAGGGCTAGAATGTAAAATCGATGGAAACGGGCAAACAACCAAAGGATGAAGGTCACAGTTAGTCAAACAAGGCCATAGAATATTCAAGAAATCATAAAAACAAGACCAAACACACAGATCAAGCTCAGGAAGCTTAGAACAGAGAAAACCCTAGCACCTCACAGGATTGGCGCAACTGTGAGGCTGAAACTAGCGCCAGAACAGAATTGGCACGGGTAATACACTAGCAACCTACACCAATGGGCACAACTGTCAGGCTGTAAAGCGTGCCAGTCGAGTTTACTAGTCAAAAATAAAAAAGATCAATCCAAAAAGCAGACCAGTGATGATCAAGCTAACCAAAAGCCAAATTCACAGAAAGAGCCAGCCAAAAGAGCTGATCAAGCAAGCAGAATCAAGAATCGACCGAAAAGACAAGACAATATTCCAAGTGTTCGGTTTACAAACTAGACCGGAGATTGACTGAAGCAGCATTCATCTACTTTTCTAATGCAGAGAAAAAGCGTTTCGAAGGCTATCTGGCTAACTTCAGGCTCCGTCTGTAGTTTATAAAGCAAACAACAAGCTAGACGATCCCCAGCGGAGTCGCCAATTTGTTGTGGAGGTAAATCCCCTCTGCGGACAGAGGCGATCCCTACTAGCCCAGACCGAGTCTAGCAACAATCGTCACACGCTATAGTGCAGGTTCCTAATTGCAAATAAACCAAGTTGCGATGAAGGCTTACCCAGAATCCAACGCTATCGTTTGTAGAAGAGGTAGGGCTCCCGTTCCTTTGCCTCGGCAGATCACAATCCTCACGCTCGTCATGATCGAACACCTGCACACGCAAGAAACACAGCAAACAAAAGCGTAAAATCCAATATATGCAACTATATGTCAATCAGAGAAGACATAACTCATTATCATAATCAACAACAAGAGTGGAACCATAACCAATAGTCGCTTATCATTAATCAATCAAAGGAAGAATACAACCATGGCTCTGTCGCTGAATTCTCCTTCAGCGGGTCGCCAGCTAAGCACGTCTCGATAAAGCTTGTCAAGGATGGGACAAACCTCTCTCTTCGGATCTTGACAATAGTCTCCTTGCTTGAATTTGGCTCTAGGAAAAGTATCAAATCTTTTGCAGCATAAGGCTCTGAAGGCTCTTGGGAACTAGCTTGCAAAGGAGATGAACAAGCTTTTATAGATGGAGGAAGGGGAGTTGGGATCCCTATAATCATGGGATTGGCCCTATCCTCAAGGAAGCTTCCATGAGAGGTGGCAAACCACTTCCTCTACATGAAGATCCGGAGCCAAACCTCCCAACTCAAGATAGATACCAGTTTAGGAATTGGTTAGGACGAAACTTCCGCCATTTATTTTTAAAAAACACTCCTTAAAATGGTTGGCGTGAGTGCGACTCTGATACAGAGCGCCAATTGGTGCGCCCTCTTTGGAGGATTTCCCCCATTGGCGCGGGTACTGAACTGGCTGCTCGTGCCAATGAAAAAAGGGTCATTTTTAGGGTTTTTCACAAGGAGATGTCTTCAAGGCAATGAAAGCTCATGTTTAGAGGGATGTCATGAAAGTGGTTTCAAGTCATGTCACTGCTCACAGGTCACGGAATGAGCCCTCCAATGTTTGGGACGAGGATTGCAGGGACGGTGACAAATTGCTGTGTAACACCCCCAAATGCAGGTTTTCCCTTTAAATCCATGATTCTTTGTCATGCTCAATTTCTAAAGTGAGGAGCTCAGTGAGAGGGTATTGTTGTTCTTGGGTTGATTCCTCCTCTCTCTGTTTTTCTAATGCTCTCCTAAGACCCATAGTCTTAGGCCTCTTCCTAGCTTGCCCTTCTACTTCATTATCTTCTTCATAGTCACCCATGTACTCCTCCAGCTGTACTTGTGATTTTTGAGCTTCTCTTTTGTATTTGAGTGCTCGAGCTTCATAAATGGCAAGTTGGCCACTCATTTGTTTGTTTTGTGTTTGTAGGAAATGAATGAGATATTTTGATCTTTCCATTTCAACCTCTAAATCTCTGATTTGTGCACTCCGGTCCTGCAGGAGAGAATTGAGTATCCTGGTTTCATTGTCCTCAGCATTGTCAATGTGGATGACTTCAAATTCTCTCTCTTCTTCATGGCTGCTTTCTTGTTCTTTTATTGTCTTTTTTCCTTTATCCTTCATGGGCTTCTTACCCCTGTCTTTCTTTCGCAATTCACTCTTGTCTTTCTTTGGCAGCTTACCCTTGCTCCTCAATGCCCTGGTGACATTGCTTTGCATTGTTTGAGTGACTTTGCCTTTCACTGTTTTGGTGATTTTTTCCTTCACTGGTCTTGAGGAAGAGTGCATGGCCCCTTGCCTTTTGGAGGCAGCAAACACATGCCTCCTACCTTTCTGATAAGGGATGATGGGGGGTGTTACAAACTGGGTTTGTTCAATCTGGTCACTTACAGCCCTAAGACTGTATTTTTCTTCAAGAATATTTTTTGTGGGTGTCCCTTTGTCACTTTGTTGTTGGCAGTCCCTTTGATTATCAATTTCAACATTTTTTGTGCTCTTATCACCAGGAGTACCTTCAAAAATTTCATACTCTATTTCTGCATTGTGGGAGGTGCCTAGGTCTGATACATTTTCATCTTCAGGACTGTCCACTTCTTTACCCTTTTCACTATTGTTTTGGTTGTCAACATTCCTTGAATCCTGGCCATCACTTCCTTGTTTATTCAAAACAACTCTGAAAACTATTTCTGGGCTATCTTTATTAATCTGATCATTGTCATGACTGTTTTACTCTTGTTTGGCACTGTCTGCTGTGAGGCTGTTAGTGTCTTTTTCTTCATTATGAGTCCCAACATCTTTTCCTCTTTCCTCACCATGGGTATCACTGCTTAAATCTTTGTTTTCTTCTTGGTCTTTATCTTTATCTGTGTTGTTGTTTTTACTATCTTCCCTTTGGCTAACTTCCTCTTTGCTATTGTTTTTACTTTCTTCCCCTTTGCTATCTTCATCTTCTACATCATTGTTTGTATCATGATTAGCACTATTTTCCTTAAGGCCTTCATCATCTTTTCCCTTACTGTTTGTATCATGATCAACACTACTTTCCTCAAGGCCTTCATCATCTTTTCCCTTATTGTTTGTATCATCTCCCTTATCTTCATTATTTTGGTCATTACTCCTTGGTTCATCTTGATTATCATTGTTTTCTTTAGGGCCTCCGCTACTTTCTTCAAGGCCATTTCCTCCTTCTTTGTTTTCATTATTTTCTTCCTCATCCTCATCACACTCTTCCTATCTTTCATCACACTCTTCCTCACTTTCATCATCTTCTTCCTCATGTTCCTCATCTTCCTCACACTCTTCCTCACTTTCATCATCACTGTTTTCTTCCTGATCATCATAGCTTCCTTCAGGGCCACTACTGCTTTCTTCAGGTCCAACATTACTTTTCTCAAGATCATCTCTGGTTTCTTCATGATCACTTTTCTCAGGGGAAGGTATTTGAAGAAGGTTTGTTTGGGAGAGTGATTCATGGGAGGAAAGTGAATCATGGTCAGTGGAGGGCGATGAAGGAGTATGAGGAATATTTTGAGAAGAGGATGGCACATTTTACAATGGGATGGAAGATGAAGTGGTGAAGTCATTATGGGAAATAGAGGCTCCCCAAGGAATGCCTTGTTGCTGCAGTTGGTGGGTTACAATGATTTTGACAAGAGAGTGATGAAATAGGCTTGCCATCTGCTGAGTTGGAAATTTTTTCAATGCTTTTGCAGAGGAAATAAGGCATGTTCAGCAACTTGGTTTTGGAGAAGTGCATGAGGAGTCTAATATTATAGGAGTAGATTCGGGAGAACCTACCCTCACAGGTAAAGTATTTCATGACAATCTTCATGAGGAGGGCATACCTGTCCAGTAGATGTGAAAAAGGAAAAATGGCTTTACACTCAGTGTGGCAACTAGGTTTTAGAAATGGCTGGTAATGGATTAATTCAAGATGTTTTTGTTTAAACCATCTTTCTCCTATACAAGGTATCCTAGTAGATTTAGAGATAACTTTAGGGGTTAATTCAAACCTTACCCCTGCTAGATGAACTTTATGCCTGTGAAGCCTTAGGGCAAATAACTCTGTTAAATGAGGATGGCTCTTAACTTCTTGTACCTTGTTGCAGAACACAAAACACCCTAATTCTTGGAAATTAGATAAGATAGAAGGGAAGGTTGTCAACTCTTTGGTGTCTGTAGGCTCAAACCTGTTGTTCTTCCCTCCTTTCTTAGACTATCTTCTTAGTCTTTGAGGCTCATCACTTTCCTCTTGAGACATAGTGATTACTTTATCCTTCCTTAAATTTTTAAACAAAAGGCTCTTTTGTTGATGAAGTGATGAGGAGAGAGGTTTTTTGGAGATTTTGGACCTCTAAACAGGCTTATAATATTAACAGATAAATAAGTAGCATTTCCATCCAATTTTTTTCCTTGAGTTGCCTTTGACACAACCTTAGCCTTAATTGGCGCTTTTACAACTTAAAAACATGAGGAGGAGATGATAATTCATGGAGAATACCTCTTGAAATGTTTTCTCATGGAAAAATGCAGCTTCTGGGCAGAAATTTGCCAATTCTGGTTCTTTTTGCAATTTTTTGGGTGGTGCTACGTTTTTTCTTCAAGCACGCAGCATCGGCCCAGGCGCTGTCCACATGAGGAGTGTTCGACAGGTGCAATGGTGGGCGCGCAGCATCAGCCTGGGTGTTGTCTACACTAGAAGTGTTGTGGCAGGCACAGTGGTGGGTGCACAGCATCAGCCTGGGTGCTGTCTACACGAGAAGTGTTGCAACAGGCACAATGTTATGCGTGTAGTGCCTTTTGGCATAGGCGATAGATAAAATGGCAGGCGCGCAGCACCAGTGGACACGGGTATTGTCTGCACACGGAGTCGGGCACTATTGGGCGGCATTTCCTGCACGTCGGGCGGGGAGAAGAACACGCAGCGTTGCCCTTCAGGCATGCAGCGTCCAACAACCAAATACACTGGACACAGCTATAGGTGCACAGCGTCTTTTTACAAGCACGTAGCGACTGTGGAAATCTACCTGGGGATGCTCTCCGAAGTTCGAAATGCACTCCTTCTTTTGCCAAAGGTGGAATGAAGGGGAAAAATATGTTGGGGTTGTTTATACTCCTCTTTTGAAATAATTTTGAACAAAAAACCCACTTTTCTAAAGTTTTAACTTCACCCTTCCATTGTCTCCCCTTGACTATCTTTTTAGTGCCTTAGCTCTTTTTTGGAGCCATTCCTTTCGCTGTCTTCAAACTAGTGATTCTTTTGCAGCTTTGGGGAATTGATTGGTTTTATGATGACTATGTTTTTTTGGAATATGTGCAGAGTGATATAAAACTCGATTTGCCTCCTTTATCTTTTGAAACCTCTTTGTGACTATTTATTTGTGAAAAAACAGAAATTTGCACTGAGGCTCTGTTGTTTGATGAAGGAAGGTGTTCTTTTCAATTTAGCATGCTCATTATCTCATTATCCCAATTTCTAAACTTGTTTCCAATTACTTTTCCATTGTGGGTTAAAAACCAGATATTTTCATTTTCACACAAAGTACACCTGATGTTTTTCTTCTTCAATGTGATTGTACTATTCATAGTGGTCTTAGTCTGTCTTTAATTTGATGGTGCATCTGATAGCCTTTTTCTTGTTTGCAGGGGTGTGGAAAAGGGCAGTTGTCCCTCTCCCATTTAAGCGTTGAGGCCCAAAATTGTCCTGATGATACCTTTGCCAAAATGCACCATGATTTTCATATATTACTAACCTTTTGAGATTTACACAAAGGTTTTTACAAGTAGTAATTTTACTTCTTTTTATGACATCAGGACCTTTGAAGTAGCATTCATATTGTTGTGCCTTCTAACCACTATAGATGCCCTTTGAAACCTTTTTAGGTATCCTTGATTTGTAAAGAAATTCTTGACTTTCCCTGTGACCTTCAACTCACTGTACCTTTTATTCAAACTGCCAACTGACTTGACTGAAACTTCTTCCCGGTGCCCCTCTTTGGCTCTGTTTTTCTTTAGACCAAACCTCAAGACATCCCTGCAGAGATGTATTTGATAGGATGGTTTATTCTTGGTAGATTTCACTGTTTGGACCAGGAAGGTAACCATGGAGGCTTCTTGAGTGATTTTTTAGAAAAATGACAACATCATCTCTATGTCCTTTTTAATTTACCTTTGATCCTTTGTGACAATATAGTGTATGGGGAAAACTAATGGTGCATGACCTATGAAAACCTAGCTGAATTATTTGCAAGGTGTTTAGAACAAAGCTTTTGATTGAGGATTTAAAACAAAGTTTTGAGAAAGACACAGGGTTTTTAGATATCCTGCTTATGCACCATCACCTATAAAACTAGACATTTTTATGGTACTTTGAAGGGCTTTCTAGACATACTTTTGATATCAACAATGACTTTGGCAGTAGGAGAGTAAAAGGGAAAACTTGGCTTAATTTGGCCAGACAAATTTGTGAATTAAGAGGGCTCGGTCATCTGAGGTAGAGTGTTATAGACAACCCTAACAAACATGGATAGAGTAAGGCTTACTAGTTCGGGATGGGGTCTTGACAAGATGGCCAATATGATTGCGGCAGACAAGAGAGGAGGGATAGTGGAAAATTTTCTTTGAGGATATTTCTAGAAGAAATAAATGATTTTTTTGAATTTGGTTTCTAGAAAACCTGGACAAGGCATATAGTCATCTATACAAGTGAAAATATTGATGACTAACACTTTGTAAATCAAATATATGACATCTCTCTTAATCAATTAACAACTAGACACCTTACAATAATGATGAAAGGGTCCAAATTTAGCTATATACAGAATTGAATAGCAGTCATGCTAAAACTAATGAAACGCGCATAAAGCATCAGGAAATGATGAAAGCATCTAATTAATTATGAAATTATTGGCTGTAAGCAAGAAACGACGAACTATTCTAATGAAAGAGAAAGCTTAAGCATCTTATGTTCACAATTCAACCAAGTAAATGATATCTCATGAAATGCATTAGACGACCGAAACATAAATTCTGTAATTGAACGTATAGCATAGAGATTAGCACAGAAACTCCCAGGGCTGGTCCCAAACCACCAGAAGTCTACCGCTGCGGAAAACTCAGAGATTGACTAGCTAAAACGCCAAAACCTTTATTAAGCTTAAAGTTAGTACATTGATATAACTGGACAATTCTGTCTCGATACGTCTATTACAGAAGAAAGTCTCTATTATGATCTATCTATATTGTTTGTTTTTAGTCTCGATACATCTATTACAGAAGAAAGTCTTTATTTTGATCTATCTATCTTGTTTGTTTTCGACCTTTTAAAGGTGATTTCAATGGTGGTAATGGTATTTTCCATATGGGATTCTGCTACTTGTGGGTTTCGTTTGATTTCTTCAGACGTGGAGGTGCCTTTCCATCTTCCGCCAGCCCATGGGAGTCATCATGATCCTGTTAGTCTCTCTTTGTTAGCTGCCTTCCAGTTATCATCGATTCAGTTGATTTGTTTCCCTGTAAATAAAGATACAACAACTCAATTTCCTATTGTTAAACATCCCTTTTATCGGTAGTTCATTTTGTCCTGATTTTACATTAGTTTTCCTTTCCTTTATTATTAAGATGAGGAAAAATTCATAAAGATGCATAAAAATTCATGGTAAAGGTAGGATGAAAACGTACCTTATTCTCGGCCCAATATACTCCCCCACTTACCTATTTTCAGGTCCTTGTGCAAACAAATGATTGAGGTGTATCTGGATTAGAGAATATGCAGGGTAAACTTCTTCTTTATAACATCTAAAGCCATGTTTCTGTCTGATCTTCGCAAAGGCAGAGTTTGTGTGCCCTTCTGGCAGCTCGTAATCATGATCATAACCCTCAGGGGGGTACCATATGAGAGGGAATTTGTACCTGCATCCTATCCATGTAGGGCCCATGTTGAAGATCATATTGTTGTATAAAAGGAATCTGTAGGCAACCGCTTTGAAGTTTCTGTAGCAAAATGGCTCTTTGTTTTTCACATAATTCGTGGAAGCCATCCACCTCCGTTTGGCTGTTGCCAAAGCTGCTTCATGAATGTCTTCGAAATACTCCCACACATGTTGTATAATATCCTTGTGGATAGGCCCCAGTTTATTCCTTAATCCCTTTCTCTACATAAAATTCTTATGTTGGGTGAACAGATGCAGGGGTCTACTAGGCTCTCCTCTAACCCACAGGTCTAGGCCATGCTCCCTCTTCTGGAAAATGTTGTAGTCTTTAGCCCACCGAGTCTAGTTCTTAGCAAAAGAGAGGAAAGCCTGGAACTAAATGTCTCCTATAAAGGGGTTGAGATTATTGTCCATGTCCTCCTCTAGGAAGAATTTGTGCATGTATAATTCACACAAAAGGTATTGGACCTGCTCATTTTGTTCATTGCAGCAACGGACGAATTCCTCTATGGTTTTAAAATCCGTGGGCTTCCCTGCCCTGATAGCCTTGATCTTCAGTAATAGATACCGTTCTACTAAAAACAGGGCATATTTGGTGGTTGGTGCCCTGCATGTTATCACATCAGAGTACAGAGAGCAAACCATACTGGTTTTCTTCTTGGCTTGTTCCACCTGATCCTGTGCTTTATTTACCTTCGCCTTTTCTTCTCTAAGTTGAGAAAATGTCTCATCCTCTATTGCAGAAAGGTCTTTGAATTTCTTCAATAGTGCCTGATGTTCTTGTGCAGGTACTACTTCCTTTCTACATTGTGCCAATTCATGTTGTGTTTGAATTAATTCATTATTCAATTTTTGAGTGGCAGCCTTTTCTACTAGCGGAGTGTAGTCAGGTATCTCCTATGTTTGGGTTTCCTTTTCTTCTATAAGTTTCTTCCCTGTCTACACAGAGGCTTCAGTAGTGTCTACTAGGTCAGTTTGTACCTAAATCTCAATAGTGTTTTCTAGGTCAGTCTGTACCTCAACCTTAGTAGTGTCTATAAAATTGGTGACAAACTCTATTTGGGTTTCTATGGTGACCAATTCTTTCTTAGGCTTCCGAGCCTTGCTTACTTCCTTCAACTATTTCCTCAAATGTTTTATCATTTTCCTTAACCTTTTGCAGGTTTTGCTCAATTTCTTTAACTTCTTTTCAGCCAAATTCTCTTCTGGCATGGTTTTGGCAAGGGATGGAGGAGCAGCAACCTCGTTTTTAGGAATGGTGGTGCCAGTTTAAAGTTTATCAGTGATGATATTTTCTACCTGTACTCCAGAGTTTATTTCTTCATGGATGTCCTGGCTGGGTGAGATAATGTTCCCTTCAGGTGTTAAGGGGACCATCTCTATGCTTGCATTCTATTATAAGGGGATGGTGTCTCCTGACTAATTTTCAGATTCGGCTATCCTTTCTGCCTGATCTTCTCTATTCACCCCATCACTCTCGGGAGGAGATAAGGCCCTAAAAGCATGCGATTCATCTTGGTGGGGTTATATTTCAGTGCGTCCAGAGCTGTTGGCGGTGGCAAATTGATTCAACTATTCTTCTTTCCTCAGCTTGTTCATATGGGCTTCTATTTTCATGAGATGCCCTCATTTGCTCCAGGACTCGAGCCATATCTTCCTCATAGTCTTGTAAGGGTATGTTTTGAGGGCTTGAAGGTGGTGTATGGGATGGCCCTGCCTCCTCTGGAAATTCCGAGGTTTCTTGTTGTAACTACAGTATTTTGGACCTTCTTCACTTCCTTGGTTCTAAAGTTGAAGAACGGGTCCTTTTCCCTCTTGCTCCTCTAGTTATGCTCATTCTAGGAAGCTAAATTTCGGTCCTGACAAGGTTTTCCTTAGGAACATGCACGACAGGGTTAACAAAGCTATCCCAGGATGTCTGATGTTTTCCTAACTCATGAATAATAATTAACTTGATTAAACCATGGTGGCTGACGAATGCTTGGGGGTTTTTAGCCTTTCTAATTCGAAGAGCAGTGTCATGTAATATAGAATTCAAGAAAGAAGGCAGATGAACTGAAATCTTTTGCTTAAGGACAGCTAACAATTTGAGTTTGCGGGGTTTTACCACGTCTTGGCATCCATCGCATGTGATGTGTCTCTGGACAAATGCTGCCAATTCCTGCCACGGTTGTTGTAGGGAGGTAGGGTTAATCCCATTTCCTTTCTGTTCCAATGGTTCTCCTGGCTCCCGGTATGTTGTGATTGCCTCTCGTAGAAGAAGGTGCTTTCGGTCCATATTTCTCCCTCTACTAGTATTCCTGAGACTTCAGCAATGATATCCTTTGTGACCAGTATAATCCTTCCTCTAAGTCTGGTATGTTGCTTATGTAGGTTCTGCAGGAATTCCACTGCTATTTCTGTGTCAAACCCTTGCAATTTGTGTAAGTATGGCAACCATCCAACTTGTTGAAGAATAGTACGAGCTGCATCCGAGATTGGGAAGGTCGTAGGTTCATTTCGGAGAGATTTTCCTCCCATGCGTGATGTGTTATCTTGAGCTAATTTCTCCCTCTGTATGTGTTTCTTTTCTGCCTTGTTGGTTAAAATAAACACTGCATGCAAGAGAAAACAAAATTTCATCCTTCTATCATAAATGTAGGTAACTTAATATCGTAATTGCAATGATATTTTGGTCTTATTAGTGTATCCAATGGAATTTGTGCAGGGAATTCGTATGCTTAATATTTATGGATATTTACACCCCCTCTCTCGAAATAAGGGCGTCCACGTCCTTAAGTACAAGAGATATTTGATCAATCATGAATGCATACGGGGAAAAATATCAGAGATCAGTAATCACAGTCTGTACGTGAGAACGGTGTCTGTGGCCTTTGAGCTCAAGAAAAGAGGAGTGATTGCAATAATTATGAACGCATGCAGTGTAAAGTTCATAATTGGAATTTATCATAAGTGTATCCCATGCGGAAGTGACCGAAGAAGGGAAGAAATAAATACAACAATTATTATGATGGGATGTCCTTATTTAATGGTATGGTGTGATGGAAGCATGACTATAATAGATAATGATTGGTGTCGTCATCCTGTAATTCAAACCTGAAAGCATAGTTCATTTATAGTTACTTATGCAATAAAATATTATTATCACTAATTTGATTAGTGGATTTATCTTAGAAATGGATGGAAATAGGAGATAAGGTATATATAAGAGTAATTGGCTATCATTATAAAATACTCTCATACCACAAGCAGAGCCACTACTCCTAGCAGGCGTTCATAACCTCGACAAGGTTGCTATTTTAACCCAAAAAAGGAGCTAGAATCCTATATGTAAAAGTAGATATTTTGCCAATTTTATGGAGAGATCACCATGCTGGTGTGGTGGCCAGATAGTCAAGGTGCCACTCACTGGAGTTGTAATAGAGTGATTAGGTCATCTCGTGATGAGACCTCCTGTCCTTCAAGTAGTTGGAGTTGTCGAGAAGGTCATTACCCTGGTATGTTGGCCATTGTGGGCATGTCACCTGCTAAACCCTTATGATCATGGTTGGTTGTCTCATGATGAGACCCCCTATTCTCTCTTAAAAATTTTCATATAGACATAGTACTTATTTTTGAAAAGTAGGCATTTCTATTTGTTTTATGAAGAGACCACTGTGCTAATGTGGTGGCCAGATAGTCACAGTTCCATTCATTGGGATTGTAACAGAGTGATCAGGCTGGCTCATGATGAGACCTCCTATCCTTCAAGCAGTTGAAATTGTCGAAAAGGTCATTATCCCGGTGTGTTCGCCATTTTTGGCATGTCACCTGCTAAACCCCTATGGTCATGGTAGGTTGGCTCATGATGAGACCCCCTATTCTCTAAAAAAAAATTGTATGAAAACATAATATTTATTCTTTATACATGAAGGGAGGCTCATTAACTCCTTAAGAGTTAGGGATAGTGTGAGAAGTAAAAAGAATGGCAATACAATTAATACTCCTTATTCCTAAATTTTTATGTCAAATGGAAATACTACTCGAGAGTGTAGAAAGATATACCGTTATAAGACTATGTATTGTGTGATAACATGTTTGAGCAGGAGATGTCTTAGCCCTTCATTGCATAGATGTACCATGTCATCTTTTGGAGTAGATATTTCCATTAAAGTTTCAAAGGATCATCATATTAGTAATATTACTACTTTTCTCCTCTTCAGGTGCCAATTCCCACTCAGAAATGTGTTTTACAACTAGGGTGTGGGATGAGAAGTGGTTTTTTTGTGAGGAGAGACATAAAAAAATAAAGAAGGATCATGCTCAAAGAGGGGAAAAAATCAGCTATTTAATTTGATTGAACAACAGTAAATAAACACGCAAAAGGACATAGTTGTTCAATCCAATTGAACAGCAGTTGTTCAATCCGATTGAACAGTATTTTTTCAATTATATTGAACAGTAGCCATTCAAATATTTGAACAGCAAAAATAAAAACGTAAAAACACGATTGTTCAAATTGATTGAACACCAACTATTCAATTGGATTGAACAGTGGTTGTTCAAAGATTTGAACAGCAAAAGTAAAAACACAAAAACATGGTTGTTCAATTTGACTGAACAGTAGCTGTTCAATTGGTTTGAACTATAGTCGTTTAAATATTTGAACAGAAAAATTAAAAACGAAAAAACACAATTGTTCAATCTGATTGAACAGCGACTGTTCAAATGGATTAAACAACAGTCGTTCAAAGATTTGAACAGAAAAAGTAAAAATTCAAAAACACAATTGTTCAATCCAATTGAACAACAACCGTTCAAAGATTTGAACAACAAAAGTAAAAACGCAAAAGCACGTATGTTCAATCCAATTTAACAGCAAAGAAAAAAAATGCCAAGGGTGATGAAGGAAAAGGATACCATTGTGAATATGAATAATGTACAACAAAATAAGAAACTAAAAATTGCAGGGAAATTATATACAATATTTACAAAAGGAAGTAGCAAGCTCTCATGTACTTAAAGTTGTGGGGCTATCACCCCTTTCTGCTAAAACTTGGATAGTAGGATCATTGCGTACCTGCTGGAAGAAAGACTCCCTTGTAAGAGGTTTGTGATAGAGACGCACTATGTGCCCGTTGACTCAAAATGTAGAACCAAACCCGTATATGGTGGTTAAGTTGAGGGTACCATTGTTGTGTACTTCCTAAATTTTGTATGGGCCGAGCCACCTTGTTTGTAACTTGCCTCGAAAATCTTGGAATCTAGAGTCATAGAGAAGCACCCAATCTCCTCTATGAAATGTCTTATTTTTTATGAGGTTGTCATGCCACTTGGCTTGTTGATGTTGGATGATTGTAGTGCACTGCAGAGCCAATAGCCATATCTCATCTAATCCATTTATTTGTTGGATTGTTCTAATTTTGGCCTCTGTCAAGTCCATCCCTACCTCCTGTGTTGTCCTTAAAGTCTTTATCTCGAACTCAATAGGAAAAATAGGCTCTCTTCCAAATACTAGATGATATGGAGAATGTCCAATGGTGTTTTTCCACGTTGTGCGGGAAGCCCACAAGGCCTCTGGTAGTTTTGTAGCCTAGTCCCAGCGATGTGTTGATACTGTCTTGGTAAGAATTGCTTCAAGGACCTTGTTCGTGCTTTCAACCTGCCCATTTGCCTACGAGTGGTAGGGAGATGTGACCCTATGGATGATATGGTAATTCTTCAGGGTGGCTTTAATTTTATTACCCACAAACTGTGCCCCTCCATCGATTATCACTTCTCATGGTAAACCATATCACACAAATAGCTCAAAAATAAAATTAATCACAAATTCTTCTGTATCTCTTGATAAGGCCACTGTTTCTACCCACTTTGTTACGTAATCTGTGGCAACCAGTATGTAGATTTTCTGATTTGATGGTGGGTTGAATGGCCCAACGAAGTCCAGTGCCCATCATTTGAATGGCTCTACTACCAATTGTGGTTGTAATGGCATTTCATCAGCTTGGCCTAAGCAGCCCATTCTTTGGCAACTATCGCAGGCTTGGAAATATTTTTTTGCATCTTTAAAAATCATAGGCCAATAATAACCCATTTGCAATACTTTGTGCCCCATTTTGCGATCTACAAAATGGCCACCACAAGGTTCATCATGATAGGCCCATAGAATGTCGTAAATCTTGTCTTCCCAGATGCATCTACATATATAATACATATATATATATATATATATATATATATATATATATATTCTAGTGTGAAAGAGGTATCCACCGATCCAGGAGAACCTAGCACTACGCTGAACAATCAGCTTGTGTTCCCTTGATGTTAAATGTCTTGGCAAGTTCCCTACTTCCAAGTAGTTTGCTACATCTACATACCATGGTGTTTTTAATGGCTACAACGAACAAATGTTCGTTGGGAAACTGATCATCCACCGTCAGTGTGTTATCTATCTTAGGAACCCTGGATAGGAAGTATGCAACCACATTTTCCTTCCCTGGCCGATATTTGATAGTTATATCAAATTCCTGCAAAAGCAGCAACCAACGAGTTATTCTCCCATTTGTAATTGGTTTATTGGCTAGATATCTAATGGCAGAGTGACCAGAATATAGGAGTACTTGATAGCTAGTTATATAATGTTTAAATTTATTGATAGCATAAATGACACCCATGAACTCTTTCTTAGTCACTGTATAGTTTAATTCGGCAAGAGTAATATTTTTGTTGATAAAATAAATAGCATAGGGCTTCTTGTCTTCTTCTTGACCAAGAACTGCCCCTATCGTTGTGTCGGATGCATTCGAAGAAATTTGAAAGGGCGGCTTCCAATTAGGACCACGTAGGATTGGTGCTGTCGAGACTAGCTTCTTTAAATTTGTAAAAGTAGTGTCACATTTATCAGACCAATGGAATTCAAAATTTCCAGTTAATGCATACAAGGGTGCAGCGCTTTGTGAAAAATCTTTATAAACCTGTGATAGTACCCTGCATATCCAAGAAAATTGTGTACCTCTGTCTGCGTACAAGGTGTGGCCAATAAAATGATTACTTCTATTTTTGTCAGGTCTACCTGTATTCCAGCTGCAGAGATATAGTGTCCTAGGATTAATCCTTCGGTCAGCATCATGTGGCATTTTTCATTGCTTAAACATAATCTGGTAGCAATACATCGTTCCAATACTTTTTCTAGTGTTTCTAGCGCTTGATCGAAGTCATCTCCATATGGGGTAAAGTCGTACATGTAAATTTCAAGTCCCTCATTTATTAAATTAGAAAAAATGTTGAGTATGGCTCTTTGAAAGGTTGTTGGGGCATTGCATAGTCGGAATGGTAATACCCTGTAGGTAAATATACCCCATGGGTAGGTAAAGGTTGTTTTATCCTGGTCTTCGGGGGCTATATGGATTTGATTGTAACCGCTGAACCTGTCAAGAAATGAAAAGAACCATTTCCCTGCCAATGTATCCGGGACTTGGTCAATAAAAGGAAGGGGGAAGTGGTCCTTCTGTGTTGCCTTATTTAGTTCTCTGTAATCCACACAGATTCTCCATTTCCCTTTTTTCGTAGGAATGACTACTAGGGGAGAGACCCATTTGTTGTCTGAGATAGGATGAATGAATTTTACATCCAGTAGCTTCTGCAATTCATATTTTACAATGTCTTTCAGATGTTGGTTTAGCCTTCGTTGAGGTTGCTGAACAGGCCGAGCCTCCTTGTCAGTATAGACGTGATGAGTGGATATTTGAGGGTCTATACCCTTCATGTCTGGGTATTCCCAAAAAAATTCTCCCTAATACTTCTATAGAACCTTTATGAGCCTTTGCTTTTGGCTACTATCTAGATTTCCATTGATATTTAAAATTTTCCCAGGCTCAATTTCAATGGGTATGCTATTGCGCACAGTGGTTGTGGGTATGTGTTGATCATCAAGGTCTGCCAAGGGATCTTCTTGTGGTTCATAGTCAAGAACCATTTTTAACATTTGGCATTTTAATTTTTCAGGCGTAGATGGCTGATTCATGAAGTTATTGATTACATCGTCTTCAGTTTGATCCTGAAATTAAAGAGCTTCCACTACGGTCAGTGGTGAACGAATATTTTGTTCCTAGTATGTATGTGGATGTCTATGAATATTTATCGTGGGTAGACTTGGCTTGGTAGGTGGGTAAATGATAATATTTTTTATGGAATATCCTCTAGCAATGGTCATGTTACATGTCTAGAAGCCTATGTACACATCGGTTGTTGCCAACCAAGGTCGACCAAGTATCAAGGGGTGTCCATCCATCCTAATATTTACGTTAATAACTAATAAGTCAGTTGGATACTCCCATGAGTCCACAAAAACCAGGATGTCTTGTAATATTCCTTCTGGTCTGATAACAGATCTGTCAACAAGTTCCAGCAAATTAGCTGTGGGTTCTAAAGTTGTTATGCCTAACTTCTTGCAGGTCTCTGTAGTTAAGATGTTAATGGTTGCCCCTAAGTCAACCAATGTGTTTGGAAAGGAGTGGCCAGAGATTTGCACAGTTAATATGGGGTTCCCTGGATCCTCATATTTCATAGGTGTTTCCTTACCCAACAGTAAGTCAGATAGTGCCCCTACCACATGAATAGTGGGTGGGGTTTTTTCTTTCCTCACCTGTTTCTTTCCACACATTTCTTTAATCATCCTGGAATAAATGGGAATGTCTTGTATAGCCTACAAAAGAGGAATTTTAATGCAAAGGTTTTGTAATTCCCCTAGGATATCAAAATCTAGAGAGACTATCAGTCTAGGCAGCGTTAATATTTCAGGGAATGGAGGGGGATAAATCCTAAGGTTTTCAGGTTTCCCCTGATCAAATGTTTCCTTTCCCTGCTCTACTTTTGTTTCAATCATATTTGTTTTTCTAGGCTCTGTTGACGTTCCAGATTCAAGTTGTGGTAGGGTCGTATCTTCTTCTGGTGAAATAATACGTCATGATCTCAGCCTTAGTTCATTACATTGTTTCTTTTCAGTTTCGGGGTTTGGGTTTTCTACAATCTGAATTAGTTGAACCGACCTGTTGTTTGGGTTAGGATTGGGTTGAGCCGGAAATTGAGGCTATATGATAGGCTGAGGGTTGTGCTGGAATGGGTATGGAGCTAGTAATGTAGGTTTATTTTGAACTCTTATCCCCATTGGTAGGTTGGTCATTCCTAGGGGTCACTGCCAGTTCTGAGGCCATTTTTTGGTTTGCAAAGGGGAGGCTGGCCACTGGGTTTGATAGGGATTGTTTTTCCAATAACGGGGAGAACAAGGAAAACTTGGCCAAATATTTTTTGAAGAGGATTGTGTTGTCCAAGGCGGCATAGAAAATGATTGAGATGGCCAAGTAGAGAAAGGTGGTTGGCTCTGTCAAGCTTCTGCAAGGTTATGTTGGTTAAACGGTGGGGAAGAAAAGAACTGAGGCAATTCTTGTGGCATACCTGGTCATGCTTGCCACTGTTGATGTTGGTTCATTAGATAGACTGGTTTTGTCTCCTCTTCTACTTCTTTACAAATTTCCTTCAACCCTGGAAGCGAAGGGCAATGGTCCATAGCATGTTCCTTGGTGAAAATAGCGCATGTATGGACCATGTCTGATGGAAATTCCCTTTGTTTGTGCTTCTTCCGACAGCGTGGTAAAAATACGACCAAGGTTGTGCTTCTTCCGACAGCGTGGTAAAAAGACAACCAAGTTTTGTTCTACTATAGCTTGCTTCTGCTTGGCTTGTAGGACATCTAGCTGTGTTGTCAAGATGCCCAAGATGTCAGTTTTGAAATCTTCTAAAATATTAGCAAATTATGCTCTGGTCATGTTGCCACCAGACTGCTTAGGATCCTTTGTAGCTGAGTCTTGTTTGATTGGCCTACTTCGCGTACTACCCCGAGAGCACCTAATGCACAGTGAAATAATATCATCATATTCTTCTTTGTAGATGTCCCCTTTTTCCCATTATTTTAAGTGTTTCAACCCATTCTTCTTTCATTCCCTTAATCATTGTTTCTTTTAAGATGTCTTTGGATAGTGCAGTATATGGAGATATTTGTAAATTATATTGAAATATTTTGAGTACTCTTCAAATGTCTCATTGTCTTTTGCATACATATTGAAGATTTCATCTTTTAATTCTCGAGTCCGGCAATAATCTTGATATTTATTAAGGAAAGTTTTCTTCATCTGGTCCCAGTTATTGATGGTTCCTCCACCAAGCCCCATGAACCAACATAATGCGGTCCATTTCAAGGTAGAGGGAAATAATTTTAGTTTTTAAGGGTCAGTGGTGTAGTTACATCCCCAACATAAGACATCGAATTCAAATAAAAATGCGTCAGGATCTTCCGAGGTCAACCCATGGAAGGTGGGGATGTTTTGTAAGGGAATGGATTTCATAGGGCCATTTGAAGCATGATCAACAATGGGGTATTCCAATGTTGATGTTTTCCTATGATTCTAGTTCTGATTGTTTTCCATTTGATCAAAGATATGCCAACAATATTCGGGAATTTCTTGTTCTGGGGGAATAATCTTAGTGGAATTAGGGGGTGGATGTGGAGGAATCCTTACAACACTTCCCCGATCTGGGATACCAAGTGTCTCTATCTCGACCACTCTCTCAAGGGATCCACGCTTTGGAGTTCTTACCTGTATTGCACTGTTGGTTTCTCCTTCCCCCTCCTGTAAATTAAAATAACCTCCCTCTCTCGAAGGATTAGTACTTACGTGATCAGCAATCTGAAGGCTTTGTTCAGATCCCTCTGTTTCACTGTGAATCTCGTCATGGACTACAGATGGTGAGGCTGCTTCCTAAGGGAGAGTAGTAGGACTTTGAATAGGAATGGTTATGGGTCCTACGGATGCGTAGGATTCATCCTTCCTAATGATTTCTTCTATATATGTTGTTCTACCAAGGATCATCGGTCCCCTGGGTTCCGTAGACTTAAGTGGATGATTTTGATTTGTTTCTATCTTTTTCTTTCTAGTCATAAAACAAGAGCACCTATTCTACTAGATTATGAATAATTGTTGAGAAGCGATATGGAGAGCAAGCGTTTGATTACCAGTACGCAGGTTCTTACCTCTCGTTTTCAATACCCAATTCTTCATAGCAAAAGAAAGAAGAAATAAATTACATCACTCTTAAACACTCTCCCTGGCAATGGCACCAAAAATGTTGGGTCATAAAGGTGATTGTTACAGGAAACTTCAATGCTTCTTATTAATTTATCAACCCAGGGCAAGTCTTATTATTTCAAGAGTGTGAGCACAGTATATGTAAGTGATATCAAAGAACAACTACTCTACACTATCATAAAGAGGACTATCTAATTCTCGAAGTTCAATCAATTCAAAGTGAAATGGAATTATAAAATGTTGTTTAACTATTCTATCTTATCAAGCACAGAAAAGAGAAACCTATGATTGAACAACACACTGATGAATTGAACAGCAGTCCTACTGAATTGAATAACAGCTTCAATAAATTGAACAGCAATTGTTTATCTAATTTTGCAATGGAATTCTCTTTGTAAATTAAATAGATGACATCTCTCTAAATCAATTAACAACTAGACACCTTACAGTAATGATGAAAGGGTCCAACTTTAGCTATATACAGAATTGAGCAACAGTCATGCTAAAACTAATGAAACATGCATAAAGCATCAGGAAATGATGAAAGCATAGAATTAATTATGAAATTATTGACTGTAAGCAAGAAACGATGAACTATTCTAATGAAAGAGAAAGTTGAAGCATATTATGTTCACAATTCGACCAAGCAAATGATATCTTACGAAATGCATTAGATGACCGAAACGTAAATTTTGTAATTTAACGTATAGCACAAAGATTAGCGCAGAAAATATCGGGGTTGGGCCCAAACCACCAGAAGTCTACCACTACGGAAAACTCATAGATTGAATAGCTAAAACGCTAAAACCTTTATTAAGCTGAAATTTAATACATTGATATAACTAGACAATTTTGTCCCGATACATCTATTACAGAGGAAATTCTCTATTCTGATCTATCTATCTTGTTATTTTTCGTCCTTTTAAAGGATATTTCAACAGTGGTAACGGTATTTTGCATATGGGATCCTGTTGCTTGTGGGTGTCGTTTTAGTCACTCCAGACGTGGAGGTGCCTTTCCATCTTCCGTCGGCCCATGGGAGTCATCATGATCCTGTTAGTCTCTATTTTTCAACTACCTTCCAGTTATCATCGATGCAACTGCTTTTTTTCCCTATAAATAAAGATACAACAAGTCAATTTCCCATTGTTAAACATCCCTTTTACCGTCAGTTCACTTTTTCCTAATTTTACATTAATTTTCCTTTCCTTTATTGTTAAGATGAGGAAAAATTCATAGAGGTGCATAACAATTCGTGGTAAATGTTATCACCAAAAAAATGTAGCATCATTTGACAAAGTTAAATAGGTTCATGTGTCAAAGTTAGGGTTGTAGGATTCATTTTTTATATACTTGGTCAAGGAAAATTTTAAATTTTTCTTGTTTAAGCTTACCCTAAGGTCCAAACCCACTCACTTTCAAATTCCCTCATGTCACATCACTCATAATTTTCTGACAAATTTCAATTCCCAAGATTTCTGTACCAAAATAGTCATTTTAGTGAAGAAACCATAGTTTCGTAGCGAAATACACTGAGAAATGTCACTTTTCGCTACGAAACTAATGATAATTTCGTAGCAAAAACACCCAGATTTAGACTAAACACGCTACGAAAATGTGGTTTCTTGTCTGTCTTATTAGATAAGATGTTAGGTGTCAGAGTATCGTTGGGAAAGGGTAAGTTAGATACCATTCGAGTCATTGAGGGATAAAATCAAGGTACATGGTCAGGTCTGAAGTCATCATCACCATTTTAGGCATGTATGAGTCATCATTGTGTTATGAGTGGACATCAAGCTTCAAAATCTTTCGTAATTCAGTCATTTCTCATTCTTCATTCCTTCTTTCCGTGATATCGAGCTTTGGAGAGTTATTGCATTGAGCCAAAGCTATGGCTGATGTTTTCAAAGGTTTACAAAGATCACTAATCAAGCGAGGCTGAAAACTATCAAACAAGGCTAAGAACTATCAAGCGAGGCTGAGAAGGCATTAAAGAAACCATGGCAGAGAAAAGAAGAACAAATAAGGGTGGACAATGTCTAAGATATGAACTAGCATATATGAATCTGATCAATGAAGACCCAACAGGTGTAGAAGTCTTCAGAAGGACAGGTTGCTTACAGTTTGTGAAATATTACAAGGCTACCATGTACAAGTTTCCAAAGAATTTTCTTTAAACTTCAGTGGAACAACTACCAAAGTGGGGATGCTTAATATTTCCATCACACCAGAGGTCATTGCAGCAGCAACAGGGATTCCAAGGGGACAAGAGAAGTGGTTCAAAGGGTTGAAGTTTAACATGGAGCAGTGCAAAGAGTTTATGAAGCCTGAAAACAGTGAAATGTACCTCACTAATGCCATTCCAAGGAGCTGCATGAAGGATAACTACTCAAAATTGTTGCTCATCATCTAAAAGTAAGACTGTGGATATTTCGAGTTTTGCATCTCAAAATCTACACCACAAAAACCTCCAATCTATCAGTATTTTACTTGAGAAGGAATATATCATAATGTCTACTCATACCATTTCAAGCTACTCCTACACTTTACTGGTAAGATATCTCTTTATCTTCCTTTCTATTTACATGGAAGTTTATCAAAAATGGCAGATAAGGTCCAAGAAAAATCTGAAGGGAGTGAGACTTCATTGTTTCATCATGGTTTAATGAAACTGTTGGTTTTAGATGAACTCCAAAGACTAGGCAGAGACTGGTCTTCATTTTTTTTTGTTAGTGGTTTTGAGTTGGATGCTCTTACTCCTTCAAGAACTCCTAAACCTAGGAGAATTCCATCACCCCTAGTAGCAGAACAAAGTGAACCATTGGTCACAAAACCAAGTGAACCAGCAAGAGTAGAACCAAGTGAACCAGTCATGATAGAAATAGAGCAATTGCAGAGTTTTGATACACCCAATGTCCCACCTGCAAAATAGAAATCAAAAGTGGTCAAAACTGCAAAACAAAAACAAGTTGTGAGTAAAAAAGGAACCAAAAGGATGACAAGGAGTCAAACAATGGCTTTAGAAGACAAAACAGTGGTTGTAAAAGACAGAGCAGTAACTAAAGGAAATCTAGAAGACATATTACATGCCATTGACATATAAGAGACTCTTATAGTATAGGCTGAGGACAAGAGGAAGGTGGACAGAAACTAAAGAAAGCCAAATCTGCAAAGAAACTAGAATTTGAAGGAGAAGATGCGGGTTTTATGTTCCAAGCAAGAAAGCCCATGACAAGGCATGCTAGAAAGCTATTAGAGAGCAGTAAAGAGGTTCATCCACCTACTGACACACTCCAACTGTTACACCATTTTTTGGTCATCTAACCTATTATCATTAGATGGACCCAAGTACACCATGTAAGACCAATTTTACCCTAAGTAAAATTGCTTTCACTATGTAAAATAACTTAATAAAACACATTTATTAGGTTATTTATGGTCTAAACAGGAAACCCCAAAAGGAAATATTAAACAAACCTATATTTGTTTGATTTTCCTCATGGAATAATTAATTAAACCATAATTTAATTATTATTCCCAGTCATGTTTAACCCAAAATCAAAGAAATTAATTAGATAAACCTTTGTTTATCTTATTATTTTATAGGAATAATCATTTAAACCTTATTTAGATGATATTCCTTGTTAAATATGACCAAATCACCCATAAATAATTAAATAAATCACTATTTATTTAATTATCTTTCAACCACTTCCTTAAATAATTAAATAAATCATTATTTATTTGATTATCTTCTAACAGCTTCCTTAAAAAGATAAATAAATCATTTATTTATTTATTTTTGACAAATTAAGGGATTTGACCCAAGTCAAATACCTTTTCCCTCCAACAAATATAATAAATATTCCATAAAAAGTGGATCTAGATCTGGTTAACCCATGCACCAAGATCTAGAATGACCCAATATTTTGTTATAAATAGGAGGGTTTTTCCTACCATTCTTCACCTTTTGTTGCCTATTAGATCACTCTGGATCTATACACTTGGTCCCATTTTTCTACCATTTCTTGTGTGAGCTCCCTTTGAGTTCCATTCTTTGTGTGGGTTTTCTACACCAACAAGAGAGAGAAATCTTAGATCTGAAGTGCTGAGGACTTCCAAGAACCCATCCCACTGAGGAGAATTGGATACGCCTTCTTGTTTTCCTCCCAGGTGCCCCATTAATATAAAAATTCTTTCAAAAATCATTCTTGTCTTGTCTATTGGTATATGGAGCAAACCCTTGTTTTTACTGCTTAATGTCTTTCCATGCATAGATCTGGTGTTTTGCAGATCTTTTCTTGTCTAACTAACTGCAGATCTGAAGATATTGGCAGCCACTTCTGTTGTTAGGGCTATTAGTTATGCGTAGCTAAAGTGGTCCTTTTTCATACGCTTCGACAAAGGATTCATACTAACAAATGGTGACTCCACACGGGTTTTAAATTACGACCACTGTCGTTTTTCATATTCCTGCATATCCAGCTACTTCAGACCCTAGGGTTTCTTTTCAGCTGAATATTTTCCCTATTTTTATGTTGTTTTTCTCACATAAAACCCTAAAACATTCAAATTTCTAACTTTCGTGTGTTTCTGGCCCTATTGCGCAGATAAGCGACACCAGCCGCAACTGAGACGACAACTTTTCTGAAAATTTGCCGTCGAGACAACCGGAATGGGGGGTCGCACTTTTTGGCCCATAACCTGCGACCTGGACCTCCAGGTCACACTTTTCTGCCCCTTTTCTGCGACTTGCACTGAAAACAGGTCAGAACCTATGACCTGCCAATTTTTCAGTGATTTTTCTGCATTTTTTCTGGGTTTTGTTGCAGCTTCTGTCAGGGTCTTCCAGCCTCTGCCTCAGCCTGCTTTGACCAAGTTCTGATCTGTTTTTACTCATATAAGTGGGAACCTAGCCCCCTAGGGCTTTAGTACCCTCCACTTTTTGTGGAAGAGTTTTAGCTGTTTCAGCCGTCTGTTTTTCAGTGCTTCAGCCTCCTTTTTTCCAGATCCGTTACCTCCTGTTCAGATCCCTTGTAATCAGCTCTTCTACCTCTCAAATCACCTCCTGAAGATTTGTTTGGTCTACTTTTAGGGCCTCCTCCTTGCCCCCTCTGCTTTTGCTGATTTCCTTCCTTTTTCTAGCCACCTTGCCTCTGTCTCTTGGCTGTGATCTTCACCTCTTTTCAGCAGCTTTATCCTTTAGATCCCTGTCCCTTTTGACCCTAGATCTATTGGCCTCTTTTTTACATGTGTTTTGACTAGATTTTTGCCCTCTTTTAGCGTAGTTTTGAGAGACCCACCTTTTTGGGATAGATTGATGCATGGTTAGCTGTTAAATGTTCTGTTATTTCATCATTATATACTATTCTCTGCAGATTTCTTTTCAGTTACGAGCACACTTTTTCTTGCTCTCAAAACGAAAAGGGTTTAAAAATTAAAATTAACGCACACCACACACTGACCCTAAGTGAAGAAGCGCCTGGTTAACACCATCTGGAAAAGACTCTAAAATCAATTGTCACTACACTTTTTCTGCCCTTGACCTCACTTGATTCTGTCCCTGTTTGCCCTTGTCGGTTTCCTTCTTCCCGTCATCATTGCGCCCCCAAGGCGCCTTTCCCGGAGACTTCTTGGCCTTCACCCTCAGTTTCCGGTTGATCGACCTGCTCCGTCCCGCCGTCGTCGAGCCAATCCTCCTCCGAGTCCGCACTCCGACTCCTCTTCTGATTCATTGGGTTCTCCCTCTCCTCCTGGTTCTCCCCCTGTCACCTTCACTATGTCTGGTCCAGGGCCTAACGTTAGCGGTGCTCCAGGCCCTAATGCCGGAACCACTACTAGCGGAACCGCCATAGGAACTACCTCGGCCATACCCTTGCTGTCGTACATTGCAGGCCTCAGCCTCCACGATTTCAATCAATTGATCAATGACCCTATCCGCCACGATGTTGGTTGGCCTGCTATGCCAACCAAGCTCCCCTCCGACATCCCTAAGTTCGAAGGCCTTGCTGGAGAAGATCCAACCAATCATGTCCGATCTTTCCACATGTGGTGTTCCTCCAATTCCATTACCGATGACTCCATCCATCTTCATTTGTTCCAACGCACGCTTACCGACGAAGCTTCTAAATGGTATGTTGAACAAGCCACCTCTTCCCATACCACCTTTGCGACCCTTTCCCAAGCCTTTTTATCTTATTTCCAGCTTCCTCTCCGATACGATACTGGCACGGAGCTCTTGACTTCATTCAAGCAAACCTCTTCGACCCGCCTTTCCGCCCATGTTCAGGAATGGCGACGAAGACGAAGCTTATGTCGAGCTCCCCCCTTCAAAGATCGGGTTTACATGGACTGGTTCCTTCGTACCCTCTTAGCTCCTATCGGCAAATATGTCGCCTCTCACTTTCCTCAAACTGAAGAAGCCGCCCTCCAAATAGCCTTGAAATATGACCTGATCTACGCTCAATCTGGTTATGTTTATACCGTTCTTCCTGACCTCCCCAGGCCCGGCGGCACTAACGCCCCGGGGGCATCTCATTCCATCGACGGTATCGTTGGAGCCCTTTCCCATCCGTACGCTCAACCTCCTATGGGCTATGGTCTCCCTCAGGGAGGGGCCAGCACCTCTAGCACTCTTCCCCCTCCCGGTAGCATGTATCTAGGATACGACATGCCTCCTCCTTTTGCCCAACCTCCTGCTTACCTCAATGTTGCCCAACCTAACCATTACCTTTATCCGCAGCCTGGTGCGCCAGCTCCTCCAGCATATGCGCTTCCATCTCCCTTGCCTCCTCCAAACCCGCAACAACACTTACAGCCCCCTCCAGGGCAAGTATTTGCACAGCAGGGCGCGACTAATCCCCCTTCTTCTCAAAGAAGGCGAAGAGGCAATCAAAACCAATCTGCCCCTGGTACCCGTGGACCCAATTCTGTTGTGGACCCTAACACTGCCAACCAGCAACAGGGCACTCAGCCCAAGCCGGACAGGCTGCTTTGCACAAACAAGCCTTGTTCGTGTTGCGGTGTTTATGGAAATTACACCCACAATTGTCCCCTCTTAACCCAAATGCGGCAGATGTGGGAGTCTCAAGCCACATTGCGTGGACAACATGCCTCCCCTCATGCTCCTCCTAATGTGGCCACTACCCAACCAGCTGTGTTTACAGATCCTTTCCCTCAGCAAGGATTCGTGGCTACCCAACCGCCTGACAGCCAGGTCGCCCCTCCCCCTTCCCTTTCTGGTTCCTCCGATTACCAGATCCTTATGATGCACTCCAATCCTTCCCCGACCATCGACCTTCACCTTCAAACTCGGTCTCGCCAGTACCCCAAGCCTCCTGCTCAATCTGCCCCCGAGCCTTCTTCTTCAGGTTCTACAGAGCCTCTTTCGACATCCAGTGGCCCCTTACATATCCCTCAACCCAAAGTTGAGATCCATACCAAGATTCCTAAGGGACCCCTACGTCGAAACGCTGCTCCCGGTCGAGCTGCTCATTCGTATAGTATAGTAGACGATTTGGTGCAATCTCCTACCGCCATTTCCACACTGGAACTCCTCCAGTCGTGCCCTTCCCAAAAGAAGGCTCTACTATCTGCCGTGGGCGTTGTAGATCCTGCTGATGACCAAATGATTTTTTTCGATGCCACTCAATCGAACCATCCTCCTCTTCCTTCTTCCGTCGCCTTCCAAATCCCAGTCAAAATCTGGAACACCAGCGTTTCCCGGTGTATAATTGACGAGGGGGCATCCACCTGTGTGATGTCCGCTTCGGTTTGGAAGCAACTCGGATCTCCTGAGCTAGCCCCTTCCATGATCACCCTTCGAGCGTGGGACGGCCACGCCTCCCAGCCCATTGGCCTGTTTCATAATTTTCCTATCACCCTCGCCGGTAAGACTGTTTGTGTTGATGTCGAAGTCATCGACGCCCCGCTAGATTACAACATTATATTGGGGCGAAGCTACACCTATGCTATGTCTGCTGTCCCATCCGTAGTTTTCCGCAAGATGTCTTTCCCCCATAATGGAAAGATAGTCACCATCGACCAGTTGACGTATCATGAGCCAAAATCTCAGACCTCACCTGAGACGACCATCTCTTCTGTAGCCAACAAGAAAACCGTCGATTCCTTGACCAGTGTCTCCCCCGGCGTTTACAAAGATTCCTCCATGCTTGGAACTTTCCCTAACCTTCCCCCTCCTCCTATCACTGATCCCATCTTATCGAATGTTTGCATGATGCAATCGTCTCAGGTTGCCCTTACGCGGCCTGCCTCGGCTAGTCAGCAACCTCCCCCTCGCCCTCTGCACCCCGCTCCTATCCATTCATATCAGCCAGCCGGACCTCCTCCTTCTGGCCCTCCCCCTACAGCTACCCATCACGACCCCCTTTATCCTCTGGATGGTTCCCCCAGGCCTTAACCATCTCGGAGCCGTCCCTCCTGGTCATTACCCTGCTGGGCAGATACCTTTCCTGGCTCCCCCTCCCGGAGTATTTTCTGTCCCCGTCATGGCCACCCTCTCTCTCCCTAACCTAACCCTCAGCATACCCATCTGGTACATTGACCCTCCAGCCGCTACCCCTCCCGGTCACCCCAAACCTTACCTTGCTTTGACACCTGTTCAACCGGTCCCCCTCGCTTCCTCCGGGCTCCCAGCACCTCCACAAGACCCTACCCCTGTGGTGCCAGCCCCCGGGAAGAAAGGCAAAGCTCGTAAGGGGGAAACACACCAGGACCAGGCCGCCCCGACAACCCCTACCCCTCTGTGACCACCAAAACCCGCTATCTAATGCGCTTTGTGCGATATCGTCGGTCACGCCACCCATATGTGTCCTGAATTGCCGCACCTCAAGATTCTGGTCAACGAGACGTTTCCCGACTATGACATCCCCGAAGTCTACGTCACTATCCCGGACTCTATCCCGAAACTCAAAACCTTGCGCACAAACCACCCTTGTGCTTTGTGCAATTTCCACGACCATTACACCCACCTCTGTCCCCGCCTTGACGAGTATCGTTCCTCCTTGGACATGTACCGCCGATTCAAGGCCACTTCGATAGGACCAGAGGATCTTTCGACTCCCATTCACATTCCTCCTCCCGCTATCGAGCCAACCGAGCCGTCAACCACCATTTTGTACCTGTCATCATCCTTGCGAGATAGTTCACCTACCCTTCAACCTGCAGATACTCTCGGCTCCTCAACCGACCTTGGATCTGTTGATATTGCACATCTGATCCCTTCTCCTCCTGATGACCCATCACACATCAGTACCTCCTTGGGTGACCTTTCTTCCTCCAGTCTTCCCATCTTCCAGTCTGATGAAGACATTATGGAAGCCATGACCAACCCGGACTTTCCATGGGACGATATGCACCATCGCGCATACTTCCTCCCACAGCAGTCCCATGACCAATTTGCTGTGGAAACCAAAGACTTCATTCCCAATGCAGTCGATTGGTTCAAAAACCCCATCCCTGCACCTGATGCTTTCGAAGAAGGAAACATGGCCAATATCTCTCCTACCATCAAAATTGACATTTCAGTCACACCAGGTACCGAAGAATATATCACCTTGGGCGCCCAATGCACCCCAGAAGAAATCAAAGCTTACACCAAGCTTTTCAAATAATTCTACGATATTTTCACCTGGTCCTATTCTGAAATGCCCGGACTCGATCCCGCCATTGTCGAACACCATATCGACACATGGCCTAATGCCAAACCGGTCCGTCAAAAGTTGAGACCCATTCATCCTTCCAGACGTGACGCTATCAAAGCCGAAATCGATAAGCTCAAGTAGGCTAGTTTCATTTACCCCATTGAATACACCACTTGGGTATCCAACCCAGTTCCCGTTCTCAAGAAACAAGGCACCATCTGTGTCTGCACAGACTTTTGCGACTTGAACAAAGCTTGTCCCAACGACAACTTCCCCACACCGTTCATTGACCAAATCATTGACGAGTGTGCGGGGCATGAGGTTCTATCCTTTATGGATGGTTTCTCCAGATACAACCAAATTGCTATCCGTCCTGCTGATCGACTCAAAACCGCGTTCATTAGTCCGTGGGGAACTTTTGCTTATCGGGTCATGCCTTTCGACCTCAAAAACGCCGGCGCCACTTTTCAACGGGCCATGTCTTATTGTTTCCATGACTTAGCTCATATTATCCTTGCTTATTTAGATGACCTCACTGCACGTTCTAAGCATCGGGCACAGCACCTCCACGATCTGCGTACCATTTTTCTCCGATGTCGCAAGTATAATATCCGCCTTAACCCGTTGAAATGCGTTTTTTGCGTTCCTGCCGGCCATCTCTTAGGCTTCATCGTGTCTAAGGATGGTATCACTCTTGACCCTTTGAAAGTTCAAGCCATTCTTGAACTTCCCATTCCGCGTACCCTTCGCCAGCTCCAAAGTCTCCAAGGCAAAGCTAATTTTCTTTGTCGGTTCGTCCCTGACTATGCCACCACCGCACATGGGTTCCTTAGACTCCTCCGATCTACTATCCCATTCATTTGGGATTCCTATGCTCATGAGTCTTTCGATGCCCTCAAGCAGGCTCTCACATCCGCTCCCTTGATCCGCCCTCCCGACTTTGATCGGGACTTCATCCTGTATATCTCCGCTTCCACCTATTCGGTCGCTGGAGTCCTTATCCAGGAAGATGACAATGGTATCGAGCATGTGATCTACTACGTCAGTAAGAACCTTGTAGGGCCCCCTGTTTCCTACTCATCTAAAGAAAAATTAGCGCTGGCTGTAGTGTTCTCAGTCCAAAAACTTCATCATTATATCCTCATGCGCTCCACCAAGGTTGTGACTAATTCCAACCCCTTGGCTTTCCTTTTGAGTCATCGTATCCTCACTGGGAAGTACGCCCGTTGGGTCATCATTCTTCAGGAATTCAACCTCGAATTTGTCACACCAAAGAGTAAGAAAGGCTTAGCCCTCGCTGAGCTCATTTCTGAATTACGTACCGGATCGCACGACCCTCCAGTTAATGATGACTTTCCTGATGAACACTTATTTTCCATTACTACCGATGACCCTTGGTATGGCGATATTCTTACTTACTTGTGAACCCAAAATTTCGCCCTCCACCTTGATCGTGAGGCTTGCCGCCGTATCCGACACCAAGCTCCCCGATACCTCCTTATCGGTGACGACCTCTATCGTCGTGGGGTTGATACTGTCCTTCGTCGTTGTCTCACACACGCTGAAGCTGAACAGGTCCTTAATGCCTGCCATAGCGGCGCTTGCGGTGGCCACCTCTCTGGTCTTGCTACCGCCCAGAAAGTCATGCGCGCTGGGTATTTTTGGCCTTCCCTCTTCAGTGATTGCATTGAGGTAGTCAAACACTGTCCCAATTGCCAACATTTCGCCCCTAAGGCGCGAGCTCCCCCAGCTCCCCTCCATCCGGTCGTCTCCACTGGTCCCTTCTGTAAATGGGCCATCGACTTTATGGAGTGTCGCCCGCCATCCGCTGGTAACCACAAATATATCATCGTGGCGGTCGACTATTTCACAAAATGGGCCGAGGCCATGCCTACATTTAACAACACGACAGCTACCGCGGCCCTCTTTTTCTTTAACCACGTTATCGCTCGATTTGGAGTTTCGAAAAAACTGGTCTCTGACCATGGCAGACATTTTGAAGATGAGATATGGCGCGAGCTATCCTCACTGTTGGGTTTTGAGCACCAATATTCCTCCTCCTATTACCCCCAAGGTAATGGCCAAGTTGAAGCAGTCAACAAAATTCTCAAGACTATTCTTCAACGGACGGTGAATAAGCACAAAACCAACTGGCACCTCATGCTCTTCCCTGATTTATGGGCCTATCGGACTTCTGTTAAAACCGCCACTAGGTTCACTCCTTTCCACCTCGTTTTTGGAGAGGAGGCAGTCTTACCAATCGAGTGTGAAATCCCTTCCCTGCATCTAGCCGTCGAACTTCTCCCTGACACCCAACCTCTAGAAAAACGACTTATCATGCTCGAGCGCGCTTCCGAAGACCGCCGTGTTGCCTTGCAAACCATGGAAGTAGCCAAGAAACACACCAAAGCCCAGTATGACCGAAAAGTCCAACCTCGCACTTTTCACGAAGGCGACCTTGTTCTAGTCTATGACCAGGCCCATGATGTCCTTGGTCATGGGAAGTTCAACTCATTATGGCTAGGCCCTTACATCATCAGTAAGGATCTCGGTAAGGGGGCATACCTCTTAGAGGATTTCGAAGGCAACCCCCTTCCTAATCCTCGCAATGCGCTCTATCTTAAGAAATATTACCCTTAGCATTTCCCTTCTGAAATGCATGTTTTATTTTCTTTTAGATAACCAGCATATTTTTTCATTTTTTGTGTTTGACACTTCACCAGGACACATTTTTTCCAAGAAGGGTCACTCCACCTCTCCTTAAAATCAAATTTCCTCACTTACGACACTTGTACTTGGGGCACCATTTTGCCTCCTTACTTGTCTTTGTTCGTGTCGATTTTCGTCATGAGTTCCCATCTTGTACTCATTTTTTTATGGTCCCCCACTGGGCCTTTACTGTGTGGCAGCACCATCGAGTCGCCCTTGTTTAGAGCATCCAAGTTGAGTCATCATCGCATTCATGGAGTCTATCCCGAGTCCCTTTGTACCCCGCTATAGCCCTCCATCCTTCATTTCTTGGTCTCTCTCTTGTGTCGCACTTTATGACCTTCAGTCCCATTGTCCCCTATCCCTTATGATATTGTGTCAGTCGCTGCCAGGTCATTCATGCCCTTTATGCTCTAACAAGGGAAGTCGTCCATTCGCTACTCAGTCCTTTCCATTTCCCTATCATCATTAGTGTCAGTCTGTCCGTCGCTCCACTATTTTCTCTCATGCCTTAGTTGAGGATGTCTCATTGCCTCACCTATGGCGGACCTCCTTCTATCGACATCAGCTCATTCCTTCCAGAAGTCAGGTCTAGAGGGCGGTGTACCTTGGTTCCAGCTTCCACTCTTGTTCGGTGCCTCGGAAGGCAAAGGAATCTCTCGTTTCCCTTTGACTTGATTTTTTCTCCAACTCCTTTCAGCATGATCGAGATCCGTATACTTGATGGTCCAGTGATCCAGCAACAACTCTTGATGATTCCCGGGTGTGCGTGAGATGTCTCAACCCTCATGAGGGGGTGGCCCTGCAGGTAGCCCCCCACATGCCCGGATGACCTCTTCCTTGCAGCCTTCGATGCAGCTCTAGATATTTGATGATGTTGGCCTTAGCCACTTGCAGTGCCTCTTTGATTTTCATGTATCAATCAGATTTTGTGAGCCCTTCCCCATTTACAGGGGGAATTTGGGTTGTATTTGTATCTCATGTACTCAGATATTATTGTACAAGTCCTGGCTGTTATCCCAGGCACAACATGTATATGGGATTCCTCATTGTATTTTTATCTGGCTCATGATTATGCCGGCTGTACTTTATGGTTCGGTCCCTTGTTTACTGGACACACTATTCTTTTGTACTTTGTCTTGGCGGGCATAGGTATGCCTCCCCCGCCGCCTTCAGCACAGGTACCCTCTCATAAAAAGAGACTTGTTGCACCTGCGAGTCTCGTCTCCTCAGGGTCTAGTTCTTCAGCACACTATCTACCTTGCATTTCTCTCTCTGACTTCCCTTTTTGTTGTCTAGTGATTAAGTTCTTACAACGTACTTCGGTCATACGATTTGCTCCTGACACTCACACGCTGGGGGGCAATCTGTTACACCATTTTTTGGTCATCTAACCTATTATCATTAGATGGACCCAAGTACACCATGTAAGACCAATTTTACCCTAAGTAAAATTGATTTCACTATGTTAAATAACTTAACAAACCACATTTATTAGGTTATTTATGGTCCAAACAGGAAACCCCAAAAGGAAATATTAAACAAACCTATATTTTTTTTATTTTCCTCATGGAATAATTAATTAAACCATAATTTAATTATTATTCCCAGTCATGTTTAACCCAAAAACAAAGAAATTAATTAGATAAACCTTTATTTATCTTTTTATTTTATAGGAATAATTATTTAAATCTTATTTAGATAATATTCCTTGTTAAATATGACCAAATCACCCACAAATAATTAAATAAATCATTATTTATTTGATTATCTTCTAACCGCTTCCTTAAAAAGATAAAGAAATCATTTATTTATTTATTTTTGACAAATTAAGGGATTTGACCCAAGTCAAATACCTTTTCCCTCTAACAAATATAATAAAATATTCCATAAAAAGTGGCTCTAGATCTGGTTAACCCATGCACCAAGATCTAGAATGACCCAATATTTTGTTATAAATAGGAGGGTTTTTCCTACCATTCTTCACCTTTTGTTGCCTATTAGATCACTCTGGATCTATACACTTGGTCATTTTTTTCTACCATTTGCTATGTGAGCTCCCTTTGAGTTCCATTCTTTGTGTGGGTTTTCTACACCAACAAGAGAGAGAAATCTTAGATCTGAAGTGCTGAGGACTTCCAAGAACCCATCCCACTGAGGAGAATTGGATACACCTTCTTTTTTTCCTCCCAGGTGCCCCATTAATATAAAATTCTTTCAAAAATTGTTCTTGTCTTGTCTATTGGTATATGGAGCAAACCCTTGTTTTTTCTGCTTAATGTCTTTCCATGCATAGATCTGGTGTTTTGCAGCTCTTTTCTTGTCTAACTAACTGCAGATCTGAAGATATTGGCAGCCACTTCTGTTGTTAGGGCTATTAGTTATGCGTAGCTAAAGTGGTCCTTTTTCGTACGCTTCAACAAAGGATTCATACTAAAACCAACCACCACAAGACATCATTGATCTTTCATCACTTGCAGAGAAAGATACAGTTAGCAAATAAAAGAAACGAAAAGAGAAAGTAATGGAAAAAATAGAGTTCGAACTCCTTGAGCAATAGTTGAAGTTGACCAACCATGAAATTTTTGTTATGAAGAAAGAAGCTAGGAAACACAATGTCCAGAAATTTCATTTTGAAAAGATGAAGGAGATTTTGGAAGAGCAGGTTGATAGTGTTTCCAAGACCCTAGATAATACACAACAGTTTATCAAATGGACCATGTCATTGAGGAAGGAGGTAAAACATGTCAGGAAAATGAACTTGCGGTTGAAATATAATAATAGTAAGTTAAAGGATCAGGTTAAAGACCTCCTTGAACAGCTTGAACTAATCCATGAGGAGTTTGAGAAAAAAGGCCTTAAAATGACAGTAGTTGAGGAGCCAATTGCTCAACTCATCATCAATGAGGAAGAAATACCTCAAGAATCATAGTGTGAGCTGGTTTATGATTTTGAAGGCTAATGGCATGTTAGAAACAGGGTTTTTTCACTTAGAATGTATATTTTTGAAGCTACATAAAATTCTCGAATTTTGACTGTTTTCATCAGTTTCGTAGCGTTCCTAGGCTTAAAGAACAGGAAAAAACTACGAAACTACTGTAACTTTCCTTTTTGCATTTTGAACCATTTTTGGAGCTCTTGGGAGATGAAAATGGTATGGAAGATGTATTAAGGCATAATGAACATCATGCAGGATGAAAGAACCAGAAATATTGATGGCAAAAGGTATTTTTTTAACGCTACGAAAGTACGCTACGAAACTGTCATACTTTCATAGTGTACTGTTTTGAAGCTATATAAGTAGGTTTTTCTGCACTTTTGGATAGCTGGACACTTTCTAAGGTTCAAGGGATCTTGCTAGCAGTCATCCAAGACTGAAAGACCACGTGATGAAGCCAACTCATCAGCCAAACCCCTCGTTGAAGATAAGGACCAATTTGCCTAAAAAACAGGGTTTGTTTCTAGTTTTAGAGGAGGTCAATTAAGATGTCATTTAGTGATGATTCCCATCACACCCTATTAAAATATTTGAAGGAATAGTTGTCAAAGATGTAATTTTTTTAGGAGATAAGGTTGCTAATGTAATAATGAACAGTTTGAGTCCTATTAGGGAAAGGACTGTCAAGTAGGATAACTGTCATTTTCTCATTAAATAGATGTTTTATGGTTATGCAAGGTGTCATTATGGAAAATTTGATGAATCTATCCAAGAGGTAGATCATCTCATCATGTAACAAGTCTATTAAAGGGCAGAGAGTCGAATTTGTCAAGGGTTGGAGATTTTTTGGCAATACTGCAGCTTTATGTAAATTGACTGTTTTCAGTAATATAGAGACTTGTTTCTTGACCAACCTGAGATTCTGATTGAGTTTTTAGTGCCTATCTTATCTATATATTTTATGTGTACCATTTGCAGTGGTTTTCATCTTTAATATTCAGAATTCATTCATGTAATGCTCTCACTTCCTTTATAGATGAATTGACTCTGTGATTTCCCACTTCATGTGTGTGTACTTTTGCTAAAAACTCTTACCTGCCTCAGCTTCCATGTCAAGTGAACTTACTACTGAATCACTGAAATTGTTGACTCCATAAGCCCAATGTTTGCAGACTGATGCTATTTTCAACCTATACACTTCACAAGCAAGTTGTTTTCCAAGTAGAGTTAACCATCTAAATCTATCTTTATCAAATATCATTTACCCTTTGAGATAGCCCTCTTATACTGAAGAGCCTAAGCTTCAGTCACAAGATTGGTTTGAAACTGTTACATGAAGTTTTCTAGTTAGCAGCCTATCAGGTGCAATTTTGTGATAACATTTTGGTGCGTCTGCCGGGAGTCTGAATATTATACTTTCCTGAAATTTTGAAGCTGAACTTCTGAAGGTAGCAGGAGCTTAGGAAGTTGTTCGAAGCTACATCTACCTTGGTGACTTCATTCAAAATTCATATGATAAAAGGTGGCTTTGAGAAGGAGATACACGAGGAGTAATCCTGACCCAGATCCACCTACCATTGTGGAAAATCCAAACACCATCTCCAGAGGAAGTCAAGGCATTTCCACAATATCATGGACTCCATTACATACAAAATCCTTTTCCTCTAAAGTTTTAAGAAGTCTTGAAGATAAAATATTTGATGATAAAATTCAGGAAGCCTTGTTTAGGTCTGAAAGTGAAAAATAATTAACTGAAATTGTCTTAGACCTACATAGGATAGGTATTGATAACTCGGCCTTAGTGACACAAAAATATAAAGAATATTTTTGGGAAGCAGTCACTTCAGAGTTACTGTTAGAGAAAGAGTCTTTGGATAGGTTGAAGGAGCTTGACCCTTTTGAAAATTTGTTAAGAAGTAAAACTAGTTTTCCTCTTCCTGATTGGAGTTCAATTTTCAGTGGACAACAAAGACCAAATAGCCCTCCTCCTAACAATTCCTCTTCCTCTACTAATTTTTTCCCTAAAACTAATACAGTCCCATTCATCATGGCAGGAAATGTGCCTCCTCCACCTGCTTCACCTGCTAGGTATGCTCCTCTTGCCCTTCCTAGCAAATATTCTAATAAAATCAAAACTTGGGGAAGTGATGAAGTTATTACAGCTGAAGAGCATGTAGACCACTTCAATGACTTTATAGACAGGGAGGAGGTTGACCATGAGGATGTCAAGATGAGATTGTTTGCTCAGAGTTTTAATGGTGAAGTTAGGAAGTGGTTCAAAGCCCTTACTCCTGGAAGCCTGCATAATTGGAATGAAATTGAAGATAGCTTCTTGAGGAAGTGGGGAAATATAACCAATCCTATATAAGCCCTCACTGATTATAATATTTTGAAGAGAGATGTTGATGAAACTATTCAAAAATTTTCAAAGAGATTTAACAAAGTGTATGACTCAATCCCTGTCCATCTCAAGCCTCCTCCAGGAGCAACTCAACTGAGATATGTCAAAGCTTTTGATTATGAATTTTCTATACTGCTGAGAGAGAGATAATCCCCTTCACTTGCTGAAATGAAAAACGATGCAGTGAAGGTGGAGGTCAATATGATAGCAGCAAAAAATTCTGAGATGGGTAAGACTAAGTTGAAAGAAGAAGATAAGCCTTCCACATCTGATGACAAATTTGATTCCATGGTGAAAAAAATGGAAAGACTGATGGTTAGGCTTGCCCTTGGTAATGCCTCTACTCCTCCTACACAATATGAGCCTCATTTTAGAAATCCTCAATTCAGAAGACCTCAAAACTAGCAAAGGCCAAGGGAAAATAGAAATCAGCCACCTGAACCTCAAGTAAGGCCTCCTTTTCAGCAAAACTTAGTTGATGAAGAGGATCAGCCTGAAATACATGAAGACTCAATTCATTACTTAGATGAGAACATGTCAGGGATGTTTTTAACTAAGGAGGAACATGATGAGTCAAACCATGAAGTGAGAAAGGGTGAGGAACCATCTGATTATTTTAAAGGGTATCAACATGCAATCTTTGAGATGCAGAAACAATACAACCTCAGAAATGGAAATGTGCCAATTACTGCAAACAAAGGACAACCCAAGAAAGATGCCCCCAAGGCTGCTGAGGTTAGGAAAGAAACTCCACCTCCTCCTCCTATCAAATAGACAGAAAAATCATTTTTTTTTTCATTTTGGAGATCTCTAAGATCAAAATTCTAGTACCTTTCGGAGAAATTCTCAAGGTGAATGAATACAGAAGTAGGATTGTGAAAATGTTGAATTCACAACCAGGAGTTGTTGATATCCTAAATATTCAAGAAGATCATCCAACCATATACTTGGGTCCAACATTAGAGGATGAGAAAAATGAGGAGGTATGTAATATCCCAAAATGGGGAAAATCAACAATATTTGGAATCACTAGAAAATCCCAAAATGGGGACTACAGCACTATAAACCATGGAAAACGCAGTTTTCAGAAATATATGCTACAGAAAATTAAATCAACACTTGGATCCATTATATCTAACATTATACCATCTAAATCCAAGATTATATCAGAAACAAATCAAACTAGGTGAGGTAAACAGACCTCCCACACCTAGTATAGCCCAAAAATGCTAAGACCCCAAAACTACTGCAACATGAAATTACTGCATAAAGAGACAGCGCAATCTAATGAGAGTTTATGTATAGAAATATTTGAGACAAATAGATCTGATATTATACTAAACAATATGGCCCATGAACTGAGATCTAGTCTCCTTTATACAAAATCTAGAGAACTCGAGAAGGGTTTCTAGGAATACATCCAAATACAAATGGTGATCTTCAGCTATAAGACTGAATAATCACTAAAAACTGAAGCATAGTATGATAGAAGGCTGAAATAATGTATATATGATGTAGATCTGATCAAAGGTCCTCCCCCATGGAAGGATCAACCCTCCAATCACAGGAAAACTCCCAAAAAAAGCCACAAGATCACCTCCAAAAACTTCCCTCCAAAAATAACACAATTCCATATTGGAATAATGTTGTAGGTGATGAAAATGTGTTGGCCTACTGCCAAATATCTGAAATGAGCTCCAAGACCCTCCAGACTAATCTCCCAATGGAAATAATCCCCCCTCCTATGCAAAACCAACTCAGAAAGTGGGTTTCTCAACCCTCCACTACAACACCCTGCAGCACAACACAATATTCTGCAGAAACTTTGTTGTAACTGAACACTGAAGCTTGGCACCAATTCTGGATGTGTCGAATGATAAATCATACCTCTCCCAAGAGCTGCTCAAAGGGAAGATATGGAATTTCCTAAGCAGGAAACCCCTTGTGCTAAGCAGCACAGCTATCTCAACTAAACAGTTGGAGAAAGAAAAGTCTAAGCAGACATATCAAAATATGATTAAAAAAAAAACCCTCAAATGGCTGCCATCCTCTTCCTTATAAACTTAGTGAGCCTTCTCACCTTGGATCCCACTCATTAGCGTTTCCATCATCTCCTAATTAATCTCCCTCCAAAACTGTTGTGTACCTTCATGCAAGTCACTCCTCCATAACAGCGCTGTTCGATTTGGTCAAAGTTGATCTCTTCAACCTGATTCAGCCCTTTTCACACCTAAGGGTCTTCAATCCAGCTTTTATATAGCTGCCTAAACCAATCCACATTCATACTGGTTGCTTCCCTTGGTGATTCACTCCCTCCATTTCATCTCATTTGACTTGGTCAAACTTGACCTTATCTCTATGCATAAGTCCCTGTTCACACTTGAGAGTGTCTTATCTAGCTATGAACATGATCCCTTTTCATACTAGGAGGGATTTTATGCTTATTTAAGACAAGTATGGGTCTCCTTCCCATTTATTTATCTAACTAGGTGATAAAAGCAAAATGCAATATTCCAATTAGCTGCATGTTAATTTTCGAATATTATAGTCCTCCTCTCCAAAATGTTGGTTGTCCTCAAGTAACTGTAAGGATAGAACTAAAGAACCTCCTCTTATTCCCATGTAGCATCCCCATATGATGACTCCTCCATGGAATAATATGTTGTCTCAACAATAAAGCTCCCCATTGTCCCTCCCAATCACGCAAGTTAGTTGAATAGCTATCATCATGAAGAAGTAAAGTACTCAAGGAGGTAACAACGTGTTTTCTAGAGGTCCCTTTGAGGCATGGGATCTGAAATGCATGGGTAATCATCATTCCCATGTGGATCCTCCATTCCCAAGCTATCATCCATACAAAATGAGTCACCTCCAAACATGGAAACTCCTAGAAATCTTCCTCCACCTTTGGCTCCTGCAAAGTATGTGGACTAAAAATTTGAACATGGTAGACCAAGTAGCCCACCCCACGCTGTCCTCCTCTCCACTTATGATAAGTGTAGAGCATATGTTGATCCTGGGCTGCAATAATGTTGCCCTTAAGAGGCAAGATGAAGACTAGATCTCCAAATATCTCTCCTCCAACATTGTGAATCAAGCTAGCCCAAATCATCCCATATGTGATGAATAGGACATGATCACCACATGGCATCCAAATGAGAAGAATACTATAGGTTTCATATAGTGCTGGAAGGTACCAACAGTCTCCCAAGTGGTCACAGTGTAATTTTTCTAACTGCTGCTTTAGAAAATAACATGGCAAAATGTTTCTTGAAAGGTGGCTAGTTGTATAGGTCAACACATCTACTAGTGAATAGTAAATGGCATGGTGAATCAACTAACCATACATAAAATAATAATGAAACACTTGCCCAAGGCTACATAAAATATGGTTGTCTCCATCATATAATTTGGCCCAAAATTGACCATAGAGCCAAATGAGAAGCTTGCCCTCTTGTGGAGCAATGCACTGAATAGAAATGGTAAGAGTATGCTAATATTGTGTTAGATAATCCATAAATGCAATAACAAAGTTCTTACCATGTACTGGAAGTAAGATGATACATGGATCCATGAGTAAGTCTTCCATAGTGGAATGACATATTCCCATGAAGAGGAATGTACCATGTGTTGCATGAAGATCCTCCTTCTTATGCTTGGAAATCCAAGTTAAGAAGATCACACCCTAGTAATAGATGTCTCCATCCACTACTCCATCAATCTCACCTCCTCTTCGTCCACCAAGTGCATCATATGTGAAGTGATCCTAGGAAAAATCCATCAATAAACCCAAGCTCCAAAGTGACAGCAATGTTGGCCTATGTAAATAGGCTCCTGCCAAATTATGGCTCCCTTCTTTGGCATGCTCCTTGTCAAAGTTATCTCCCACAATGCTGCCATATATAGGAAATTCCTCCCAAGGTGGAAGTATCTCCTCATCATCCAAGGCTAAGGATTAGTCTCTTTGCACCATGATAGTTCCATCTCCTACTCCTGCAACATCATGCAAAGTGTGAGAGAAAATCTGCCCATGCTCTCCCAAAAGCAACCCAAGCAACAATAGTTTTTGCTACCTCCATCATACAAACCATGTAGTGAAAACATAATGACTGATATGAAGAATGTCATATCAACACAATGCATCCATACTCCTTGCTTCCCTATGATGCAAGTATCCGGCCAAACTCCTTCCTCCCCTATACCCTTTGAAAGAGGATATGTTAATTGATGGCCAAACTCTTTCAAGAGTAGCCAATGCAGCCAAGCCTCCTGCTACCCAGTGTCATAAACTTGCAAGTAGCTTTCCATCTTCTTTCCCTCCATCCACCTCCATTCATTCCTATTTGTATGTATTCTATCATTCCCCACCTTGGTACCCTTCCAATGAAGACTACCATCCTCCCAAATCAGATTTCTTCTTTTGCATTTCATGGGATTTTGAAATGCAACTCCTTGGAGATATCCTAGAGAAGATCTCACACCAATGGCCATCTTGAATCCATAAAGATCCAAGTGTGTTGGAGGAAAAACCTCCTCACTGCTGCTATATGACAGTGTTGTTAGGCTCTCCAATGATGTATTGGCTATCTCATACTCCAACTCAAAGATGAACATGTGGTTTTGCATGGAATTATTTTGAACGAGGTTCATCTTTTCCTCTAAGTTTTTAAACCCCAACCTCAAGTGTGGTATGCAACTCAACAAAGGCACATGAGGATGATGGTTCCTCCCTTCCTTGATCAAGTCAAGGTTGCACAGCACAGTGCAATTATGTTCCTCTAGATCAGCAATATGCAATGGTACATATCCCTCCATAAGATTTGCAGAAACAATAGGATTAGGAATTTGAAACTTAGGCATACCTTGGTGAAATTTCAAAGAATCTTGTATGGCTGCAAGATTTTCTTCCCACAATGTGTTGGCTCCCCCAATTGCTGATGTTGAAGGCTGCTCCTCCAAGGTTATGACAGCGCTGGTACAAGTCTCCTCAAATGGTGGTGAGGGCTTCTCCTCCTCTGATTCCTCTTTTCCAAACTTTATAATCAACCTTTGAGTAAACTCAGCAAAAGTATGCACTCTTGCATGACTCAAATGGCTGAAGCACCAAATATTGGCTTCACCCTCAAGGTACAACGCTGCAATTTCTACAGCCTATCTCTCTAATACTGGATGTTGTAGGAAGAATGCATCAAGTTTTCTTGCCCATGCCCTTGTTGTAGATGACCCATCAAAAGTAGACAATAGGAACCTATTGCTTTTGATTCTCCTAGTGCTGCAAGGTCTCCTTCCTTCCTCCAACTGAATGTACTGTGGGAAAGCTAGAGTCCCCTTGAAGGCTCTAGGTTGAGATTTGTACTCAACAAGGTATTTACTTAGGATCTTGTGATCCAAGTGTCCTTCATCTTTCTGAAATTTGTCCTCCCTTACAAAAGAAAATGGCATAGTCCCACTGCTTCTTTCCTTTCTTTTTTGCTTGACCTCCTTGTTGAGGTCCTTCTTGCTTCTGAAAAGAGATGAGAGAAAGCTCATTCTCTCCATTATTCTGATCTTCTTCTTTGTCTTCTTATTCATATAATAGCATAATGGCTGAAACTCATAGGCTGAGCCAAGATTATGCTTTTATACCACTTTAATATCCCAAAATGGCGAAAATCATCGATAGTTGGAATCACTATAAAATCCCAAAATGGGGACTGCAGCACTATAGACCATGGAAAACGCAGTTTTCAAAAATATATGCTACATAAAATGAAATAAACACTTGGATCCATTAGATATAACATTATACCATCTAAATCCAAGATTAGATCAGAAACAAATCAAACTAGGTGAGGTAAACAGACCTCCCACACCTAGTATAGCCCAAAAATGCTAAAACCCCAAAACTACTGCAACATGAAATTACTACATAAAGAGATAGCAAAGTCTAATGAGGTTTTATGTATAGAAATATCTGAGACAAATAGATCTAATATTATATTAAACAATAGGGCCCATGAACTGAGATCTAGTCTCCTTTATACAAAATCTAGAGAACCCGGGAAGGGTTTCTAGGAATACACCCAAATACAAATGGTGATCTTCAGCTATAAGACTGAATAATCACTAAAAATTGAAGCATAGGATGATATAAGGTTGAATAATGTAGATCTGATGTATATATGATCGAAGGTCTTCCCCCATGGAAGGATCAACCCTCCAATCACAGGAAAACTCCCAAAAAGAGCCACAAGATCACCTCCAGAAAATGCCCTCCAAAAATAACGCAATTCCAAACTGGAATAACGTTGTAGGTGATGAAAATGTGTTGGCCTACTGCCAAATATCTGAAATGAGCTCCAAGACCCTCCAGACTGATCTCCCAATGGAAATAATCCCCCCTCCTATGCAAAACCAACTCAGAAAGTGGGTTTCTCAACCCTCCACTACAACACCCTGCAGCACAACACAATATTCTGCAGAAACTACACTATAACTAAATATTGAAGCTTTGCACCAATGCTGAATGTGTGGAATGATCAATCAGATCTCTCCCAAGAGCTACTCAAAGGGAAGAGATGGAATTTCCTAAACAGGAAACCCCTTGTGCTAAGCAGCACAGTTATCTCAACTAAACAGTTGGAGAAAGCAAAGTCTAAGCAGACATATCAAAATATGATTAAAAAAAAAACCCCTCAAATGGCTGCCATCCTCTTCCTTATAAACTTAGTGAGCCTTCTCACCTTGGGTCCCACTCATTAGGGTTTCCATCATCTCCTAATTAATCTCCCTCCAAAACTGTGTTGTACCTTCATGCAAGTCACTCCTCCATAACAACGATGTTTGATTTGGTCAAAGTTGATCTCTTCAACCTGCTTCAGCCCTTTTCACACCTAAGGGTCTTCAATTCAGCTTTTAGATAGCTGCCTAAACCAATCCACATTCATACTAGTTGCTTCCCTTGGTGATTCACTCCCTCCATTTCATCTCAGTTGACTTGGTCAAACTTGACCTTATCTCTATGCATGAGTCTCTGTTCACACTTGAGAGTGTCTTATCCAGCTATGAACATGATCCCTTTTCATACTAGGAGGTATTTTATGCTTATTTAAGACGAGTATGGGTCTCCTTCCCATTTATTTATCTAACTAGGTGATAAAAGAAAAATGCAATATTCCAATTAGATGCATGCTAATTTTGGAATATTACAAGATACCTCCTTTTTATGCTAGCCTTACATAATGCTATGTTGGATTCAGGAGCCTCTCACAATCTTATGCCCAAATTAATCATGGAGAGGATGGGGTTAGAAATTACTAGACCATATAAGGATTTGTTTTCCTTTTATTCAAAAAGAGTTCAGTGCATTGGTTTAATTAAAGATGTTGTTGTTGGTCTTACACAAGTCCCTGCCAAGACAGTGGTCATGGAAATTGTGGTAGCAGACATTCCACTAAAGTTTGGCATGTTGTTATCAAGGTCATGGGCAGCAAAAATTAAAGATACAATGTAGATGGACCTAACTTATGCCACCATTCCTGTTTTTGGTAAGCAAAGGAGACTTTATAGAGAAACAAGAAGGCTTACATGGTGAGTAGTAAAGATAAACCTCATAAATTTCCAATTTATGCTCTTGATACTGAATTTGGATCTACTATTCTTTTCACTGAGTTAACTGATGAAGCAGAGGATGAAAAGAAGGCAGAAAATCAGCAAACTGTAATTCAACAGATAGAAAATCAGCAAACAGAAAGTCAGCAAATCAGTGAGGAGAAGGCAGAAAGTTGGTGGTTGTTGCATTTTGATGGATCAACAAGAAGAGAGGGGGCAGGAGCAAGAATTTGGATCACAAGTCTAGATGATGAAAGTAAGTTCTTTTCTTACAAACTGAATTCCAATTGCACAAATAAAATGGATGAGTATGAATCTTTGATTTCAGGCGTAGAATTTTTTAAAAGAATGGGTGCTCAAAATATCTATGTTTGTGGAGATTCTGAATTAGTCATTAAACAATTTGAAGGTGTTTATCAAACAAAGGATGTGAGAATGAGGGCATACATAAATTTAGTCATGGACATGTTGGAAAATTTCCAAGAACATTCATTCATTTTTAAGACTAGGGATCAAAACTCAATTACCGACTCCGTAGCTGTCTCTACAAGTATTCCCATACATTCCACTTAAAAATATGAGGTTGAGGTTCGCCATAGAAAAGCTATCCCTGATAACATTATCCATTGGCAAGTCTTTGAAGATGATCAACAAGTAAAAAACTTTATTGAGCTGAAAGAAGAGTTTGAAAATACACAAGTAGATCAACAAAACGTGCTTGCTAAATCAAAGGGAAATTTTGAAGTGTTATAGCTGAAGAATAACTCTATACCCAAAGGCGTCATACCCCTTGAGAATATTTTTGATTAGAATGATGTGTTAAAATCTCCTAGGATACAAGCTGATGATGAAGAGGTAGAGAGTTGTAACCTTGGTACAGTAGCTATGCAAAAAATGATTAAGCTTTCAAGTTTCTTTCAGCTGATATGAGACAGAAATCTATTGAGATGATGAAAATATTCATAGATGTTTTTACTTGGAGTTATTCTAATTTGAAGAAGTATGATCCTACTATCATTCAGCATACCATTCCCATTAAAGAAAATGAAAATCCTTTCAAGCATAATTTGAGGAGGATTAATCCACTTCTCATGCCTCTGATTGAGAAGGAAATCAAGAAACTCTTTGATGCCAAAATTATTGTTCCAATCAGATTCTCAAATTGGCTTGCAAACTTGGTTCTAGTCAGAAAAAAGAGTGTAGAAATCAGAATATGCATTGACTTCAGAAACTTGAATAAAGCCTCTCTAAAAGACAACTATCCTCTCCCAAAGATGGACCAAATTTTGCATAAAATTTTTGGTTCCCAAAGGATTTCTATGCTTGATGGTTTTTCAGGGTACAATTAGAAAAAAACAGCCTTTACCACACCATGGGGCACATTCATGTATGCCAAGATGCCCTTTGGTTTGATGAATGTAGGAGCTACCTTTCAGAGAGAAATGGACATTTCTTTTTCTGAGCAAAAGGATAAGATGGTGGTTGTCTATCTAAATGACATAACAATCTTCTCAAGGAGGGAAGAAGATCACTTGAAGCACCTAGAAATAATTCTGCTGAAGTGTAGAAGGTTTTTCATTTCTCTCAATCCCACTAAAAGCATTTTTTCTTTAACTTCAAGTAAATTACTTGGACATATTATTTCTAAAGAGGGGATTAATATTGATCCAAACAGGGTCAATGCAATTTAGAAAGTGGATTTGCCTAGAAGTAGAAAGGAGATTCAGTCTTTCCTTGGAAAGGTAAATTTTGTGAGGAAGTTTATTCCTAATTCTGCTGAGATTGTAAAGGACATAACAAAGATGCTAAAGAAAGAAGTTGAAATCAAGTGGACAACAGAAGCAAAGCACTCATTTGAGGAGATCAAAAAGGCACTCACCCAAGCACCAGTGTTGATCAGCCTAGATTTCTCAAAAGAATTTCTGGTTTTACATTTGCATCAGAAAATACAATTGTTGGAGTTTTGTTGCTGAAATGACAGCAAGGTACTGAGCAGCCCATTTCATTTTTTAGTAGGACATTAGCTAACTCAGAGCTGAAGTAAAACATCTTAGAAAAGCAAGCTTATGCCTTGGTCAAGGTCATTAAAGATTTCAGAATTTACATTCTGCATTCTCATATTATAGCTTTTGTTCCTAATGTTGTTGTGAAAGACATCCTAACCCAATTTGATCCTGATGGTAAGAGGGGGAAATAGATTGCTGACTTGTTGGAATATTATATAGAGATAAAGGCCACAAAATTTTTCAAAGGACAAGGTCTAGTGAAGCTGATGGCACGGTCAAACTTTGATTGTCTTGACATGAATGTAATTACAGAAATTTCACAAATTTCAGATGAAGAGGAAGAGTTGATCCACATTGAAGAAAAGTACATCATTTTAGATTGGTACAAAGAAATTGTTTTTGTCTTACATTATCATAGAGCACCTGCTGAGTTGACAAAGTTCAAGGCAAGATTTGTGAATTTAAAGTCTTTGAGGTACTACATCATTGACAAAAATCTGTATTGGAAGGATACCGGTGGTATTTTGTTGAATTCTTTGCTGGAAGAGGAGGTTGAAAAGGTGATTGAGGAGTTTCACAAAGGATATTTTGGAGGTCATCATTATTGGAAGGCTACAACAAACAAGATTCTCAGAGCAGGGTATTATTGGCCTACAATGTTTAAAGATGTCTACAAAAAGATTGTTGCCTACCATGAATGCCAGATTTTTTATGGTAAGAAGAAGCGTGTACCTTTACCCTTGATGCCTATTTATGTTGAGGCACCATTTTAGCAATGGGGGATATATTTTATTGGTGAGATTCATCCATCATCTTCAGGTCAGCATCGCTGGATTCTGACAGCAACTGAGTATTTCACCAAGTGGATTGAAGCAATCCCAACTAGGCAAGCAAATGATTCTGTTATCATTTCATTTTTGGAAAATAATATATTGTCTAGATTTGGCTTCCCTATGAAGATCATCACTGGTAATGCACAGGCATTTAAATCTAAGAAGCTGATTAGTTTTTGTCATCAATATCACATTTCACTTGGGCATTCTACTGCATATTGTCCACAAGGGAATGGTCTTGTTGAATCTTCTAACAAGAGCATTATGAGGATTATTAAGAAGGTGTTGCAAGAAAATAAGAAGTCATGGAATTTGAAGCTGAAGTATGCTCTGTGGGATGATAGAGTGTGCGCAAAGAGATCAATTGGAACTTCACCTTATGAGCTGGTATATGGAGCTGAAGCCATTTTTCCTACATCCTTAGGAGTGCCTGTCATGAAGCTGCTGAAAGGATTGGAGGAGGAGACAAATGCAATTCTGAGAAGGATCAATGAGTTGATAGCTTTGCAAGAGAAGAGGGAGGAAGTCTATAATAGTAATCAGCAATCTCAAAACATAATCAAGAAGACATTTGACAAGAAGGCCAAGGAAGAAAATTTTCAAATCCAAGTGTGGTTTTGAAATGGGAGGCCAAGATTGAAAAGAAGGGGAAACATGGTAAGTTTGAGAACATTTGGAAAGGTCCATTCAAAGTATTTTCATTCCATGGGAACAACACTTACATTTTGCAGGAAATGGATGGACAACCATGTGCTGGAGGGCCTGTAAATGGCAGGTTTTTGAAGCACTACTCTTCTTAAAATTTGTTCATCATTCATTCCATTTTATATATCCCATTTTATGTATTTTTCTGCTAATAATGACAAGTTGATCATCAAGCTTGAGCTCGAGGTGAAAGCCATTAGATTTTGAAGAAAAATCTTGGCAAGTTTCAAATTTTTTTGTTTTCAAGAAGAAGGATAGCAGCACTAGAACTACTAGTTCTTTAGTGTACCACTAGGGCATACCATCCCAAGTGGAGCCACTATTATCACCAAAAAATTGAAGCATCATTTGACAAATTTAAATAGGTTCATGTGTCAAAGGTAGGGTTGTAGGTTCATTTTTTATATACTTGTTCAAGGAAAATTTTAAATTTTTCTTGTTTAAGCTTACCCTAAGGTCCAAACCCACTCACTTTCAAATTCCCTCATGTCACATCACCCATAATTTTCTGACAGATTTCAATTCCCAAGATTTTTGTACTGAAATAGTCGTTTTAGCCAAGAAACCACAGTTTCATAGCAAAATACACTGAGAAATGTCACTTTTCGCTATGAAACTATTGATAATTTCGTAGCAAAAACACCCAGATTTACACTAAACATACTACGAAAAAATGGTTTCCTATCTGTCTTGTTAGATTAGTTGTTAGGTGTCAGAATATCTTTGGGAAAGGGTAATTTAGATATCATTCGAGTCGTTGAGGGATAAAATCAAGGTACATGGTTAGGTCTGAAGTCATCATCACCATTTTAGACATGTATGAGTCATCATTGTGTTATGAGTGGACATCAAGCTTCAAAATCTTTCCTAATTCAGTCATTTTTCATTATTCATTCCTTCTTTGCGTGATATCGAGCTCTGGAGAGCTATTGCATTGAGCCAAAGTTGTGGCTAGTGTTTTCAAGGGTTTACAAAGATCACTGATCAAGCGAGGCTGAAAGCTATCAAGCAAGGCTGAGAACTATCAAGCGAGGTTGAGAAGGCATTAAAGAAACCATGGCAGAAAAAAGAAGAACAAATAAGGTTGGACAATGTCTAAGATATGAATCAGATCAATGAAGACCCATTAGCTTACAGTTTTGTGAATGATTACAAGGCTGCCATGTATAGGTTTTCAAAGAATTTTCTTTAAACTTCAGTGGAACAACTACCAAAGTGGGGATGCTTAATATTTCCATCACACCAGAGGTCATTGCAGTAGCAACATGGATTCCAAGGGGACAAGAGAAGTGGTTAAAAGGGTTCAAGTTTAACATGCAGCAGTGAAAAGAGTTTATGAAGCCTGAAAACAGTGAAATGTACCTCACTAATGCCATTCCAAGGAGCTGCATGAAGGATAACTACTCAAAATTGTTTCTCATCATCCAAAATTATTTTACTTGTGAAGGAAGATATCATAAAGTCTACTCATATCATTTCAAGCTACTCCTACACTTTACTGGTAAGATATCTCTTGATATGCCTTTCTATTTACATAGAAGTTTATCAGAAATGGTAGATAAGGTCCAAGAAAAATCTGAAGGGAGTGAGACTTCATTGTTTCATCATGGTTTAATGAAACTGTTGCTTTTAGATGAACTCCAAAGATTAGGCAGAGACTGGTCTTCATTTTTGTTTGTTAGTGGTTTTGAGTTGGATTCTCTTACTCCTTCAAGAACTCCTAAACCTAGGAGAATTCCATCACCCTTAGTAGCATAACAGAGTGAACCATTGGTGGCAGAACCAAGTGAACGAGTCATGATAGAAACAGAGCAATTGCAGAGTTTTGATACACCCAATGTCCCACCTACAAAACAGAAATCAAAAGTGTTCAAACCTACAAAACAAAAACAAGTTGTGAGTAAGCAAGGAACCAAAAGGATGACAAGGAGTCAAACAGTAGCTTTAGAAGACAAAACAGTGGTTGTATAAGATAGAGAAATAACTAAAGGAAATATAGAAGACATATTACATGACATTGACATAGAAGAGACTCCTATAGTCCAGGGTGAGTGTTAGCACCCAGTAATCAGCAAGATTGGCAAAGTTCGACTGTAGGGAGAAACATCGTTTCAACCACTTTGGGATTCTAGGATCTAGCCCTCCTGAATCTGGAGAGGGATCTCTCCAATAAGTGCAAAGATGGATTTGTCTTTGAATTTTTGGGTAATGATATTAGGCTAGTTATGAAGGCCAAGGGTTTGTTTTGTTTTTTGGATGGTTGAGCATGATTACTGTTTGAGGTGGAAAGTTCTAAATGCAAAGAGTTTCAAAGGTGAGAAGATACAAGCAAATAGAACAAGCTTTGGCCAGGAAGGTAGATAATTGCAGGTTTTAGTCCATTGGGCTATGGAGTCATAATAGGGTTTAATTGAAATAACAAGAGGCAAGAGTGGTCCATGGGGCAAGTCATCTATGTCTAAGGATCTCTTTAAAGTTTGATTTATGGAATGAAATGATACAACAAGAAGGGGAAATGAAGAGATAAAGAAAAAAGAGTAGCCCAAGATCTGGTAAGTACTTTTAAACTAGCCAGCTTTTGACATACACTTAAGAAAGACATGAAAGTAAACTAGGATCTGGTAAGTACTTTTAAACTAGCCAGCCTTTGATACACTTTCAAATAGAAAACATTTTAAAACGAAGGTAAACTTGAAGGCAACTGTCGGAGTAGAAACTAGCGGGCCGGGCTCACCACAAATCCTCTCCTAGCTCTGCTTTACTTGGTTACTTTCAAGACAAACACAAAGATAACAAAAAATGGCCTAAGATCTGGTAAGTACTTTCAAACTAGCTAGCTTTCAACACATTCCAAGGGAAACATTCAGACAGTCTTTGGGGATAGAACTAGGACCAGGGCACACCATATCTTCCTTAGTTCATCTCTACTTAACATATACTAAAAATAACATCCAAGAACAATATTCAGCTAAGGCAAGAAGATGAGGGAACGCCAGCATTCCTATGCTTAAACTGAATTAAATCATTCCTAAATAACACAGATTTGGAAGAAAACATGAAGATAAATATTTTCAGTCAGAGAAGGGTACTGATATACAGTAGGTCCTAACCCTATGCATGTTGTTCTTTATAAGAGAAGATGAACACAGTGAAAACAGAAATAAAACAACAATTCACAATAAGAAATAACATCACCGTCGACATAGACCAGGATCCCATAAATCAGCTTGTATTGATGCTCCAAACCAGTTACAGCTTTAAGTCCAATGCTTTAATTTAGCAATCATCTACACCTCCCAGACTAACTTATCTATCACAAGCAGAGCTCCAAGAGCCAGTGAACACTATTTACAGGTAGAAGTCTCAAGCTCAATTACATTTCAAAGTTCAGCAACCAAATCAACCAACCATTTCTCATCTTCTACAGAAGTATTTATAGAAGAATGAGGAGGTGAGATTTGATAAAAGATCTCATAGGTCAATTTATACATACTTAATGGCTTCTTGGCCTTTGAGGGGCTCGATGGAGAAGCGTACATAAGTATCCTCTGTATTAAATGTTTTACAATTAAGATTAAAGCTCGGTGGAAGCTTTTATTGACTTTTAGGCTCTTTTCAGGATGTAATAACTCTGCTGATATTTTATCATTAAGTTTCTTTAGCAGAACTAAATCTTCGGCTGTGTTTGAGGCAAATATCTAATCTTGATCAATCACTTCGCTTCTGTTTGAATGCTTTGAGGCACAGGTGGCTTTGTGGTAGCTGAGAGGAATCAATTTGCCTCTGATGTGGTGGTGGAGGCTTTTCCATTTCATAAAACACTTATGATTTTCTTTTAACTGTGTTTTAATTTGGAGGATTAGGCTATTGATAATCAATCTTAGTCGTAATCCCCAAATTTTCTTCAATCTTCTGTTTCTGTCGTGGCAGGTCTTCGACACTGATACTCTTTTAATGGTGATTTAATAACATTGTGTCTTGTTGATGTGCAGGCCGCGCAGGGCTCATATGGCATCAATGCCTCATGAAACATTGACAAGACGTGGATTCTGAGCCCTGCGAATGGTTTCGCTTTGATGAATCAAAGGCATGGGAATCGTCATTCCCGGCCTTCGGATTTTTCTTAAATATGACGGAAAAAATTTCAAACACCTACACAATACAAAACTATTAATAAAATCCTGTGTTATTAGGTTTAACTACTTCGGAGGCTGCGGGGAGGAGAATGGCCGTTGGATGGCATCATCCAATGGTGGAGAATTGCGTAGGAGAGGTTTAAAAAAGGGAGAGCGGAGGGATAATTAAGTCAGAGCCGTTGATCTACAGAGATCAATGGCTAAGATTGGCTGAAAAACATTTAGAACAGGAAGCGCATGATTTTAAACGAAAATCGGGAAAGCATCCTGGACCGTCCAATCTGGACACGTGGATGGTCCAGATGTAATCGGAGGCAGAGGCATCGGCGGGTCAAAATACTTGGAGTGCGAAGGAGCGATTGAGCGTTGGCCGTTGATCTGAGGATCAGATCAATGGCGGGGAGTGAATCGGAGGGATAGAAATCGGAGGTGGAAAAAATATAAAGGCACAATAAAAATCGTCGATGCGATTGGTGATCGGGCAAGGCCGACGCGATTGGAAATCGGAGAAGGCCGATGCGATTTCCCGAACAGGTCATTGCAATCGGAGGTGGGGAAAAACATTAAAATGCACCCAAAGGAAAACTCCGATGCGATGGGTGCCTTGGGACTTAAACTCTTTGTCCCGGACGTAGGCTATATGGAATGAAAAGTTGTGGGGGTGGGGTTTATATATATGGGACTTAATCGCATCGGAGAAATGATGCGGGTCTATTTCAATCAACCCATTTTTACATTAAAAAACATAACTCCGGCGCTTTAGACCAAAACTTTGGGTAAGAGGGTTTTTCGATTTTACAAAGGGAAAAGGCAACTGGGAATGATTTATACAATGTTTTTAGCGCCCGACTGCGGGCACAAGGGTTTATGAAATGATAATGTGATCGGGGGATGTAACACACAAGGCCAATCACATCAGAACTTTTTATTTAACCAAAAGACTTGTGCGCTTGGTTTTTTGCGATGCGATTAAGCGCTTGAATGGTTCAGTGCTTAGTTCCAGGGTGTGGGCACGTGAAGGGGAAGTGGTTTAGGACTTAGCCCAAGGGGGCTTAAGTCTGTAATACAAAAATGGGTTTCTTATAGATTTTCAATGGTTTTCAAAGGATTTTGAGGGTTTCAATAAGGCAAAGAAAAAGCCTTAAACCTTATCAAAGGGGTTTCAATGGAGGGGAAAGGGGAAAAATATGAAAATGAAGGATTTTTATGGGGAATAAAGGGGTAAAAAATGGAAGTTAGTTTTTTAAGTGAGGAAAGGGAAAAAGGTGATTTTTGTAGCAGTTTCTTCTCATGAAATCAGCAGAATTCTAGAGTGTGAAATGGGCACAGAAGGGAAGATTTGGACAGAGGCATGAGGCCTTTCAAGAGTCTTCAAGAGCCAACACTTTTTAGCAATAAAAATTATTCCTTGAAGACTCCAAAAATTATTTAGCCACCTTTTGGTATAGCAAATTTCATAGGTGGCTAACAATGGCTCCACTTGGGATGGTGCCTTCTTGAAGGCATCAAGAACTTCAGACTTGCATTCTCTGGGAGGCTGATCAGTGCCTCATCCATTGGGTTGCCTTCCTTTCCTTGGATGATCTTCTTTTGTACTGAAATCAGGTTAGCAGTCATAAAAACAATGGATCTTTCATCAACAAGCTTTCTACCTACCCAATCCTACAGATCTAACATTTTTTCTTCATTGGAGTGCACTTGGATTGGAAAACTCTTTTTACAACATTTCATTCTTTCAAAATTAGGAAAACTAATCTATTTCTACTTATTATTTCTCCATGGACTCAGATTAAACAGTTGAGCCCATACGATTTTCTACCTAATCTACCATCTGTTGGGATTAAACTGTCCAATATATTTTTATCCTCTACATTCTACAACAGAAATTTAAAAGCATTCAAGTCAAGATTGAACTGTCTAACTTGATGCTAATCAATGGCATGAAAAACAAGCTGCACATAGATATTATTTTGCAGAATTTTTAAATCAAAATGGAAGGCTTAAGATCTAAATTTTCAAAACATTTCCTTCATCTTTTTTACAGCTCTGTTTTGACTTTTGTTTGAGTTGTTCTTTCTTTGATCAACTAGTTCAAATTTCGAGCTAATTGGAACCAGATTTACCTCTTCTTTGACTCAGAATTGAGTCATTCTCTTTTTTGAAACTTAGGTTCATATTTTGAACATGTTTGAACCTTCAATTTCTATCCTAAACTATCTACTGATAAGCCAAGATTAAACAGTTTGGAAAATTGAATTTCACTATCCTATCAGCAGAAAATTTAAAACTAGTTTAGTCAAGATTAGGCTCTTTGACTAACTAGAAGTGTGTTCTTTAGGAGTGGCATTTGAGCTTTCACACTTTCATATTTGTTTATGTTTTTTGGTATGGGGCTATACCTTTCTTGTTTTTACAATCCACCCTCTTTTCTTTCTTTCTTTTTGTATTTTTAGATGTTTATAACTTTGAATGCAATGATGGGTGAAGTATTTACAATGATAAAAAGATAAAAAGGCTTTCAGAACTTAGCACGGATCAAGAGAAGTAATTCTTAAACATTCTGCCATTGACAGGACACCCAAACAATTTTGCTCCATTCAATTCTTGCAAGAAATAGGCATTATTACCAGCAGCTGAATGGATGGAGTAAGGGCCAAGCCATAAGTTGAAAATTTTCCATGCTTGCCCTTTCCTTCCTTCCTTGAGTCCCACTTCAAAACTTTGTCCCCTATATTGAAATTGCTGGCCTTGGTTCTTCTGTCAAAAATCTTTTTAATGTTGTGCTGCTTCTGCAATGCTTTGTTATAAACCTCCTCTCTAGTTTGCTGAAGATGAATGGTCTGATTTATTCTTCTGATCATGTCATTATCTTCAGTTTGCAACTCTTGAATCAACATCATCACTGGTACACCAAGGCTGGTTGGAAAAATTGCATCAGTACCATATACAAGCTGGAAAGGTGACATACCAATAGATTTCTTTAAAGTCAATCTGTCAGCCCAAAGTGCATGAACTAGCTTTGTGTGCCAAGACTTTTTGTTGTCATCTAACAGTTTCTTGATTATTTTCACTAAACTCTTATTTGAGGATTCTACAAGTCCATTACCTTGAGGGTAATAGGTTGTGGAATGCCCCAATGTTATCTGATATCTGTGACAGAATTCAACCATCTTCTTTGATCCAAATGTTGTTGCATTATCAGTGATGATCTTGGTAGGACAGCCAAATCTAGAGAGAATGTTAGTATCCATGAATTTTATAATAATGGAATCATTGGCCTGCATACAAGGTATGGCTTCTATCCACTTAGTGAAATATTTTGTGGCAGTGAGAATCCATCTATGTTGAGCAAAATATGGTGGATGGATTTCTCCTATGAAGTCAAGTCCCCACTGTTGAAAAGGGGCTTCAACAGTGATTAGATGCAGAGGTAGGGGTAGCAATTTTCTTTTGCCTTCGAAAAGTTGACATTTATGATAGGCTATGATCATATTTTGTATATCAGGAAAGAGAGTAGACCAATAGAAACCAACCCTCAAAATTTTTTTGGCTGTTGTCTTCCAGTACAAATGACCTGCACACTCTCCTTCATGGAACTCGTGCTTAACCTTCTCTGCATCAAACTCAGTCAAACATTTAAGCAATACACCACTTGCATTTTTCCAATAAAGACATCTATCTATAACGCAATAGTTTACAGCCTTTAACTTTAGGAACCTTGCCTTTGTTTTTTTCAAACTAGGAGGTGCATTCAAATTAAGAAAAACATAAATAATATTAGCATACCAAGAAGAATCCATAAAATGGTCTTCAACAATGAGAGTTGAGAATCCTTCTTGGTCATCCAAAGCATCAATCATATTAATATCAAGAACTTCAAAATTGGATTCAGCCATTAATCTAGCTAGACCTTGGCCTTTAATGAGTTTAGTGGGCTTTATCTCTAAATCATATTCAAGAATAACGGCAATCCACTTACCTCTCTTACCATCTGGGTCCTGTGTTAGAATGTCTTTAAAAACTGAGTTTGGGACAAAGGCAATGATGTGTGAGTGAAGGATGTATACTATGAAGTCTTTCAAAGCTTTAACCAAAGCAAAAGCTTGCTTCTCCATAATGTTATATTTCAGAGGGGCATCCCTCAATGCCTTGCTAAAGAATGCAATAGGCTGCTCTTGTCCTTGTGGATTTTTTTGTAAAAGGACAGCAGCTATGGTATGTTCTAATGCAAACAAAAAAATATAAAAATCTTTTGAAAAATCAAGACTTATTAGAATCGGTGTTTTGGTTAACGCTTGTTTCACCAGCTCAAAGGATTTCTTTGCTTCCAAGGTCCATTTTACCCCTTGCTCCTTCTTCAACATGTTTGTGATATTCCTAAGGAGCTCATCCAAGTTGGGGATGAACCTTCTCAAAAAGTTAATCTTTCCAATGAAAGATTGCAACTCCTTGATGTTTCGAGGATGAGAGATTTGCAATATGGCCTCAATCCTCTTTGGATCTATCTTAATACCCTCTTCTGAAATGATGTGCCCAAGAAGTTTACCTTCTTGGAGACCAAATAATGTTTTCTTAGGGTTCAAAGATATCCCAAACTTTCTGCATTTCTCGAAAAATCTTCTTAAATTTTCTAAGTGCTCTTCATCTGTTTTTGAAAACACAGTGACATCACCAAGGTGTATAATGATGAAGTAGCCCAGTTCTTCCGATAATGCTATGTCCATGGCTCTTTGAAACATTGCTCCAGCATTCATTAGACCAAAGGGCATTTTCACATACATGAAACTGCCCCATGGTGTAGTAAAGGCTGTCTTTAATTGATCAGCAAGGTGAACTAAGATCTGATTGTACCCTAAGTAGCCATCAAGCAAAGAAATTCTTCTAGACCCTACCACCCTTTGCAAAATATGATCCATCTTAGGTAAAGGGTAGTTGTCCTTTAATGAAGCTTTTTTTAAGTCTCCAAATTCTATACAACGCCTGATCTCTCCATTTTTCTTCCTAACTGACACCAGATTAGACACCCATTCAGAATATCTAATAGGGACAATAATACCAGCTTCATACATTTTCCCGATTTCCTTCTCAACCAAAGGCAGCTAAATAGGGTTTATTCTACGCAGTTTCTGTTTGAATGGTTTTTGGTTTTCCTTGAGAGGGATTTTATGTTGTATTATTTCAGTGTCATAGGATTTAAGATCTTCATAACTCCATGCAAAAACATCAGAAAATTCTTTAAATGGCTCTATGTATTTGAGTTTAATGTGAGTTGGTAAAGTTTCAGACAGTTTAATCATTTTCGTTTTAAGTTCACTGCCTATATTGCACTCTTCCACTTCAGTCTCTACAGGTTCCAGTTTTGGCTTGTTGGCCACATCATTAAAATCAAACAACTCTTCTAAAGGTGTCAGACCGCTTGGCAAACTTTCATCTTTAGACTACAGAGTTTCTAACTCTGCATTCAATTCTGTTTTGTTTTTAAGTTTGCTAGTCAGAAGATTAATATTGACAAGCTCAGGAGATGTTTCTTCTTCACCAAGAAAATTTTCTTCGCTGCAGTCTGTATCATAATCTGAGTCCGAACTGTTTAGTTTGAATTCATTTCTGAATTGCATGAAGTCTTCTATTTGTTTGTCTTTTTCAAACACCTGCCAATACTTTTCATTATCAGGCATGGCTGGTCTAAATTTTATCTGATTTGTGCAGTCTTTGGTTTCATATGGCGTTAAGCATGTTCTAGCTACAAAGGCTAAATTGTGGGCCGCAATATTTCTTTTTCTTGGGACAAAAATCAGTTTGGACTCCTCGAATGTTTTTAAAAGGTCCATCACATCGTTTTGGTAGGCCCTAAGTCTGGGATGATTTGCGTTATACTCCCCATTGACTTGCCTAATGACTAATTCTGAATCCCCATACACATTGATTCTTTTGGCTCCTAACTTCTTCAACAATCGTAAGCCTAAGAGAAGGGATTCGTATTCCTCTATGTTATTCGAACACTGGAAGTTTAATCTACAAGAAAGGTTTTATGTGTGGTCATTCTTAGGGTTTTGAATCCAGACACCTGCACCAGCATTGGTCTTAGTGTAGGATCCGTCAAAATACATACTCCACAGAGGACTATTTTCGGTTTCATCTTGGTTACTGTCCTCTTCAACTACCGTGCTTTCTGATTGTTGTTGAATATCAGCACTTAGTTGAACTTGTGTTAACTCCTAAGATTTTTTATTGGGTTGAGGATTGTTTTCTTGACTGTTAAGGTTTAAGAGCAATGGATGGATGACTTTTAGCTCAATACCTTTGTTTGGTTTGCTAACGTTTTCAAATGCAGCAAACTGTTTTGACTCTACTGCGTTGTGTTCCTCTTCCTCCCTATCGGCCATTAATTCTGTTAAAGTGACTTGTTCACTAAATATTTCATCGTTAAACATGATAAAAGAATCAAGGCCTGTATTTACAGAATACAGATGAGAGTTTTGTGGTCTGTCTTGACTTGTAACTGTGTATTGCATCTGGGACTCCCTGTAAAGTCTTCTAGTCTGATTGAAAACAGGGATAGTCACATAGGTCATGTCCATTTGCATAGTCCCTTGTAACTTAGCCCCCAGGACCTAGATAATAACATTCCATACTTGGGGGGAACATCAGCCACAACAATATCCATGACTAAGAATTTGGCTGGAATTTGGGCTAAGTTAACGTAGAGGTCTTTGATTAATCCTAAACATTTCACTCTGCTTGAGTCAAAGGAGTAAAGTTCTTTGTAAGGTCTGGTGATTTCTAGACCAAGGCTCTCCATCACGGCTTTAGGCATTAAATTATGAGAAGCCCCAGAATCATGCATAACGTTGTGCAAAATTTTGTCATGAACATTTAAACTCACATAAAAGGGAGGAACAGGTCCCTCTTGATATCTACCTTCAATCTTAGGACCAAAAATCAGCTCTGGTTGGTCATCATTAAGATTGACAGTGTCCTCATTTTCTTCTATATTTAAAGCCTTCAAAATTTGGGTCCTATATACATGCTGGGCAGCTAACTCAATCAGGGGAATAGAGATTTTAATTTTGGAAATTTCCTGGTCTAGGCTGAAAGGAATTTGATTCTTTGAAGTACTTGTCTCAGCCTTATTATCTGTCACTCTATCAGCAACATCAGCTTGCTGATTTGTTCTATTTACATTTGACAAAATGGTCTTAACAGGAGTACTAGCTGAATTGTTAGTACTACTAAGGTCTGCACTCTATTTTTCACTGTTTTGAATTCATTTCTCTCTGCCTTTATCAGAATTAACAGCCACTGTTTTGTCCTTTTGTTTCACAACTTTAGGCTTGGTTGTAGTGCTATTTTGTGAAGATTTTCTAGAGGTTTTGGTGTTGGGAGTTTGTTGACTGGTTTTTCTTCTAAGGTCATATTCTCTTTGAGACTCTATGATGACATTTTTCATGTCTTGATAATAATTTTCATCATCATCTCTTTTGTCATCATAAGGTGTATAAAGACCTTGTCTTATATTATAATGAATCTCAAAGTCATCATTATCTACCCCCAACATGTTGATATCATCTTCCTCTGTTATCTCATCTATTTCCCCAACCTCACTTACATAGTTTTGATGAAAGGGAGGAGTGATCTGTTGATCATCCTCCCTAGGTCTGTTTGGAGGTTGGTTCCTTCTAAAATTCGGATTCTGGTTCTAGTTTCTGTTTTGAGGAGCAGTTTGGTTTTGACTGGCTTGTGCTCTCTCAAGGATGCTCATTTTCTTCATCATCTCCTCCATCATTCTCTCCATCTTTGAGCTGGAAGTAGAGGGTGTATTTTCTTCTCTAAAGGACACTCTCTTCTCATTTTTCATTCTTTCTCTCTTCTCCATCAAGCTGACTTCCATAGCAAGAGCACCCTTTTTCATCTCTTCAAGAGTTGCAGGATCTCTCTCTCTCAGCTGATAGGTCATCTCAGGGTCAAACCCTTCAGGAAACTTGTTTAAAGCTGAGCCTTGTGGAGGTTTTAGATCTGGGGAAAGTACATTATATACACTGTTAAATCTGGTACAATAAGCTTGTACACTTTCCCTGGTGTTTCTATGGAGGTTCTTGTAATCAGAAAGGACTTGGAGAGGATTCTTCTTTACTTCCCATTTGTTTAAGAAAATCTGATGGAAGGCTTGGAGATCATTGATACTATGGGGGGTTAAGCCTTTAAACCATTTTCTTACTTCTCCCCCCAGAATTTGAGCAAATAGTCTAAGCTTGACAGAATCATCATCAATTTCATTCCTGTCAAAGTAGTCATTCATATTATCCACATGTTGTGATGCAGTAGTAGCATTACTAGCATCATACAATGGAATTTTGGACCGATAGTCCTATGGAAGATTGACTAATGGTACAAGAAGGACTAAGGGAGCATACCATGCTGCCATGATATGCGGTGGAGGTGGATTTACAAGAGGTGGATTAACAAGAGGGAAAGTGGGCTGGAATGGAGTGGTTTGAACAGTGGATGTAGGGTGAGTAGAAGTGGATGGACCAGGAGTAGTTTGCTGAGCCAATCTTGGATGAGAGACACTTAAGTTGTGAAGGAAATGTAAATCAGGAGGTGTTGTTTCTCTACTACCAAGATGTTCACTTGTTTCAAGAGATGAAAGTGAAGACTTAGAATCTAACTGATCTAAATCATCAAGAGACCTAGTTCTAAAGGGATTTACTAAGTCAACTTGTGATTGTTGTAGAGCTGAAATATTTTCAGGAATTGAATTAGCTCTCAAGGGTGATCTAAAAACAGTTGAAAATTTAATCTTATGAGACTTCCTAAGGATACTTTCTGGGTTTTCAACTATCTCAGGTGGATCAGGTCAGGATAGGCTCTAGTGTGAATATTTCTAGGAGCCACTATGCTATGTTTTTAGACCCAACTAAACAAGAAAAGTTCAACCAGATATGACAGTCTTTAAACAGTAAATTAATCTGTTTATACAATTTTTAATCCTACAGTCCTCTAACTGAGCTTGAATGATATTATAATGATAAGGGTTCTTCCCAGTGGAGTCTTAAGGTCTTTTGAGGATTGTGGAGTCGCCAAGTGGAAGTTTTTAGCTCTTTTTCAGAGGTAAAAGGTTTTATGGTCCACCACCATGTTTACTAAATACCAATCTGAAATATTTTTGGGTTTTTCTGAGTTATTTTTCAGTTGTGTGGGTTTTAAGAATGTCCTAACTCTATTTCAAAACTTAGCTACGGTTATGAGACAAATAAATTCTACTCTCATGGCTAAGCCAGCTGATTTCTCAAGGTTAGATAAAGCCTTATGAGAATCCTAGGGTTGTCCTAGTTTGTCACTAATTCAAACAAGTTTCATCGTGATTACCATGTGTTTGGTAGTGCTTTAAAAGGTTGCTTTTTACTCACAAGGTTTTATGAAATTTTAAGGGGAACCTAAGAGGAAAATTCAACTTCGATCCCCAATGGAGTTGCCAGAAATGTTAGCACCCAGTAATCAGCATGATTGGCAAAGTCCAACTGCAGGGAGAAACATCGTTTCAACCACTTTGGGATTCTAGGATCTAGCCCTCCTAAATCCGGAGAGGGATCTCTCCAATACGTGCAAAGATGGATTTGTCTTTAAAGTTTTGGGTAATGATATTAGGCTAGTTATGAAGGCCAAGGGTTTGCTTTGTTTTTTGGATGGTTGAGCATGATTACTGTTTGAGGTGGAAAGTTCTAAATGCAAAGAGTTTCAAAGGTGAGAAGTTGCAAGCAAATAGAACAAGCTTTGGCCAGGAAGGTAGATAATTGCAGGTTTTAGTCCATTGGGCTATGGAGTCATAATAGGGTTTAATTGAAATAACAAGAGGCAAGAGTGGTCCATGGGGCAAGTCATCTATCTCTAAGGATCTCTTTAAATTTTGATTTATGGAATGAAATGATACAACAAGAAGGGGAAATGAATAGATGAAGAACAAAGAGCAGCCCAAGATCTAGTAAGTACTTTTAAACTAGCCAAATTTTGACATACACTTAAGAAAGACATGAAAGTAAACTAGGATCTGGTAAGTACTTTTAAACTAGCCAGCCTTTGATACACTTTCAAATAGAAAACATTTTAAAACGAAGGGAAACTTGAAGGCAACTGTCGGAGTAGAAACTAGCGGGCCGAGCTCACCACAAATCCTCTCCTAGCTCTGATTTACTTGGTTACTTTCAAGAAAAACACAAAGATAACACAGAATGGCCTAGGATTTGGTAAGTACTCTCAAACTAGCCAACTTTCAACACATTCCAAGGGAAACATTCAGACAGTCTTTGGGGATAGAACTAGGACCAGGGCACACCATATCTTCCTTAGTTCATCTCTACTTAACATACTCTGAAAATACCATCCAAGAACAATATTCATCTAAGGCAATAAGATGAGGGAACCCCAGCATTCCTATGCTTAAACTGAATTAAATCACTCCTAAATGACACAGATTTGGAAGAAAACATGAAGATAAATATTTTCAATCAGAGAAGGGTACTGATATACAGTAGGTCCTAACCCTATGCATGTTGTTCTTTATAAGATAAGATGAACATAGTGAAAATAGAAATAAAACAACAATTCACAATAAGAAATAACATCACCGTCGACATAGACCAGGATCCCATAAATCAGCTTGTATTGATGCTCCAAACCAGTTACAGCTTTAATTCCAATGCTTTAATTTAGCAATCATCTACACCTCCCAGACTAACTTATCTATCACAAGCAGAGCTCCAAGAGCCAGTGAACACTATTTACAGGTAGAAGTCTCAAGCTCAATTACATTTCAAAGTTCAGCAACCAAATCAACCAACCATTTCTCATCTTCTACAGAAGTATTTATAGAAGAATGAGGAGGCGAGATCTGATAAAAGATCTCGTACGTCAATTTATACAGACTTAATGGCTTCTTGGCCTTTGAGGGGCTCGATGGAGAAGCGTACATAGGTGTCCTCTGTATTAAATTTTTTACAATTAAGATTAAAGCTTGGTGGGAGATTTTATTGACTTTTAGGCTCTGTTCAGGATGTAATAACTCTGCTGATATTTTTTCATTAAGTTTCTTTAGCAGAACTAAATCTTCGGCTGTGTTTGAGGCAAATATCTAATCTTGATCAATCACTTCGGCTTCTGTTTGAATGCTTTGAGGCACAGGTGGCTTTGTGGTAGCTGAGAGGAATCAATTTTCCTCTGATGTGGTGGTGGAGGATTTTCCGTTTGATAAAACACTTATGATTTTCTTTTAACTGTGTTTTAATTTGGAGGATTAGGCTATTGATAATCAATCTTATCCGTAATCCCCAAATTGTCTTCAATCTTCTGTTTCTGTCATGGCAGGTCTTCAACATTGATACTCTTTTAATGGTGATTTAATAACATTGTGTCTTGTTGATGTACAGGCCGTGCAGGGCTCATATGGCATCAATGCCTCATGAAACATTGACGAGACATGGATTCCGAGCCCTGCGAATGGTTTTGCTTTGATGAATCAAAGGCATGGGAATCGTCATTCCCGACCTTCAGCTTTTTCTTAAATATGACGGAAAAATTTTCAAACACCTACACAATACAAAACTATTAATAAAATCCTGCGTTATTAGGTTTAACTACTTCGGAGGCTGTGGGGAGGAGAATGGTCGTTGGATGGCATCATCCAATGGTGGAGAATTGCGTAGGAGAGGTTTAAAAAAGGGAGAGTGGAGGGATAATTAAGTCAAAGCCATTTATCTACAGATATCAATGGCTAAGATTGGCTAAAAAACATTTAGAACGTGAAGCGCATGATTTTAAACGAAAATTGGGAAAGCATCCTAGACCGTTCGATCTGGGCACATGGATGGTCCAGATGTAATCAAAGGCAGAGGCATCGGCGGGTCAAAAGACTTGGAGTGCGACGGAGCGATTGAGCGTTGATCGTTGATTTGAGGATCAAATCAACGGTGGGGAGTGAATTGAAGGGACAGCAATCGGAGGTGGAAAAAATATAAAGGCGCAATAGAAATTGCCGATGCGATTGGCGATCGGGGAAGGCCGATGCGATTGGTGATTGGAGAAGGTCGATACGATTGCACAATCAGTTCATCGCAATCGGAGGTGGGGAAAAACATTAAAATGCACCCAAAGGAAAACTCCGATGTGATGGGCGCCTTGGGACTTAAACTCTTGGTCCCGGACAAAGGCTATATGGAATGAAAAGCAGTGGGGGCGGGGTTTATATATATGGGACTTAATTGCATCGGAGAAATGATACGGGTCTATTTCAATCAACCCATTTTTACATTAAAAAACATAACTCCGATGCTTTAGACCAAAACTTTGGGTAAGATGGTTTTTCAATTTTACAAAGGGAAAAGGAAACCAGGAATGATTTATACAACGTTTTTAGTGCCCGACTGCGGGTACAAGGGTTTATGAAATGATAATGTGATCGGGGGATGTAACACACAGGGACAATCACATCGAAACTTTTTATTTAACCAAAAGACTTGTGCGCTTGGTTTTTTGCGATGCGATTAAGCGCTTGAATGGTTCAGCGCTTGGTTCCAGGGTGTGGGCACGTGAAGGGGAAGTGGTTTAGGACTTAGCCCAAGGGGGCTTAAGTCTGTAATACAAAAATGGGTTTCTTATAGATTTTCAATGGTTTTCAAAGGATTTTGAGGGTTTTGATAAGGCAAAGAAAAAGCCTTAAACCTTATCAAAGGGGTTTTAATGGAGGGGAAAGGGGAAAAATATGAAAATGAAGGATTTTAATGGGGAATAAAGGGGTAAAAAATGGAAGTTAGTTTTTTAAGTGAGGAAAGGGAAAAAGGTGATTTTTGCAGCAGTTTCTTCTCATGAAATCAGCAGAATTCTAGAGTGTGAAATGGGCATAGCAGGGAAGATTTGGACAAAGGCATGAGGCCTTTCAAGAGTATTCAAGAGCCAACACTTTTTAGCAATAAAACTTGTTCCTTGAAGGCTCCAAAAATGATTTAGCCACCTTTTGGTATAGCAAATTTCACAGGTGGCTAACAGTGAGGACATAGAGGAAGGTGGACAGAAAGTAAAGAAAGCCAAATCTGCAAAGAAACTAGAATTTGAAGGAGAAGATGCAGGTTTTATGTTCCAAGCAAGCCCATGAAAAGGCATGCTAGAAAGCTATTAGAGAGCGGTAAAGAGGTTCATCCACCTACTGACACAGTCCAGCCACCACAAGACATCATTGATCTTTCATCACCTGCAGAGAAAGATACAGTTAGCAAATCAAAGAAAGGAAAAGAGAAAGTAATGGAAAAAATAGAGTTTGAACTCCTTGAGAAACAGTTGAAGTTGGCCAACCATGAAATTTTTGTTATGAATAAATAAGCTAGGAAACACAATGTCAAGAAATTTTAGTTTGAAAAGATGAAGGAGATTTCGGAAGAGTAGGTTGACAGTGTTTCCAAGACCCTAGATAATACACAACAGTTTATCAAATGGACCATGCCATTGAGGAAGGAGGTAAAACATGTTAGGAAAATGAAATTGCAGTTGAAATATACTAACAGGAAGTTAAAGGATCAGGTTAAAGACCTCCAGGAACAGCTTGAAATAATCCATGAGGAGTTGGAGAAAAAAGGCCTTAAAATGACAGTAGTTGAGGAGCCAATTCCTCAACTCATCATTAATGAGGAAGAAACACCTCAAGAATCATAGTGTGATCTAATTTATGATTTTTAAGGCTATTAGCATGTTAGAAACATGGTTTTTGCACTTAGAAGGTATATTTTTGAAGCTACACAAAATTCTAGAATTTTGACTGATTTCAGTAGTTTCATAGCGTTCCAGGGCTTGAAGAACAGGAAAATGCTACGAAACTATTGTAGCTTTCCTTTTTGAATTTTGAACCGGTTTTTGGAGCTCTTGGGAGATGAAAATGGTATGAAATATGTATTAAGGCATAATTAACAACATGCAGGAGGAAAGAACTAGAAATGTTGATGGAAAAAGGCATTTTTGTAACGCTACGAAACTTTCATACTTTCATAGCGTACTGTTTTGAACCTATATGAGAAGGTTTTTATGCACTTTTGGACAGCTGGAAACTTTCTTAGCTTCAATGGATCTTTCCAGTAGTCATCCAAGACTTAAAGACCACATGACGAAGCCAACTAATTTGCCAAACCCTTCATTGAAGATAAGGACCATTTTTCCTAAAAAACAGTGTTTGTTTCCAGATTTAGAGGAGGTCAATTAAGATGTCATGTAGTGATGAGTCCCATCACACCCTATTCGAACATGTGAAGGAATAGTTGTCAAATATGTAATTATTTTTAGGCGATAAAGTTGTTAATGTAATAATAAACAGTTTGAGTCCTATAAGGAAAAGGAACGTCAAGTAGGATAGTTGTCATTTTGTCATTAAATAGATGTTTTATCGTTATGCAAGGTGTTATTAGGGAAAATTCGATGAATCTAGCCAGGAGGCAAATCATATCATCGTGTAACAAGTCTATTAAAGGGCAGAGAGTCTAATTTGTCAACGGTTGGAGATTTTTTTGGCAATACTGCAGCTTTATGTAAATTGATTGTTTTCAATAATATAGAGACTTGTTCCTTGACCAACCTGAGATTCTGATTGAGTTTTTAGTGCCTACCTTATCTATATCTTTTATGTGTACCATTTGTAGTGGTTTTCATCTTTAATACTCAAAATTCATTCATGTAATGCTCTCACTTCCTTTATAGATGAATTGACTGTGTGATTTCCTGTTTCATGTGTGTGTACTTCTACTAAAAACTCTTACCTGCCTCAGCTTCCATGTTAAGTGAAATTACTACTGAATCACTGAAATTGTTGACTCCATAAGCCCAATTTTTGTAGACTGATACTATTTTCAACCTATACACATCACAAGCAAGTTGTTTTCCAAGTAGAGTTAGCCATCTAAATCTATCTTTATCAAATATCATTAACCCTTTGAGAGAGCCCTCTTAGACTGAAGAGGCTAAGCTTCAGTCACAATATTGGTTTGAAATAGTTACATGAAGTTGTCTATTTAGCAGCCTATGAGGTGCAATATTGTGATAACAGTAAAGGTAGGGTGAAAACGTACTTTATTCTTAGCCCAACACTGCCCCTGAACCCCCACTAGGGTGGGAGGCTCATAAAATTGTCATCACCCCCTCCCCCTCTTGATGGTGATTAAACGGGTGGTGTTTCCACCCCGTTAGGATCTGGGGTCAAACACAGTGATACCTTTGAATAAAGAAGATAATTAGGCTCCACACCCAAAAATATCCCACTTGGATAATGATTGTAGCAACTCCATTGTTTCTTCATTTGCCAGACAATGACTCCACTTTGGACTTGGTTGTTTCTCATCTTCATCATCATACTTGAAGACCAATTTAAACTGAGAAAAATATCAGATTCTCCCTGGTTACAACTTTTTTTAACATAACAGTAGGATCTTGGCTAGTGTGTATCTTTTCCCGCTTTAGTTGTCCATCTTCCAAAACTGATCGTATGAAATGGTAGTTGAGTTGTATATGTTTATTCTTGGAATGAAATGTTGAGTTATTTTCAAGATGAATGGCACTTTGGTTGTCACTATATAACCTTGCCATCTCCTGCTTCCAACCCAATTCTTCCATAAACCTTTCAACCAAAGAATTAGTTTACTATCCTTTGTAGTAGCAACATACTCCACTTTGATTGTTGAAAATGCAACAACACTTTGAATTTTTGAAACCCAATTGACAGTTGTTCCACATACAGTAAATACATACCATGTGTTGGTCTCCCATGTTTTGATAGTTTGGCAAATCAAAAGACAAGGCAACATCAAAACCAATCTTTAGAGTTACAGGATCTAGTCCTCCTGTTCTCAGAGAGGGATCTCTCAAATGTTTTTTTTGCAAAGATTTATCTTGTGTACTTAGAGTATTGGTTTTAGACTAGTTATTAAGTTTAGGTTTTTGTTTATCTGTTTGGTTGAATTGATACAACAAAATATGAAAGATCTAGGAAAGATAGGTAGAAAGACGAAGTAGTAGTTTCATTGGGCAATGGATTCAAAAAGAGGTCATGACAAACTTATCAATGGATATGGGATATCAGAGGGAAAATCTAACTTGGCCACAGGATCCTTTGGTTTTTGGAATGAGATGGACATCAATGATTTGGGAAGAGAAGTTTAATTCTCAACAACGGGAATTCGAAAACACAATTTGAAAAATAAAGAGCTATTTGATAGACAGGGCTAACCATGAATTCTACAAATCATACCTTTAAGAAAATAATGATTTCAAAACAACTTTTAAAATGAAATCTAATATTCGGGGAACACCCTATTTCCTCAAATATTTTATTTCAAATGACTTAGAAAACATAAAAGATTCACTGATAATTGTAGTCATAGAAGAGGGAACACCTAGCACATCCATGATCACAACTATAAAGACCTTTAAGACAAATTTTTAAGCAAGGACAAAGGGCAAGATCAGAACAGACCTCCTTGGCTCACTATAAACAGAAATACTTCAAAGGGAGACTTAAATAACATCCTTTAAGTGGCAGCAGACAAGCAGGGAGAACCATGAATCGTGTTGAAACCATCTTATTCGAACTATCATAGAAATAAACAAGCATAAGGACTAAAGAGAGAGATTAAAGACTCTAAAATACCTCAGCAGAAGAAAACATGAAACAATGAAAGATGAACAGGTCTAAGGTGCTTCCAGGAGTCATTTATTAGCCTAAAAATTTCAACCTACTGTAGTAAGAAATCATGGAACAGAATGAAAACAGGAAAAAACATTAAACAGTTCAGAATACTTCACCAACAGCCAAGCTCATGGATCCAATGATAGAGCCTTCTCAGGAACAAGCATGCAACAACATCATCAAGGCTTCCAAGACTTCATTTTTTCTTCAACTTCGACAGACTATGTATTATTTCAGAGAGTTTCAATATTACAACTAGTGATCAACCAACCAACAACTTTCTCATCTTCTCCAGTAGTATTTATAGAAGAATGAGAAGGTGAGATCTGATAAAAGATCTCCAAAGATAATTAATACAGTCTTAATGGCTTCTTGGCCTTTGGGGGGCTCAATGAAGAAGCTTACATAGGTGTCCTCTGTATTAAATAATTTACATTAAGATTTAAGCTCGGTGGGAGCTCCTTTTGACCTTTGAGGCTCTGTGTGATGTCAAAGTAACTCCGCTGATATTTTGTCATTAAGTTTGCTTGCAGAATTTACTCTCTGGCTGCGTTGTGAGGCAGATATCTGGTCTTGATTAATAACTTTGGCCTCTGATTGAAAGCTTTGAGGCACAGGTGGCATCGTGGTAGCTGGGAAGAATCAATTTGCCTCATCTGTGGCGGTGGAGGATTTCTGTCTGATGAACCTTTATGATTTTCCTTTTAACCGTGTTTTGATTGGGGATTAGGCTTTTGATAAACCATCTTAGATGTAATCCCCACAAATATTTCTTCAATCTTCTATTCTGGTATATTTTTGTCTTCGACACTGATACTCTTTGATTTGTGCCTGATTCACTTTGTTTTTTGGTGTGCAGGGCTGCGCAAGGGTGATATGGCATCAATGCCTCATGAAACACCGATGAAAATGTGGATTTGAACCCTGTGAAAGATTCCCCTTTGATGAAACGAAGGCGGGAGGATCTACACCCTCTGCCTCTGAATTTTCTTTAGACATAGCAGAAAAACCATTAAACCCTGCAAAATACAAAAAAAAACATTATGAAATCTTGCATATATAGGTTTACTGCTTAGGAAGGACATGTGGAGAGAGAAAGGCCGTTGGATGGCATCATCCAATGGTCAATATTGATTAAAGGAGGTCAAAGAGAAATGGAGGAAGAATTAAATCAGAGTCGTCGATCACGCAAAGATCGACGGTCGGGAGTAGAGGCGAAAATTCAAAGCGGAGGAGTCAGTTTTTGGAAAAACAGAGAAATGGGTAAAAACCTCTGTTTCGGGAAAAAATGATCAAAATTCAAGATCGGGAATCAGGACGATTGTGGGCCGTCGGATGAGAGCGGCCCAAGTGATCAACGGCAGAGATCCCACGATAAAAACCTTATAGAACACGCCCAGACTTCAGATTTTCAATAAAATTAGGGCGAAATAAAACCCCGGGTCTGGAAATGCTGACTGGATGAGGGATCAGGGCGATGAAGTGTGGGCCATCAATTTGCAGATCAGATTGATGATAGAGATGCTTTTAATACTGCGTAGTACCCTGAGTTATCGCACGAGCTTTTCCAAAGCACAATCACCGTCCGATGAGCGGCCTCAGATCGGATGGCGCGCATCAATATTGCGCCCACTCCACATCCGACCTTTAACATGTGATGAGGGCGGTTTTTCAACAATGGTCAAGGCCACACGTCGGGTGGTGAATGGAATCGCTGCCAATCAGGGAAAAACCACCTTCCTTTCGAAAGCGGTGCGATGGATTCCGCCCGGTTTTGCAATAGTGAGTGGCTGGCGGGGACCACCGGGGCGATAGATTGTGTGTCGTCGATCTGCAGATCAGATCGACGGCGGAGAGTGACTAGAATTTTTCACCGGTAGTAAACTTTAGGATATACTAAAACCCAAAGTTTCAATAAAATACAAAGTTTTAATACTTTCGGGGGCGGGAGATATATATAATATGGTTAGGCGCCCGTCTACGGGGCCATGGGTTATATGGAAGATAATGTGATCGGGGGAGATACAATAAAGGGACAATCGCAATCGGAGCTTCGGGCTTTTCAATCTAACCATTATGGACTACTTCCGATGTGATAAGCACCTGATGGGCATAGCACCTGGTTTGTAGGGCGTGGGCTTGTGGGGGAAGTGGTTCAAGACTTAGCCCAAGAGGGCTTAAGTCCTTAGTAATAAAAACTTGCTTTTTATAAAATTTTTCAGAGTTTTCAATGGATCTAGGGGTTTCGAAATAGTTTTTAAAATAATTTTTAAACTATGGAAAATGACTTTCATGAATGGAAGAAGAGGAATCATGAAAATTGAGGAGTTTTATGGAGAAAAAGGGGAGAAAAAATGAAGGTTATTTTTGAGTGGATGAAGGGGAAAAATGATGATTTTGCAGCAGTTTTTCTTCATGTAATGACAACATAATTTCTAAGTTGAAAAGGGGAAAATTAGTGACGATTATCCAAAGGATAGGATATTATCAAAAGACTTTAAGCATCAACAATTTTTAGCAATGAAATTGTTTCTTGAAGGCTATCCAAAATCATTTAGCCACCACTTGATATGACAGAATTTATAGGTGGCTAACAGTGGCTCCACTTGGGGATGGTGCCTTCTTGAAAGCATCAAGAACTTCAGACTTGCATTCTCTGGAAGGCTGACCTGTGCCTCATCCATTGGGCTGCCTTTCTTTCTGTGGATGATCTTCTTTTGCTCTGAAACATATTAGAATTCATGGATTAACAATGAAATTTCATCAATACAATATTTCTACCTACCCAATCCTACTAATCTAACATTTTTTCTTCATTAGAGTGCACTTGGGTTGGAAAACTCTTTTACAACATTTTATTCTTTTGAAAGCAGGAAATCTAATCTATTTCTACTCCTTAATTCTCCATGGACTCAAATTAAACAGTTGAGTCCATATGATTCTCTACCTAATCCATTATCTGTTGGGATTAAATTATCCAACAGACTTTATTCTCTAAATTCTACAACAAAAATTTAAAAGCATTCAAGTCAGGATTGAACAGTCTAACCTGATGTTGGTCTATGGCATAAAAAAAAGCTGCACAGAGATATTCTTTTGCAGAAAATTAAATCAAAATGGAAGGCTTAAGATCTGAATTGTTAAAGCATTTCCTTCCTCTTTTCACAGCTCTATTTTGACTTTTGTTTGAGCTATCTTTCCTTTGAAAATTGGTTCAGATTTCGAATTAATTGGAACCAAATTTACATCTTTCTTGACTCAGAATTTGAAACAGAATTGAGTCATTCTCTTTAGAAACTTAGGTTCAGATTTTGAACATGTTTGAACCTTTAATTTGTATTCTAATCTTCCTACTGATAAGCCAAGATTAAACAGTTTGGAAAATTGAATTCACTATCCTATCAGCAGAAAATTTAAAACTAATTAGTCAAGATTAGGATGTTTGACTAACTAGAAGTGTGTTCTTTAGGAGTGGCATTTGAGCTTGCACACTTTCAGATTTGTTTCTCTTTTTTGGTATGGGGCTATACCTTTCTTGTTTTCTTAGTCTGCCCTCTTTTCTTTCTTTTCTTTGTTTTTGTATTTTTTATTTTTATAAATTTCAATGCAATGTTCAGACTATGATATTTACAATGAAAAATTACAATGCTTTGAAACTCGTGATTCCTGGCAGAAGTAATGCTTTAGCATTCTGCAATTGACAGGACCTCCATACAGATCCTCTCCATTCAATTCTTTCAAGAAAAATGCATTGTGACCCCTTTCAGCATGAACAATATAGGAACCTTTCCACAAATTCTCAAACTTGCCATGTTTTCCCTTCTCTTCTCTCCTTGAATCCCACTTAAGAATGACATTTCCAACTTGGAAATTTTCTGCCTTAGTTCTCTTATCAAATAGCTTCTTCATATTTTCTTGAACCAACTATGTTCTCTCATAAACTTCTTCTCTGGTCTATTGTAAATGGATGGTTTGATTGATTTTCCTCTGCATATCATTCTCTTCAACCTGCACTTCTTGAAGGAGATTCATGACTGGCACTCCTAATGAGGTGGGAAAGACTGCATCCATGCCATAAACTAGCTGATAGGGGGACATATTTATTGATTTCTTTATGGTTAGCCTATCAGCCCATAAGGCATCAACTAGTTTACTGTGCCATGATTTCTGATTTTGTTCCAATATTTTTTTAATGATATTGATGAGGCTCTTGTTGGAAGATTCAACTAATCCATTTCCTTGGGGATAGTAAGCAGTGGAATGGCCCAGGTTATGTGGTATTTGTAACAGAAATCAACCCTCTTTTTATATTTAAAAGCAACAGCATTATCTGTTATGATTATTTTGGGACAACCAAACCTGGATAGGATATTTGTTTCAAGAAACTTGATAATGATAGAGTCATTAACATTCCTGGAGGGTATAGCTTCTATCCACTTGGTAAAGAAGTCAGTGGCCGTGAGGATCCACTTATGTTGAGCTGAGGAGGATGGGTGGATTTCCCCATTGAAGTCCAGACCCCATTGTTGAAAAGGTTCCTCAACTCTGATAGGATGTAAGGGTAAGGGAAGAAGTTTTCTTTTGCCATCAAAGATTTGACACTTATGGCAAGACATGACCAACTTCTGAGTGTCTGGGAAAAGGGTAGGCCAATAGTAACCAGATCTAAGAACTTTGTTCATTGTGGCCTTCTAGTAGAGGTGTCCTCCACATTCTCCGTCATGTAACTCATGCATGATTTTTCCTACATCATCTTCAAGTAAAAATTTAAGAAAAATTCCAACAGCATTTTTCCAATATAATACCCCATCTAAGATGCAAAAACTCACAGCTTTTTGTTTCAAAAATCTAGCTTTAGTTTTAGACAAAGAAGGAGGGGCATTTAAATATAAAATCACATAAATAATGTCAGCATACCAAGGAGAATTCAGGAATGCTTCTTCAATAAAAGGAGTAGTAGATTCTTCTATTTCTTCCAACACATCTACCATATTCATGTCTAGTGCTTGGAAGTTAGACTCAGCCATAAGTTTTGCTAATCCTTGCCCTTTAACTAGTTTGGTGGGCATGATTTCTAAGTCATACTCAAGAATAGTTGCAATCCATTTTCCCCTTTTACCATCAGGGTCTTGACTTAGAATGTCCTTGACAACAGTATGTGGAACAAAAGAAATTATGTGAGAGTGTAAAATATAGACCCTAAAGTATTTTAAAGCTTTCACTAATGCTAAGGCTTGTTTCTCCATGATATTATATTTGAGAGGAGCATCTCTTAAGGCCCTACTAAAGAAAGATATTGGTTTTTCTTGCCCCAAGTCATTCTTTTGAAGTAAAACTGCAGCGATTGTATGCTCAGATGCAAAAGAAAAGATGTAGAATTCTTTATTAAAATTTGGACTAATCAGGACTGGTGTTTGAGTAAGAGCTTGTTTGACCAGTTCGAATGATTGTTTAGCTGGTAAAGTCCATTTCACACCGACATCTTTCTTAAGCATGTTTGTAATTTTTTTTAATAGCTCAGCAAGATTAGAGATAAACCTCCTCAGAAAATTGATCTTTCCGACGAAAGATTGCAACTCTTTGAGGCTTCTTGGATGACTGATTTGTAATATGCCATCTATCCTTGTAGGGTCTATTTTGATTCCCTCTTCCGAAATTATATGGCCAAGAAGTTTACCTTCTTGGAGACCAAAGAGTGTCTTCTTGGGATTCAATGACAAGCCAAATTTCCTACACTTCTCAAAAAAATTTCTCAGGTGAATCAAATGTTCTTAATTAGTTTTTGAGAAAACGGTTATTTCATCAAGGTAAATGATTATGAAATAGCCGATATCTTCAGAAAAGGATATGTCCATGGCCCTTTGGAAGGTGGCCCCTGCATTCATTAGTCCGAAAGGCATTTTGACATACATAAAGGTGCCCCAAGGTGTGGTAAAAGCAGTTTTGATTTGATCACTTGGGAGCACTAACACCTGGTTGTAACCCAAGAACCCATCTAAGAGAGATATCCTTTTTGACCCAACCACCCTTTGAAGTATATGGTCCATCTTGGGTAAGGGGTAGTTGTCTTTTAAAGAGGCTCTGTTTAAATTTCTGAAGTCAATACAGAGCCTGATTTCCCCTATTTTCTTTCTAACAGAAACTAAGTTTGATACCTATTCTGAATATCTAATTGGTACAATGATCCTGGCAACATGCATCTTTTCAATCTCTGCCTTAACTAAAGGTAATAAAATAGGGTTTATTCTCCTTAGTTTTTGTTTAAAAGGCTTTTATTTTCCTTCAAAGGGATTTTATGTTGGATGATGCTGGTATCATATGATTATAGGTCTTTGTATCCCCAAGAAAAAACATCTTTAAACTCTTTGAACAGCTCTATGTATTGCAATTTTATGTGAGCTGCGAGAGTGCTAGATAGTTTGATCATCTTGGGTTCTGCTAGACTGCCTATGTTATACTCTTCTACATTCATTTCTACAGGCTCAATTCTTGGTTCTTTGGCTACATCGTTAAAATCGAAAAGGTGTTCTAAAGGTGTGAGACCTCTTGGAATTTTATCATTTTTGCATTGTAAAACTTCCAATTCTTCTTGGTCTACATTGACAATTATCTCTGCTTCAAAAGGATTCTCATAATGATTTATATCAACAGAATATGTCATTTCAACTTCTGGGATTTGTTCAATATACAAACAATTCTCTTTATGGCTAGATTCTGATATTGGTATGTCGAAATCGTTTTCTGATTTTAAGAAATCATCTATGTGTTTGTCAGAGTCAAACACTTGCCAATAATCTTCGTTATCAGACACAGCAAGCCTGTGTTTTACCTTTACACTAAGTTGTTCATTTATCTCAGGTATTTGGCAGTTGTTGGCATTGAAGGCGAATTCATTTGCTAGATGATTCAGTGCTCTAGGGATAAAAATAAGTTCATATTTTTCAAAGGTTTTTAATAAATCAAGGGCAGTGTTCCAATATTCCCTGAGCCTTGGATTTCTAGCTGAGTATTCTCCTTTGATTTGTCTTATGATAAGTTCATAATCTCCTAAGATTGATATCCTTTGGGCTTCTAATTGTTTAAGCAATTGTAAGCCTAGGAGAAGTGCTTCATACTCAGCAATATTGTTAGTGCATGGGAAATCTAACTTATATGAAAAAATTTGATTCGTATTTTGAATCCAAACACCTGCCCCTGCACTTGTTTTATTACAGGATCCATCAAAGTTTATTGTCCAAAGTATATTTGACTCATTTTCATTTTCTTGTTGCTGTTGATTGTCAATGTTTTGAATTTGATTCGAGGGAAGATTTGATTGTTCTGGTGAACTGATTGGGTCTATGTTTTCCTTATCTTGTTGAGTGATTTCATCTTCGTTACATAAGATAAAGGAATCTAAACTTGATTGAATAGAATAGATTGGAGAGTTGTTTGGTTTGTCTATGTTTCTCACCATGTACTTCATGTGAGATTCCCTGTATAGTCTTCTGTTTTGGTTAAAAACAGGGATGGTGGCATAAGACATGTCCATTTGAAGGCTTCCTTGAAGTTTGGCTCCCCATGATCTTGATAAGAGCATGCCATACTTAGGGGGAATGTCAGCTACAACTATGTCCATTACTAGACTCTTAGCAGGGATTTGAGCTAGATTAACACATAAATCTTTGATTAAACCCAAACATTTGACTCTGCTTGAGTCAAAGGAATACAAGTCTTTGTATGGTTTAGTAATTTCTAAGCCTAAGCTTTCCATTACTACCTTGGGCATTAGATTGTGTGAAGCTCCCAAATCTAACATGGAATTGTGTAAAATTTTCTCGTGTATGTTCAAGCTAACATAGAAGGGAGGGACGACCCCTTCTTGGTATTTTCCTTCAACTTCTGGACCAAACAACAACTCAGTCTTGTCATCTGTTAAGTTCAAGGTGTCATTATCACTCCCTAAGTTTAAAGCTTTCAAAACTTGGTTTTTGTACACTTCTTGGGTTACTAATTCAGCTAGGGGAATGGTAATTTTTATCTTAGCAATCTCTCCCTCAAGACTAAAAGGAAAAATTGACTTGTTCATATTTACATATGTCTTTTCAATTGAATTCTTTTCAGCAATTTTGATTTGCTGAACTTTGTTTGGACTAGTAATTGGGACAGTTTTATTAGGACAACTGGCTGAAGTGCTAGGGGTACTCTGTTCAACATTTGGCTGGACACTTTTGTCTTTGTTTATGTCTGGTTTCTTGGTCAAAATGTTGGTTTTTTCTGCTGTCTTTTTGGGCTGAGTTTCTGTGTTTTTCTTGATAGCAGTATTAGTGTTCTTATCCTTTGAATTATCTATGTTCCCTTTGCTCCTAAGATCGTATTGTTTGTGCACCTCCATGATTGAATTTTCAAACCCCAATCTATAGTCATCAGAATCTTCATATGTGTTTGTATTTTGATCATAAGAAGAAAAACCTTGTTCTTCCTCAGTGAGGAAAACATCATCTCCACTGTCTGATCCAATCAAGTTTACATGAGATTCTCCCAACCTTTCCAACTCCCTATCTTCCTCATATTGATCTACATAGTTCTGTTGGAAGGGAGGTCTAATATGTTGGTCGCTTTCCTTTTGCTTATCTTGGTTATTTTCTCTTCTATAATTCTGATTTCTATTTCTGTTTTGGTTATTTTGAGGATCTCTTGGTGGCACTCTTTCATTTAAATTAATATTTTCAAGCATCCTCTCCATCACCTTTACTAGGTTGTCAATTTTTGTGTTAGAAGTTGAGGTCGAGGGTAGTAAGTCATATTTATAAGTTACCCTCTTTTCTAATCTCAACCTATTTCTTTTCTCAATTATGTTCGCTTCTACGCTCACAACTCCTTTCTGCATGTCTTCTAAGGTTAAGTAATCTCTCTCCCTTAACTGATAAGTCATTTCAGCATCAAGGCCTTCAGGATACCTTACCAAGGCCATGCCTTGAGGAGGTTTCATGTGAGGTGGAAGAGCCTTGTAAACGCTATTGAACCTAGTGGAGTAATCATGAACACTCTCCCCTTGATTTCTCTTGAGGCTGCTATACTCTGCTAGTATTTGGAGAGGATTCTTTTTGAGTTCCCATTTGTTGATGAATGTTTGATGCAAGGCAGGGAGATCATTTATGCTGTTAGGAGGTAATTTTTTAAACCATTTCTTTACATCTCCTCCTAAACTTTGGGCGAAGATTCTCATCTTCATAGTTTCTTCTTCTATCTCCATGTAATCGAATGCATCCTCCATCCTATCTACATGATGTTGAGCTGTTGTAGACTCTTTTCCAGTGAAGTGAGGGATTTTGTATTGGTAATCATTTGGTAAGGGAAGTAGAGGTTGTGGTAACACTAATGGGGCATACCATGTTGCCATGGCTGGAAATAAGGGTGGATTTACACGGGGTGGGTTTGTGAAAAGGAAAGTGGGCTGAACAGGTGTGTTTTGCACAAGGGTAGTATGGATTGGAGCGTAAGAAACACTCGGGCCAGCAAACTAATTTTGAGCAGACTTGTTATGGAAAATGCTAAAGTGATGAAGAAGCTAGGAGTCAGGAGGAGTGGAAGGTGAGGCTTCCCTATTGAAGCTTTGTTGCAAATATACAAAGTCAAGATCAGTTTGGTTTAAATCACCTTGAGATCTAGTTCTAAAGATGTTCTTTAATGATGTAAATCAAAGTGTGAATCCTCTAAGACAACAAGGTTTTCAGGGACCGAATTTTTTTTTAAGAGGCTCCTATTAGCAGTTGATTTTCCATAGTTAGAAGTCTACCACAGAATTCTCTCAGGATTGTCAAAGATTAAAGGAGGATTTGGGTCTATATGGGATCTAGTGTTGATCCTATGTGAAGCCAGACTGTTTTTCAAAAATGAGAGAGGTTGAGGTTTTTAGGGATTGTTTTTGGGAATTTTACCTCTCACGACGTCTTATCTAGTATGGGACTAGGCTTCTAAACTTCTTCCAGGCTGGTTAACACAGTCCTAAAGAGATCTGGGAACCTAGATGAGTAACAGGCCTACTGGGGCTAGTGGAGTCGCCAGGTGGAAACATTTTAGCTTTTATGAAGGTAAGATATTGGATGGTTCCACCACCATGTTTATTTGTGAAGCCAAACTGAAATGTTTTTGAGTTTTTCTTGATTTATTTCGGTCTTATAGGTTAAGAGAGTGTTCTAAGTCTGATTTTGCACTTAGCTAAGGTGTTCAAACAAACAGAGTTTACTCTTATGGCTTGGCAACTGGTTCCTTCAAGGTTTGATAAGGGCTTATAGGAATCCTAAGGGTTACTTAGTTTGTCACTAATTCAATTAAGTCCTATCATGATTACCATTTGTTAGGTAGTGCTTGAAGAAGGTTACTTATGTTACACTGGGCCTAAAAAGTTTGAAGAAGAGTTTTCAAACCACTATATTCTCAGTAGGTCCCACCATGATTGCCATTATGTTGGTCTCCCGTATTTTGATAGTTTGGAAAATCAAAAGACAAGGCAACATCAGAACCAATCTTTAGAGTTACAGGATCTAGTCCTCCTGTTCTCAGAGAGGGATCTCTCAAATGTTTGTTTTGCAAAGATTTATCTTGTGTACTTAGAGTATTGGTTTTAGACTAGTTATTAAGTGCAGGTGTTTGTTTATCTGTTTGGTTGAATTGATACAGCAGAATATGAAAGATCTAGGAAAGATAGGTAGAAAGACGAAGTATTAGTTTCATTGGGCAATGGAGTCAAAAAGAGGCCATGACAAACTTATCAATGGATATGGGATATTAGAGGGAAAATCTAACTTGGCCACAGGATCCTTTGGCTTTTAGAATGAGATGGACATCAATGATTTGGGAAGAGAAGTTTAATTCTCAACAACGGGAATTTGAAAACATAATTTGAACAATAAAGAGCTATTTGATAGACAGGGCTAACCATGAATTCTACAAATCATACCTTTAAGCAAATAATGATTTCAAAACAACTTTTAAAATGAAATCTAAGATTTGGGGAACACCCTATTTCCTCAAATATTTTATTTCAAATGACTTAGAAAACATAAAAGATTCACTGATAATTGCAGTCATAGAAGAGGGAACACCTAACACATCCATGATCACAACTATAAAGACCTTTAAGACAACTGTTTAAGCAAGGACAAAGGGAAAGATCAGAATAGACCTCCTTGGCTCACTATAAACAGAAATACTTCAAAGGGAGACTTCAATAACAGCCTTTAAGTGGCAGCATACAAGCAGGGAGAACCATGAATCATGCTAAAACCATCTTATTTGAACTATCATAGAAATAAACAAGCATGAGGACTAAAGAGAGATATTAAAGACTCTAAAATACCTCAGCGGAAGAAAACATGAAACAGTGAAGGATGAACAGGTCTAAGGTGCTTCCAGGAGTCATTTCTTAGCCTAAAACTTTCAACCTACTATAGTAAGAAATCATGGAACAAAATGAAAACAGGAAAAAACATTAAACAGTTCAGAATACTTCACCAACAGCCAAGCTCATGGATCCAATGATAGAGCCTTCTCAGGAACAAGCATGCAACAACATCATCAAGGCTTCCAAGACTTCAGTTTTTCTTCAACTTCCACAAACTATGTATTATTTCAGAGAGTTTCAATATTACAACTAGTGATTAACCAACCAACAACTTTCTCATCTTCTCCAGTAGTATTTATAGAAGAATGAGAAGGTGAGATCTGATAAAAGATCTCCAAAGATAATTAATACAGTCTTAATGGCTTCTTGTCCTTTGGGGGGCTCAATGAAGAAGCTTACATAGGTGTCCTCTGTATTAAATAATTTACATTAAGATTTAAGCTCAGCGGGAGCCCCTTTTGACCTTTGAGGCTCTGTGTGATGTCAAAGTAACTCCGCTGATATTTTGTCATTAATTTTGTTTGTAGAATTTAATCTCTGGTTGTGTTGTGAGGCAGATATCTGGTCTTGATTAATAACTTCGACCTCTGATTGAAATCTTTGAGGCACAGGTGGCACGTGGTAGCTGGGAGGAATCAATTTGCCTCAGTTGTGGCGGTGGAGGATTTATGTATGATGAACCTTTATGATTTTCCTTTTAACTGTGTTTTGATTGGAGATTAGGCTTTTGATAAACCATCTTAGACGTAATCCCCACAAATCTGTCTTCAATCTTCTGTTCTAGTATATTTTTGTCTTCGACACTGATACTCTTTGATTTGTGCCTGATTTACTGTGTTTGTTGGTGTGCAGGGCTGCGCAGGGGTGATATGGCATCAATGCCTCATGAAACATCGATGAAAACGTGGATTTTAACCCTGCGAATGATTCCCCTTTGATGAAACGAAGGTGGGATGATCGTCACCCTCTGCCTCTGAATTTTCTTCAGACATAGTGGAAAAACAATTAAACCCTGCAAAATACAAAAAAAAACATTATGAAATCCTGCATATATAGGTTTACTGCTTAGGATGGACATGTGGAGAGAGCGTGGCCATTGGATGGCATCATCCAACGGTCAAGATTTATTAGAGGAGGTCAAAGAGAAACAAAAGAAGAATTAAATCGGAGCCGTCGATCGCGCAAAGATCGACGGTCGGGAGCAGAGGCGAAAAGTCAAAGCAGAGGAGTTAGTTTTTGGAAAAACGGAGAAATGGGTAAAAACCTCTGTTTCGGGAAAAAATGATCAAAAATCAAGATCGGGAATCGGGACGATAGTGGGTCGTCAGATGAGAGTGGCCCAAGCGATCAACGGCGGAGATCCCACGATAAAAACCTTATAGAACACGCTCGGACTTCAGATTTTCAATAAAATTAGGGTGAAATAAAACCCCTAGTCTGGAAATGCTCACTGGACGAGGGATCAGGGCGATGAAGTGTGGGCCGTCGATCTGTAGATCAGATCGACGGCAAAGATGCTTTTAATACTGCGTCATACCCTGAGTTATCACACGGGCTTTTCCAAAGCTCAATCACCGTCCGATGAGCGGCCTTAGATCGGACGACGTGCATCAATATCGTGCCCACTCCACATCCGACCTTTAACACATGATGAGGGTGGTTTTTCAACAGTGGTCAAGGCCACGCATCAGGTGGTGAATGGAATCGCTGCCAATCGGGGAAAAATCACCTTCCTTTCGAAAGCGGTGCGATGGATTCCGCTCGGTTTTGTAATAGTGTGTGGCTGGCGGGGACCACCGAGGCGATAGATTATGCGCCCTCGATCTGCAAATCAGATCGACGATGGAGAGTGACTAGAATTTTGCACCGGTGGTAAACTTTAGGATATACGAAAACCCAAAGTTTCAATAAAATACAAAGTTTTAATACTTTCGGCGATGGGATATATATATATAATATGGTTAGGCACTCGTCTGCGGGGCCATGGGTTATATGGAAGATAATGTGACCGGGGGAGATACAATAAAGGGCCAATCGCAATCGGAACTTCGGGCTTTTCAATCTAACCATTGTGGATTACTTCCAATGCGATAAGTGCCTGATGGGCATAGCACCTGGTTTGTAGGGCGTGGGCATGTGGGGGAAGTGGTTTAAGACTTAGCTCAAGGGGTCTTAAGTCCTTAGTAATAAAAACTTGTTTTTTTTGAATTTTTTCAAAGTTTTCAATGGATCTGGGGGTTTTGAAATAGTTTTAAAAATGAGTTTTAAACTATGGAAAATGACTTTCATGAATGGAAGAAGAGGAATCATGAAAATTGAGGAGTTTTATGGAGAAAAAGGGGAGCAAAAATGAAGGTTAGTTTTGAGTGGAGGAAGGGGAAAAATGATGATTTTGCAGCAGTTTTTCTTCATGTAATGACAACAGAATTTCTGAGTTGAAAAGGGGAAAAGCAGTGACGATTATCCAAAGGATAGGATATTATCAAAAGACTTTAAGCATCAACAATTTTTAGCAATGAAATTGTTTCTTGAAGGCTATCCAAAATCATTTAGCCACCACTTGATATGATAGAATTTATAGGTGGCTAACACCATGTAGTGCTCCTCTTGCTATCTTTATCACCTCCCATATCTGCATCAATATATCCCTGTAGAGAAATTTTTTAACCACCAAAGCATAATGCTTTATTTGTGGTACCTCTCAAATACCTTAGAATCCATTTCATTGACATCCAATGTTATTTTCCTAAATTGTTCATGTACCTGCTTATAACTCCCACTGCATGTGCAATATCAGGCCTTGTGCATGCCATTGCATAAATTAAGCTTCCAACTGCTAATGCATATGGAAATTTTGACATGTAATCCATCTCTTCCTGAGTCTTGGGACACATCTCCTTACTGAGTTGTAAATGAATCATTATATATTACATAGCAATGGAACACATAAAATATGCAGAAACACAAACACAGAAAACACATAAAACAAAAGAGACATAAATATATATTGTTCACCCAATTTGTGATACGTCCACAGAGAAACAACCAATCCTTCTTGTTATATTATCCAGCAAAATGAAGAGATATAACCTACAGCAGATCCGATGTAATTTCCTCTTCAGTCTCACACAATCCCCTCTCTATTTCTCGCTTGGAATACACACATATACAGCCTTAATACAATTCTATCATATAAACATAGGGTTTTTCTTCTATGGAAAAAACCATAAATTAAACATAACTTCTACTATCAAATCATCTGCCTAATGAACAGCCCAAATTGACTACGAAATTATAATATTTTACAAGAAAATTTTACATCTATTTTTAACTTTGGGGGCGCTGCCCGTGAACCCTCACTGGGGGGGCTCATAAAATTGTTGTCACCCCCCCCCCTCTTGATGGCAATTAAATGAGTGGAATTTCCACCCTGTTAGGATCTAGGGTCCAACACAGTGATACCTTTGAATAAAGAAGATAATTAGGCTCCACACCCAACAATCTCCCACTTGGAGAATTATTGTAGCAACTCCATTGTTGCTTAATTTTCTAGACAATGACTCCACTTTGGATTTAGTTGTTTCTCATCTTCATCATCATACTTGAAGACCAATTGAAACTGAGAAAAATCTCAATTTCTCCCTGGTTACAACTTGTTTTAACATAACTGGAGGATCTTGGCTAGTGTGTATCTTTTCCAACTTCAGTTGTCCATCTTCCAAAACTGATCATATGAAATGGTAGTTGAGTTGTATATGTTTAGTCTTGGAATGAAATGTTGAGTTCTTTTCAAGATTAATGGCACTCTGGCTATCACAGTATAAACTTCCCATCTCTTGCTTCCTACCCAATTCTTCCATAAACCTTTGCAACAAAAGCATTACTTTACTAGCCTTTGTAGCAGCAACATACCCCACTTTGATTGTTGAAAGTGCAACAACACTTTGCATTTTTTAAACCCAACTGACAGTTTTTCCACATATAGTAAATACATACCATGTAGTGCTCCTCCTGTTATCTCTATCACCTGCCATATCTGCATCAATAAATCCCTGTAAAGAAATTTTTGAACCACCAAAGCATAATGCTTTATTTGTGGTACCTCTCAAATACCTGAGAATCCATTTCACTGCCATCCAATGTTATTTTCTTAGATTGTTCATGTGCCTGCTTATAACTCCCACTGCATGTGCAATATCAGGCCTTGTGCATGTCATTGCATGCATTAACCTTCCAAATGCTAATGCATATGGACATTTTAACATATAATCCATCTCTCCCTGAGTCTTCGGACACATCTCCTTACTTAGTTTGAAATGGCTAGCCAAAGGTGTACTGACTGGTTTTTATTTCTGCATACTAGATCTTTCCAACACCTTTTGTATGTACTCATTCCGAGACCATTTTAATTTGTGATTTTTCCTGTCTCTAGTTATTCTCATACCAAGGATTTGTTTTGCAGCTACCAAATCCTTCATTGCAAATGAATTTTCCAGTTTTCCTTTGAGTGCATTTATTTCCTGGATGTTAGACCCTGAAACAAGCATGTCATCTAGCATGTCATCTACCTACAATAACAACATAATATATCTTCCATAATTTTTCCTTTTGAGATAAACACAATGATCATAGTGACATCTAGTATAACCTTGTTCAGACAGAAATTGTCAAATTTTAGATACCACTACCTTGGAGCCTGTTTTAGGCCATACAATATCTTCTTCAAATTGCACACTAATTTCTCCTTCCCTCTAACCTCATATCCTTGGGGTTGTTGCATATAGATATCTTCCTCCAAATCCCCATGGAGAAAGTTTGTCTTTACATCTAACTTCTGAAGATGCAAATATTATGTTTCTACTAGAATTAAAATAGTTCTAATTGAATTCACTTTAACAATAGGAGAAAATATTTCATCAAATTATATACATTTATTTTGTGCAAACCCCTTCACAAAAAGTCTAGCCTTGTACCTATTTCTACCTCCATATTCTTCCTTCAACTTGTATACCCATTTATTCTGCAATTTTGTTTTACCTGCAGGAAACTTGACTAAGTCCCAAGTTTCATTATGTAGCAAGGAGTCCATCTCTTATTTCACGGCTAGCTCCCACTTCTTCATGGTTTCTACCTGCATTTTATCTTCATAACATTCCAGTTCACCAAAATCAGTCAACAATACATAATATAATAAAGGAGAGTATCATTCAAGGGGTCTACTTATCCTGGTATATATTATAGCACCATATTTAGGTGTTTGAGGTGCTTGTTGCTGTTGTGGTTGTTGTTGTTGTTTTGGTTATCGGTCATTATGATTTCTAAACACTTTACTTTTTTTAATCTCATTAAGCATTGTGTATTCTCTATTCTATTTTTCTTTTTTCTTTTCCTACATTTGATCCTTATACAAGACCTTTTCATTGAATATGACATATCTACTCCTAATGATTTTGTGATTTTCATAATCATATAAGTGATAACCAAAATCATTAACACTATATCCAATAAAGGTACATTTCTTTGATTTTTCCTCAAGATTTTTTCTATTTTATTTACTAATGTGGAAAAAGGCTTCACAACCGAAAGTATTTAAAAATGAGTAGTTTAATTTTTTACTTGTACCATCCTCATCTAGAATACCACCATCCAAGGAACTTAAAGGCCCTATGTTTATTAGATAAACAGCAGTATCTACATCAATGGCCTAAATTATAAAGGCAATCATGCATGCAATCTCATGAACCTTTCATGCTCCATGATTGTCATGTTCATCCTTTCTGACAAACCATTTTCCTATGGTGTTCCTTGAACTGTCTTCTCTGTGCGAATTCCATGCTCTGAACAATACTTATCAAACAATTTGCAGCAATATTCACCTCCATTCTCTGATCTGAGATACTTCAACTTCTTTCATGTCTCATTCTCAACCAAAGCTTTCCATTTCTTGAAAGTATCAAATACATCATATTTATATAAAATAAATCCAGGTTTTTTTTGTTGCATCATCAATTAAAGGACATAATAATGAGAGCCACCGAGAGATGATACATGATCAGGTCCCCATACATATGTATGCACAAGCTTTAATTTTTCGCTCTTCTTTTCTTTCTCAATTCTAATAAATTTGACTCCCTTTTGCTTTCCATAAACACAATTCTCACAAAATCCAAATCAACATGCTTCAAACTTGGAAACAAATTTCTTGAGTGAAGAATTTTCATCCCCTTCTCACTCATGTGACCGAGCCTAGGATGCCATAATGTTGTATCTGCTCTTGTGGAGATTAAACCATTAACATAATTAGAAATACCATTGCATAAATACAATGTACCAACATTTTCTCCTTTTTCTATTACCAGGGCTCCTTTAGTGACCTTTCAAGTTTTATCTGTGGAAGTAGTCACACAGCCTTCACCACCTAATTGCCCTGTTGAAATCATATTTTTCTTCATATCTGGAACATGCCTTACCTCCTTTAATAGCCATTGGTTTCCATTCTCTTTTTTTATAAAAACTTTACCCATTCCAATTATTTTATAGGGTTTATCATCACCGAGATGAACCTTTCGAAAATATCCTTGAACATAATCATGAAAATGTTTCCTATCAGCTGTAGCATGGAATGAGGCCCCTAAATCTACCACCCAGGCATCAATAATATTTTCTAAATAAATAATCAAAGCATCTATCAGGTGTAGCATGGAATGAGTCCCCTGAATCTACCACCCAGGCATCAATAATATTTTCTAAAGAAATAATCAAAGTATCTCGCAACACATCACTTGTCACATTCACTTCATGATTACTCTCTTATTGTCTATGTGATCTGAAGGGAGTATGTTAGTGTTGTTGTGTTGATTACTGTTTCATATTATGAATTCAATGTTTTATATGTGCTTAATGGTTCAAGTTTTCTTGCAAAATATCAAGTCTCATGAGTGTTTTTCATGTCAATTTATGGAAAAATTTAACATAAAAACAAGATATGAACAGCAGAAAATAAAGTACATAACATTAACACAAGTATTTGATGAAGGAGTTCACCCCTCCTGGGCTACATCTCCTTGGTCTAGCTTCCATGGCTTGGGACTATATATTATGATAAAATTTTCAAATTGACATGTATACAATGCTCTTTTTCTCCTGTAACCTGCTCCAATGAGTCCAAAATGGCCCAGAATGGTCATCTAGCCTCTTTCTACACCTGAATTGGTTGAAAACTTCAAAATTTATGACCATTTAATTTTTCCCACTATTTTAGGCCCTAAACTAGCTAACTGCAACTAAACTGGCAGTCTTTATCGAATCTGCGGGTCCGCCAAGTTAATATGTAATTAAAGTTAAGTGAGATTTAGCGCTAATTAAGTGCAGTTTAACACTAATCTCATGCTTTAAACTAATCCAAAATTAAAATTGGATTAGGTGCTAATTAAAACAAGTTTAAGGTTAAGTAAGCATGGATTAATGGTTTAACTTTGCATTACATTGGAGATTTTCCGGTGGTCATAGCGCAATGGTCATATGACTCAAGGGTTGCCCCCACCTTCGCCTGCCATTATACAATGGTTAATATAAATATTTGTCGACACCAATGAATGTTAAGGACTAATGGACAGGCGGGACGGTAAATCGTGGAGCTGTGTGGTGGGAGGTCATGGGGTCGAACCCCGGCGCCTCCACCCGAACTTTAAAAAAAGTTCTTACACCATCATACAACCTTGGGGGGGGCACGTGGCAGCCCTAGGCTGCACCACATGTCCTCACCCAGTTGGCCCAAAAATTGAACCAATAAAACTTCACCACGTCACCCATATTTTGGACCAGTGCCATGTTGTCACATGGAAGCTTACCATTAGCCAAAGAAAATGCCAAACAAATGACCCTGCATAGTTAGCATGCCACGTAAATAGTATGAACTGCTAACTAGACATCTGACTATCACTTTTTTTTAAATTTTGCTTGTTTAGTAAAGCAGACAAAACTCTTTTTTGGGAGCATACGGAGACCATTTTTCGTGAAATGAAGTGCGCCAGATTCAGAATGGCAAGAACTACGCAGTCATTCCAGTTCTAAGCCAATCTGAGAAGTTAGATTTTTGAGCATAAAACTGAGCCCCTGATAATTCCTCCCTACTGGAATGTTTTGGAACCCAAAATATCATATTCAGTTGTTGAATAGGTGACAGTACAGTTCCCTCACCTTCCCAATTTCAACCATTTTTCCTTTGAAGGATTTTTTCCTTTAAGCCCCACTCGAAGATAGTCACACTTCCTCTTGTCGATGTCCTTGTCCTCCTATCAAGTATGGTGTCTTGTTGTAGCTCAACAAAGAAATCTTGAGAAAAATATTCAATAGATGCCAGTTGAACATTCTCTCTTGGTTCTTCAATCAAAGGAGGCTAATACAATCTCAAATTTTCAACATTAACAACTGAATAAATTTGCATGTGTGAAGGAAAATCAAACTTGAAGGCATTGTTACCAATCTTTTCTAGAATTTTGAAAGGGCCATAATGGATTGGTTTCATCTTTTTACCTTCTCCTTGAAGTCTTTCCTTGCTAATGTGAAGCCAAACTTCATCACCAACTTGAAAGTTATGATCCACCCGATGTTTGTCATGCCTCACCTTGTACTTCTCTTGACTCTTCTCTAGTTGCTCTTGCATTGTTTGATGAATCAACTAAATTTTCTCAATGAACTTATTTTCTTTATCTATGTCGTTATGTCCATCAATAGCTACGTCTTTCCCAAAGATGAAATCCAATGGAAAATTTGGAAAGTAACCAAGGCATGCCTCAAATGGCGATGTTTGAGTAGAAGAATGTTTTGCACGATTGTAAGCATATTGAATGTAATGCAAATGTTCATCCCACAACTTAGGATGTTTGCTGCAATATCCTCTAAGAAGATGAATGATTGTTTATTAACCACCTCGGTTTGACCATTTGTTTGTGGATGAAAGGTTTTACTCTTCTTCAACTTAGTGTCCATCAAGTCCCACAAACTTGACCAAAAATTCCCAACAAATCGAGAATCTCAATCACTTACAATAGATGTATGCAACCCAAAATGAACCCAAACATTTTGAAAGAAAAGATGAGTTATTTGTTCAGTTGTAACTTTCTTTTTACATGGCATCAAAATACACATTTTTTTGAACCTATCCACAACTACGTACAAATAATCATGACCTCTTTTCGACAAAGAAAGACCTCCTACAAAATCCATAGAGATGCTCTCCCATGGACGTGAAGGAACCGGAAGTGGTGTGTACAATCCTAACTTCCTATTACTAGGATTATTGACTGCACATAAATAACAACCTTTAATAAAACGTGACATGCTTTCAAGCATACGAGGCCAATAACAATACCTCTGAATATTTTTCACTATTTTTCTTACACCAAAATGTCCTGCAATAAGAGAAGTGTGTGCTTCCCTTATGACATTCACGCTCTCACCCTGTGGAATACAAATCTTGCCCAAATGATACAACAAGTTATTATGAACATGATAATCTAATTCCTCAACTTGGCGACCTTGACTCAAGTTTGCATAAACATATTGAAATTCATTTCAAATGCATATTGTTCAATGTAACTTTCATGTAAAACAAAAATTTTCTTGAGTAAAGTAGTTTTATTAATAATAGGCTTAGAAAGCATATCAGCAACCTTGTTGTATATACCTTTCTTATACCTAATGATGAAGTGGAATTGTTGCAAGAATACCATCCATCGAAATTTCCTTGACTTTGCAATTTGATTTGTGATTGCAAGTATTGCAATGGTTGGTGATCGGTGTGAATGACGGTTTCCTTTCCCATCAAATAATGTTTCCATTTCTTCACACTTTGTACCAACGCATATAGCTCTTTTTCATATGTAGGATATTTTATCGCTGCACCATTAAACATTTCTGAATAGAATGAATTAGGCTTACCATGTTGTAAGAGGACTGCACCCATAACATAGTCACTTGCATATGTTTGAATCTCAAATATCAAAGGGTTGTCTCAAGTCCGATAATGCTAATATTGGGGTTGAAATTATCTTCTTCTTCAAAGCATCGAATGTATTTTTTTTATTTCCTCCCCACTGGAAGACATTCTTAACACCTGTCAATGCATGTAACGGAGTTGCAATAGAGGAAAAAATACTAATGAACTTCCTCCAATATTGTGTTTATCCTAGAAAACTTCTTACCTCTGTGACTAACTTGGGTGTAGTTGAATCACAATGACCTCAAATTTAGAGGGGCCTATCTTCAGCTCACCTCCTCCAACAATATGTCCCAAATACACTAAAGAATTTTTACCAAATTTTCATTTCGACATCTTCAAAAACAATTGTTATTTTCTCAAGACATCAAACACCTTGTTGACATTGAAGACATGTTCTTCTCATGATTTGTTGAATATCAAAATATCATCTAAGTAGACAATGAAAAATTCATCTAGAAATGGTATTAATACATCATTCATAACTCTCATGAAAGTATTTGGAGCATTGCAAATACCAAAAGGTATAACAAGCCACTCAAACAATCCTTGTTTAGTTTTAAATGTGGTCTTCCATATGTCCTCTTCAGCTATTCTAACTTGATGATAACCACTTCTTAAATCTAATTTAGTGAAATACTTTGCATACCTCAATTAATCAAGCAAATCATCAATCCTTGGGAGCGAATAATGATTATTTATCGTGATTTTGTTGAGTGCACGAAAATCCACACACATGCACTATGTTAAATCCTTCTTGGGCACCAATACAATTGGTGAACCACATGGCGAGGTAGATGGACGAATGATACCTTTATTCAACAATTCTTGGATTTGCTTCTTGATTTCTGCACTTTCCATTATCGACATGCGATATATGCCAATGTTAGGGAGTGGAACATCCTACTGTAGCTATATCTCATGTTGGATTCCCCTCTTGGGAGGTAACCCCTTTGGCTCTTGAAACATCTCGCCATGTTGACTTACCACATCAAGCAAATCATATTTTAATCTATCATCACAACCTTAAAAATATTCAAAATCCTTATCATTATTTTGTTTGATCATAAGAAGCACAAATTTTTTGCTTAAGTTTACTAGTCTCTTCATTTTCCCAGCATTAACCAAAGAGAGTTTTAACTTTTTGCAATGAGCTCTCACAATATATTCCACCCCATCCTTTAAAAAGCAGTAATTATTCTCATGGCGATAGAATACTTTTATTTCCTATCATATAGATATGGGCTACCCAAAAAAATTCCAAATATGTCAAGTGTTACAACATCTAACTCAACTTCATCAATAAAGTTTGTGGTAATTGCAAACTGAAAAACAATTTTTCTTGTAACCTATACATTTGTATCTTTGCTTATCCAACCCAATGGGTATGGCTTATGATGAGGTAAGATCTAAAGATTCAGCTTCTTGACTAATTCTTCAGAGATTAAGTTCGCTTAAGACCCACTATCAAATAGTGTGTCAATTTTTGTATGTTTTGAGATCACTCTTACATGAAACAACTCTATTCTTGTTTCTTCATTTGGAGTGTTATTCTGACAATTTGAAGAACTATTACTTGCTATGGCTTCTTTCCCTTTGTGACCATGGCTACAATTTTAGTCTCATCTCCTGAATCAGATCTTAGATCTTGTTGTGTGGTAGCGGTTGTCTTTTGTTTCCCCTTATTGTTGAATTTCTTAGGCCTCAATTCTGGATGAAGTTTCCAACAATGTGCTTCATCATGACCCTCTTTGAAAAATGAGTACATGTTGTTTTCTCCCCTTCTTTCTTAATGGATTCATTCTTCTTTTGTTTACCCTTGAAACCCTTTCCTTTTTCACCACCCTTGAATGGTTTATTTTTACCCTCATCTTGTACATTTTTCCCTCTTGCCTCAAGGTGTGTAGCTTGCACACAGACCTCATCTAAACTAGTGGGATTAAACATGAGGATTGTATGTTTCAGGTAACTATGCAATCCACCTATGTACTTCAGCAAAGTTTCTTGGCTATTCAAATAAACTCCAAACATAAGAGCTCTTCACCTAAATTCATGAGTGTAATCTTTCACACGTTGACCTTTCAATTGTCTAAAATTTTTCCAACTCATAATAGCTTTTTGAATGTAAGCTAGAGGATAGAATTTCCTTTTAATGGCAGCAGTAAAATTTTACCATGGCATTGAGATATTACCATGTTTCTTAATCTCTTCTTATGTCTTTTCTCCCACCATACAAGTGTTTAACCCTCCATTCTCAAGGAAGCCAATTGAATATTTATGACATCTTCTTGAAGGTTATGAATTCTGCAATAAACCTCCAATTGAAGAATCAAATTATCCAGCTTCTCTCCATTCACTTATCCATTATACATTGGAAGCTCAAATTTAACATCAATTTTAAGGGTGATTTACCAACTCCTTTTGAAGTATGTGTATGAACAGATGGAAGAGTTGTGGTAGTGGAAGATGATGATGAGGAAGGTGAATATGGTGGTCAGGATGATGGTGGAGTGGATGGTGTCTTCTTACCATCTCCATGGCCTCCTCCTCCTGGATAACCCTCTCCTCTTGGAGGCCTTCAACTCTCTCCTTGAATCCTTACATTCCTTTCCTCATAAATCACTTTAACCATCTTAGTCATATCAAACAATGCCTTCTTGAATGCTCTCTCATCTTCTATCATGATAGGTTCTCCTTCATGAGACATGCTCACTAAAGACTCAACTTCAACTTGAGGATGTATTGGTGTTGAAAACTTTTGCAACCTTTCCCTTCTTCCTCTTGACCAAACTGTAGGGCTCTCAACCAACTTCCCTTCTCCTCTTTTGAGTTTTAACCTTGTAAGCATGACACAAACTTGCAAACAATTAGATCCCTTCTTGCATAAAAAAACCTAAATACCATGAGCTCTCATACCAAAAATGATATGAATGGAGTATGTTAGTGTTGATGTGATAATTACTCTTTCAGATTATGAATTCAATGTTTTATGTGTTCTTAAGGGTTCAAGTTTTCTTGCAAATTATCAAGTCTCATGAGTGTTTTTCATGTCAATTTATGGAACAATTCAACATAAAAACAAGATCTTAACAGCGGAAAATAATGTCTGAACATCACCATACATAAAATTAACACTGGTATTTGATGAAGGAGTTCACCCCTCCTAGGATACATCTCCTTGGTCCAGCTTCCATGGCTTGGGCCTCTATATAATGCTCAAATTCTCAAATTGACCTATTTACAATGCTCTTTTGCTCGTGTAACCTACTCGAATGAGTCCAGAATGGCACAAAATAGTCATCTTGTAGAAAATATCTAACACATCTATAATACCATGTAGAAATTATATCAATGGACTCAATCTGATCATGCAATGTACTGAAGCAAGATACTGAATCCTTCTACAAAATATGTGGAATATAAATCATGATCGCTCAATCACATGCAAGTAAGAGAAAGAATTAAATCAATACACAACACCAGATATTCCTAGGGAAATAAACTGCTCAAAACCCCTCCATCTTTATTGTATAATAAACCAAGGAATCATGACACAACACAATGTATTTTGGATCACCACAACCTCATACACTCTACCATTTGCTTCACACTGATCTAGGAAAAATTGGATAAAAACATAGCCAATTATCAGCCTACCCTCAGCCTACACAATCCCTAGAGAATTAAACCCCTATAAAATAGGAAATTCAACCTTCCTTGATTGTGCAATTCATCATGGGATTCCTGTGGTTTTATAATTGCATCTGGCTAGTTTGCTAAAAATACAACTGATAGTTTACTTTCCTTGAACCTTTGTCTCAACTAGGTCTCCACCAGAATTAGCATGCATGCAGCTATAAATAGTGAATCATCAGTTACTTGGTATATCACTACTTGTGAATTAAATCTACTTTAATTCACTTGATCTTCCACTAGCTCATCATTCATTTAGAACTATTTTAACTGATTTTAACTCAATTAATGTGAGTTAATTGATCTCACTCACACCACACTAGTGCTACAACTCCAACTAGACCCTGTAAATAATAGAATCACTCTACATACCTATCCTTTGACCCTCAACTCAAAATTCTTAAGCTAACTATGTATATCACACTTAGTTAACTCTTACAAGTTGTTATGAGATAATATTACAATTAATTTTCCAATTAATTTTTAAAAAAATTGCACACTAATGTGTCACTCGGATCCATCATTGTGTGACCTATGATCCCACACCAGTGTGTGTGTTGTTTCTAGATGCCAATTTCACTGTTTCTTGTTGCAAATTTCAACACTCCCAGATGAGCCAATCTTCATTATCCTGATGATGAACTACAGTTGGTAGTTCAAAATGCATCAGTTCCTAAATTTATTATGTGATTTCCTGGAAGATTTATATTTTAAAATAAAGGAATCAATTTGTCCTGATCTGGTACCTTCGGAATGTTCTTGCTTGCAGCACTGCTCTAGTGTTGTTCGCACATGCAACTCTCCTGAAACTAAATAGCCTCCAAAATACTAAATCAATATAATGCATCTATCATTAGAGTCTTATGACTGCTTCTAGCTACTTCACATGTCTATTGGACTCTCTGCGTTGCTGACATCTACATCCATGCAGACTAAACTATTGCCAACTCTAATCTATGCTCCAGTATCCAACACCTGTCACTCTGATTTATGTCCTACTTACATCTGACTTCATCAATCTAACTTATCCTTCCTACTAATGTTGTATTGTGGGCTCCTCGTAGCCAGGTTTTATCCATGAGAAAAACCATCTCAATGGACCCTGCCCAAATTTCTTCTTGGGATTAATTCTACACATCGCCCCACCTCACACTTGGAGGTATAGCTACATGTACTCCCTCTGCCCATTTGGCTCAAAACTTCCCCCTCCTGGAGGTCTCTGTTTGCTTCACCTTGTAGATCCACCTGGATCCAACCACTAACTTCCCCACTAGTCTTGGGACTACTTCCCATGCATTTTTTCTGATAATGGATTCATACTCCTCAACCATGGCATCAACCCATGCTAGTTGTTGCACTGCTTCCTCAAAATAGGATGGTTCTATCACAATACACACGCTCATAAGAGCCATGTATCCAGTGTACCTATTTGGGGACCTTCTCTTCCTGCACTATGATGTAGGTGCACCTACATGCTCTGTCACATCTAGCATCAATCTTTCAGCCTCTCTGGTCTGATTCTTACCATTTCTGGTGGATGTCTCTGCATGAGTGGTTTCTACCACTCCATGATCCTATGTTTGTGGCTGCTCCACATCGTGAGGTTCATCCTTTAGAACTAAGAGTTCCTAATCTGCATGCAATTCAAGCTCCCTCTCAAGGGACAATCGCATGGCTTTATCATACTTATCCATGGTACATCCCTTGCATGTGTCTATCTGCACAAGAGTACCCTTTGGAAGACCTATAGAAATATGTTGCATGATCCTCAAAGAACTATGGTGTAGATGGCCCAATCTCCTATGCCATAACTCACCTATATCTCGGCTCACCACTTACCTTGATTTACTGCTCAATGTTGCGCAGCCATCTACATCAAGTTTCTAGATGTTCTTCATATGAACCCCAATATTCTTTACCTATGTTGTGGCTTTGTGACGAAGGAATTCCTTTCCTTCACTGAAAACCACATCATATCCAAGATCCTCCAACATAGCAACTGAAACTAAATTCTTTTTCAAGCCTGGTACATGCATGAAATATTTTAATAAGAAAGGTTTACCTCACTATCTCTAGAAAGTAACTGTACCAATCCTGGTAGTGCTATACCTCCTGTCATCATCCATCTCGATGTGCATCTGAAGATCCTTCTCCTCCAAGCTACTACAGAGTTCTTTTTTTCCCGTCATGTGGAAACATTAGGGGAATTTTGAGGTCTAAAATGGGCCTCCTAAGGAAATTATAAAATAATAGTGGAAAGAATCAAATAAGATTTGATGACATCATCAAATTTTAGAGGGAAAAATGAAAAAACTACTTTTTCAACTCATATTTTCAACTTATCTCCCAAAGTTTTTACTCAAATTTCGAGCGGGAGCACTCGTTGGATGCGAAATTTAATTTCTCATCCAAGGAGTACCCATGTTGCATACTTTTGATGGGTTATACTACATGAAAAATAAGAAATACATGAAAAACGTGATTGTAATCACATTTTTTTTATGTATTTCTCATTTTTCATGTAGCAAGGTTCATCGAAAGTATGCAACATGGGTACTCCTTGGATGAGGAATTAAATTTCGCATCCAATGAGTACTCCCACTCGAAATTTGAGTAAAAATTTTGGGAGATAAGTTGAAAATACGAGTTGAAAAAGTAGTTTTATTATTTTATTATTTTTTAATATTTTTACCCTTTTGTTTAAAAAATGGTAAATCATCCCCCATGGTTGACATCATCATCTTGAATCCTATTGGTTGTTATAAAGTTTATTTTTGTTGTACATTTTTCTTAGGAGGCCCATTTTAGACCTCAAAATTCCCCTAATGTATGCTCCACTATCCAAGTACCACATAGATCCCATCACAGTTGACGCCATGCATGCGATGAGAAAGAATTCCAACTCAAACTGTGAGGCCAAATATTCACCCACTGCAGCTCTTGGAGCCTTCTTTTTGTTCTTCTTCTTTTGTGGACAATTTGTGGCATAGTGTCCATGATCATGACGGTGAAAACATTTCACCTTTGACATGCCACACTTCTTGCCTTCTTTTCCAGTCTCAGATTTGGAATGGAACTTCTTCCCCTTCTCTTTATTTTCCTTACCATCCAAGGCACAATTTTACTCATCATCAGTCTTGGATGAGTATCCATCCCTGTTATTCCGCCGAAACTCTTCTTGTACCAAATTTGACCAAAGTCGCTCCCAATCTAGTAACTTATCCCTCCCATTCACAAATTCCTAGTAACTATGCCAGCTCTTGGGAAGTCCTAGAAGTGCTAGGCTCACCAAATCATCATCAGCTGCAGTAATCCCAGCACTTTGAAGCTCATCTTGACATAAAGTGAACTTGGTCAAGTATTTCTGGATTGTGTCGCCCTTCTCCATTTTGATTTTCCTGAGCTTGTCCTTGAGTGCCAATTTTTTGTGGTCATTCCTGCTTTGAAATAGATATGTCAAGACCTTCCACATAACATATGGATTTTCCTTTCCATGGATACTCGAGACAATATTATCTCAAACTCCCTCTAACAAGATCCACCTCTCCTTTACTGCCTTCTTCTGCCATGCATCAAGAAGTTGGGTATCTGCTGCTACGGGCTTGGGAACATCATTATCTATGAATTCCTTCAACCCATTGTCCTCCAACACTGCCTCCATCATGTCCTTCCATGAAATATAATTCGAACTTCCCTCAAGTGCATATTCAATTCTCAAGCCATTGAAAGACATCTTAAACCGCTTCTAGCTTCCAAAGAAAGTATCTGCAAATTTGAATAATGTTCAACACAAAATCAATTTCTTCTCCACTATTATGATTCCTGGCACTCTAATACCATGTAGAAAATCTATAACACAGCTATAATACCATGTAGAAATTATATCAATGGACTCAATCTGATCATGCAATGTAATAAAGCAAGATATTGAATCCTTTTACAAAATCTGTGGAATATAAATCACAATCATTCAATCACATGAAAGTAAGAGAAAGAAGTAAATCAATACACAACACCAAATATTCCTAGGGAAAGCAACTTCTCAAAACCCCTCCATCTTTATTGTATAATCAACCAAGGAATCATGAAACAATACAATGTATTTGTGATCAACACAACCTCATACACTCTACCAATTGCTTCACACTGATATAGGAAAAATTGGACAAATGCATAGCCAATTATGAGCCTACCCTGCTTACGCAATCCCTAGATAATCAAACCCCTATTCAATAGGAAACTCTGCCTTCCTTGATTGTGCAATTCATCATGGGATTCCTGTGGTTTTATAGCTGCATCTAGGTAGTTTGCTAAAAATACAACTGATAGTTTACTTGCCTTGAACCTTTGTCTCAACTGGGTCTCCACCAAAATTAGCATGCACGTAGCTATAAATAGTGAATCATCAGTTACTTGGTAGATCACTACTTGTGAATTAAATCTATTTTAATTCACTTGATCTTCCACTAGCTCATCATTCAGTTAGAACTAGTTAAACTTATTTTAACTCAATTAATGTGAGTTAACTGATCCCACTCACACAACACTGGTGCTACAACTGCAACTGGACCTTGTAAATAATAGAATCACTCTACATTCCTATCTTTTGACCCTAAACTCGAAATTTTTGAGCTAACTAAGTCAATCACACTTAGTTAACTATTACAAGTTGTTATGAGATAAGATTACAATTAATTTTCTAATTTATTTAAAAATTGGTTGCACACTAATGTGTTTCTAAGATCCATCACTATGTGACATGTAATCCCACACCAGTATGTGTGTTGTTTCTAGATGCCAATTTCACTGTTTCTTGTTGCAAATTTCAACACATCTAGCCCCTTTCTGCACCTAAATTGGTCGAGAACTTCAAAATTTATGACCATTTAAATTTTTCCCACTATTTTAGGTCATAAACTATCTAACTACAACTAAATTGGCAGTATCTGCCAAATCTAGGGGTCCTCCAAGTTAATCTGTATTTAAATTTTAAGTGGGAGTTAGCGTTAATTAAGCGCATTTTAACACTAAAATTGCGCTTTAAAATAATCTGAAATTAAAATTTTAATTAGGTGCTAATTAAAACAAGTTTAAGGTTAAATAAGCATGGATTAATGGTTTGACTCTGTATTACATTGGAGCTCCACCAGTTGTCTTGCTGCAATGGTCATATGACAAGGGGGTTGGCCCCCACCTTCCCTCGCCATTATACAATGGTTAATATAAATATATGTCGATGCCAATGAATGTTAAAGACTAACGGACAGGCAGGATGGTAAGTCGTGGCACTATGTGGTGGGAGGTCGCAGGGTCAGACCCCGGCGCCTCCACCTTGACTTTGAACAATTTTTTTACACCATCATACAAACTTGGGGGGGGGACATGGTGGCCCCAAGCTACACCACGTCACCCAGATTTTGGACCAGTGCCACGTTACCACTTGGCAGCTTCCCATTCGCCAGATAAAATTCCAAAAAAATTGACCTTGCACAATCAGCATGCCACGTCATCTGTACGGACTGTTGACTAGGCATCTGACAGTCATTTTTTTTTAAATTTCCTATTTAGAAAAGAGGACATAACTCGTTTTTGGGAGCATATGGAGACCATTTTTTGTGAAATGAGGTGTGCTGGATTCAAAATGGAGAGTACTATGCATTCATTCAGATTCTGAGCCAATCTGAGAAATTTTATTTTTGAGCATAAAACTGAGCCCCTGATCAGTGTGTCCTTCTTTTCCCTTACGAGACTTATAGTATTTATTCAAGTGTCCTTTATTACTGCATTTCCAGCACAATATTCCCGATCTGGACTTGGATCTATCTTTCCTTGACTTACTGTGATTTCCTGGGCTCTTTCCTCCTTCCATTTTTCTTCCCCTAGTATTTACAGTCAACGCATTACCTGATGTCTCACCAGAGATATTCTGTCACATTTTCTCACTATGGATGGAACCAAAAACATCATCAAACTTTAAAGTATTGGATCCAGATACAGAGTTACAAATTTCCATAACTAAACCATTCCAACTTTCTGGTATGAGCACAGAAATAATAGATCCCTAAATTCACCAACAAAATTTACCCCTATAGAACTTAACTGACTGGTAAACATATTAAATTCATTTAAATGATCAACAAAATAACATAGTTTAAACATTAACAAAATTCTTTATGCGGAAGCTCCCTTCTTTCCAACTTGATAGCACAAGAAAATAATATCAAACTCCTTTCGCAATATTACAACCCAAGCAACGTCACATTTCCCTATGCTTAACCCTTTCCTTGATGCTTCATCACGCATCGCAAAACCACCGCACCTTTCAGAACTTATCACAAGTCCGCTAATTATTCCACTTCTCAAATTTCAAAACTTACCATTTCGCACTTTGGAAAATATAACATTTCACCTGTCACGGAGTTTAATCTTCTTCGTTAACAAATTTTGCCATATTGCATGTGATATGCGATATGTGCGTGGACTCCATCAACACATGGCTCCTCCTCATCGCATCACAACTTATACCATTTAAATTTCGATGGCTTAACAGGTAAATATAACGATGGCCGATTGCGATGTGCGCCTGTATCCTCCTCCTAACATGTGTCCACTTCGCAGCTTCCCAAACTTACCTTGCGAAGTAATTTGGACTGTCGATCTCCACTCGGATATTTGCCGTCTGATCTCCTCATCGCATCAGATAGATATTAGACTTATCGCTCTTTGGCATATTACCAAATTAACTTTCCATGAGATCTAGACCGATAATATTCAAACTGATCTTTGCGGATTTGGTCCTCAACGTCCCTTCTCTTCCTTTGGAAAACTTCTCACTGTTTGTTGCCTTACTCTTTTCTCTGCTTTCAACTATCGTCGCATGTTACTTTGCCTTCTCTACTCGCAACTCTCTCCTAAACTTTCTTCTGTTTCTTCATTCATTTCAACTTGGAATTTCCACGCTTGCTGCACACCTTGCACATTGTCGCAATCCCAAATACATAACACCCTTCTGTATTACTTCTCCACATCCAAAATTTGGATTTATTTATTTCTCGACCTGCATTCAATTTATATCTGCACTTATTTGTTCTCACACAGCATCAACAAATTAACTCCTGGACTGGAATCATACAAATTTTTCCCAGCCACTAAATCTTATTCACATAGTAAGACTTATTCATTCATTAGAATTCATGAAATCAACTAATTACTTCACCGATATCAAATTTGTTCAGTTACGAATCACTCAGCATGTAAAATCAACAAAACACAATCGCCATGAATTCAATTTCTCATTAATAAATAAATGTACATATACAATAACAAAAACCTTCTTACAATATGGCTTTTCCTGATGCTCTCTTTGCATGGCCTTCTCTTCCTACAAAAGCCTCTCTGTCTCTCGGCTCTCACCTCTCTATCTTATCTCTTGGCCTAATCTTCTTTGTTTAATTTTTCCTCCCTTCCTCCTTCGAAGCTTACAATTTAATTTATAATACAATTCAGATATTATCCGCCCTCACTCAACTCCTACAAACTTGTAACCACTTATATTCTAAGGAAATCCTAATTTATGACTTTTCTATCTTCTTAGCATAAACAGCAAATATTCTCTCTAATATCCCATTTCTTAAGGGGATTTTTTACATTAACTCAACACTCGTTGACACCTAACAACTAAGAATATTCCCTATCAATGCTCACTAAGAAATAAAATACTTTTTACATGAGTTTTACAATGTCTCTTTACAATAGTCCCTCCTTGGACAAATTTTAATACCCTAAGGTCTTATTTCTACTTGGACTTTTGACTTAGAGCAGATGCTCCTGCATCAAACTCCCCAAGTGAAAATAATTATGATCTCCAAATCATGTGTCTTTAATATTTGTCCTCCTCGATCCCAGACTTTGTTCTGTAATCTGTCTTTGGTTGTTATTGTTGTTGTTTTTTGTTGTTCTCCAGGTCTCCATACTTTATGTTGCATCTCCCCACTGGCTATGCTCTCACATTATTATGTTGTATTTCTCTTGCTTATGTTTCTTTTCCTCCTTGTTTTTGTCTTCTTCTGAGACACCTTCACCATCAACCTTCTTATTTTTTCAATCTCCATGTCCAGTTTATCTTCTAACTGGTACTCACTCTTCCATTTGTCTTCAAACTATTGTTTGTTATCTTCTCTTTGAATTTTTTGGATTCTTACTACCACTCTTACATACTCTCTTGTTTCTTTTTAACTTTCATCTCATCTCCAAACAACCTTTGTTCAATATCTTTGATAAAAACATCATACTCATATGCTTCCAACAAACAGTTCAACAATTCTCTTTCTACCTAATTCCTTTAAAACACCTCATCGCTATGATGTTCATCAATTCCAACATGTCTTTCTCCCTCTTCCTTGACAACCCTTAGTGATTTTTCTTCAATTCCTTGACTAATCCTGGTAGTCAGTTCATCTTTCTTCAGTTCTAAGACTGACTCCTCTTTAGCATGAGACATGCCTGCCTCACCTTTGCCCAATTTCAATTGTACATTTAGAATATTCATTCTATGACTTGCTATTCTATCCCCAAAAAGACTTAGCTCATGCCACAAATCTGTCATCTCACTTGGAACTTCTTCCAAAATTCTATACAATCCTCACTATCTCCTCCTTTGTCGCGAGTCCAATTTATTGGTGACGCTACTTCTTCATTCTCTATCAAAATAAAATTTTGATTCTCTATCTTTGTGAAAGCTTTAGATGTCTATCAAACAGTCTTCTATTGGTCAATCATATAATCCAATTCCTCCATGTCCTCAAGAATAACAGGTTCCTTCATATGAGACATAATTGTCTCACCCTCCTTAGAGATACTTTCTTCACTAAGCAAGGAATTTATGAACTCCTTCTGCTGCAATAACTCAACTTGATCTTCATCTGAAAGACAATAATCATCACACTTTGCTTGACAATTCTCAACTTCATTCAAGACAATTCCAAGTGATGGGTTGCCTTCTGCAACACCTGCAAACACAGACAAATTATCAATCTCAAAATCACAAGACTCAATGGTCTCATTTGATGATCCAGTCACCAAATCTTCCTCTTGTTGTTCTAAGTCCTCTACATGACTCATAAAATCTTCAATGGTCTTATGATCAGCCTCCTAAAGCACTTCACTTGGTTTCTTGATATCCATCTCCACTTATTCTTGCTTTTGGTCATCCTCGTGAGCCAAACTTCCTCTACTTTCAGTCCTTACAGCATGCTGAAAAGCAATACCTCCTCTTAATTGTGTATGATCTTCCATATGAGATCTAACTGTCTCAAAACTCAAATTTTGCCTCTCTTCTTTGTCTTCTTTGAAATCACCTGCAACCATACACAAATTATTAATTTCAAAATCATAAGGCTCAATTTTCTCAACTAATGTTTCAGACATCACTGCTCCATATTCAAGTTTAAAAGAAACTTTTTCATCTCCAGCAAATTTTCCTTGTTGTAGCTCAACTCCTTCGAGTTTCTCTGTCCTCAATTGAACATCCATAATCTGTTCAAGCTTCCTCATCTCCTCTATTAACTGCATATTCCCCTGTTTTTCTCTCTTCTCTTGTAGCTTATGCCACTTCATTTTCTTTCTCATTCTGTAACCAAAATTTATGGTCTTCTTTACTCCTCTGGAACAACTTTGTCAACAAATTAAATTGCATTCTTATCTCAGCTTTTTCTCTCTCATACTCTTCATCCATGCCATCTTCTTTGACATATTTCTTCACTTTTCTTCTACTGTGGTCTCTCTCAGAACCTCTGCTATGACTATCAGTAGTCATCTTCTCCTCTATCTCTATGATTTCCTCACTCACTATGAGTTGTATTTAATCCTTTGCAATAGAAAGTCCTCCCTGCTACAACTTACCTCACCAATATTTCCTATGTACTTGGCCACACACTTCTATCACTCAGAAATTCTTACTGTTACACCATTTTTTGGTCATATAACCTATTATCGTTAGATTAACCCAAGTACACCATGTAAGACCAATTTTACCCCAAGTAAAATTGCTTTCACCACATTTGTTTACATTCCTCGGTCATATTTAACCCAAAAAAGGTAATCAATTAAATAAATCATTATTTATTTAATTATTTCCTAAGAATAAGTTATTTAAATCATTATTTAAAAACTATTCCTAGTTAAGTTTGACTAAATCATTTTTTAAATAATTAAATAAACCATTATTTATTTAATTATATTCCCCTCATTTCCCTTAAATAATAAATAAATCATTTATTTATTTATTATTTATAAATAAAGGAATTGACCCAAGTCAAAAGCCCTTTTCCCTCCAACAAATATAATAAAATATTCGTAAAGGGTGATTCTAGAATGTGATTAATAATATTTTATTCATGCACCGAGTTCTAGAACACCCCAATATTTTGTTATAAATAGAAGGGTTTTCCCCATTCATTAGTCACCTCCATTGCATTAGATCTCACTAGATCTACTCTTGGTCACCATTTTCATTTGTTTGCATTTTGAACTCCCATTGAGTTCCATATTTGTCTAGGTTTTCCATATCAATAGAAGAGAGGAATTTCAGATCTGAAACACTGAGGACTTCCAAGAACCCATCCCATTGAGGAGAACTGGAAAACACCTTTCTTGTTTTCCTCTCAGGTGCCCCATTCTTTGATATAATAAAATATTCTTTTAAACACATTTGTTCTTGTCTTTTCCATTGGATGCATGGAGCCACTTTATATTTTATCTGCTTAATGTCTTTTATGCTTAGATCTAATTTTATGCAGCAAACTTAAAGATATTTTGCAGCCATACTTGATGTTAGGGTTACTTTATATGCGTAACTAAAGTGATCTTTTACGACGAAAGATTCATACTAACACTTACCACTTCCTTCATCACTGCTTCTTAAGGTTGTGATCTTCTTTTGCTGATATACTTCATTAACTGCAACTATCAATCTTCAATCTGTCTTTTATCCTAAAAAACTTCAAATCAAAGTTAAATAAAACAATACCTGCATGATTTCACAAGCAGTCTCCATCCACTCTTCACATTCGAGTGAATCTCCATTCTCTATAAGAAAATAACCATCATTGTACTTTCTTTATCCTTCTGCAATCTCTTCTTAAGAGTATCACTTACTCCCATCTTCTGCCATACTTTACCTCTATATGCCTACTACTTGTCAGATTTAAAATTTGATCTCCTCTTTCTTCCGCAACCATGCTTGTATCTTATTCTACTCTGCTACCAAATGTCTTCTGCATAGTTTAGCTCTGTAATCTTCATTTATAACAATTTTTTTCATTTACTCGCTATGATACCAAATGATGCAGCCATAAGGCCACAAATACCCACATACGCAGAAACTTAAACTGTTTTCACATTCCCAGGATTGATACTCGTAACTGAGTATATATTCTAAATTTGATGTATTCAGATAGGTTCACATAATTCAAATAACCTTTACAAACATAGTTTAAACATTAAAAAAATTCATTATGCCGAAGCTCCCTTCTGTCCAACCTGATAGCACAAGAAAATAATCTCAAACTCCTTTCACAATATTATAGCCCAAGCAACATCGCATTTCCCTACACTTAACCTTTTCCTTGATGCTTCATCACGCATCGTAAAACTCCATCGCACCTTTCAGAACTTATCGCAAGTTCGTTGATTTGTCCACTTCGCAAATCGCAAAACTTACCATTTCACACTTCGAAAAATATAAAATTTCGTCTGTCGCAGATTTTAACCTCCATCGTTAACTAATTGTGCCATATTGTATGTGATATGCGATATGAACGTGGACCCCGCCATCACATGGCTCCTCTTCATCGCATTGCAACTTATACCATTTAACTTGCGATGGCTTAACAGGTAAATATAACGATCGTTGATTAACATGTGCACTTATATCCTCCTCCTAACACATGTCCACTTCACATATTTCCAAACTTACCTTGCGAAGTAATCTGGACCATCGATCTTCGCTCAGATCGTTTCCATCCGATCTCCTCATCGCATCGCACAGATCTTAGACTTATCGCTCTTCGGCATATTCCCAATTTAACTTGCGATGAGATCTAGATCGATAATCTTCAAACTAATATTTGCAGTTGTGATCCTCGTTGTCGCTTCTTTTCCTTTAGAAAATTTCTCACTTTTTGTTGCCTTACTCTTTTCTCTGCTTTCGACTATCGCCACTTGTAACTTCGCCTTCTCTACTCGCAACTCTTTCCTGAGCTTTGTTTTGTTTCTTCATTCATTCCAACTTGGAATTTCCACGCTTGCTGCACACCTTGTACATTGTCTCAATCCCGAATAAAGAACACCCTTCTGTATTACCTCTCCGAATCCAAAATTTGGATTTGTTTATTTCTCGGCCTGCATTCAATTTATATCTGCACTTATTTTTTCTCACACAACATCAACAAATTAACTCCTGAACTAGAATCATACAGATTCTACCCATCCACTAAGACTTATTCACACAGTAAGACTTATTCATTGATTAGAATTCATGCAATCAGCTAATTACTTCACTGATATCGAATTTGTTCAGTTACAGATCACTCAGCACGTAAAAGGAAAAAAACATAGTTTCCATGAATTCAATTTCTCATTAATAAATAAATGTACACATACAATAACAAAAACCTGCTTACAATCTGGCTTTGCCTGATGCTCTCTTTGCATAGCCTTCTCGTCCTACAGAACCCTCTTTGTCTCTCAGCTCTCGCATCTCTATCCTATCTCTTGGCCTAATATTCTTTTTTTAATTTTTCCTCCCTTCCTCCTTCGAAGCTTACAATTTAATTTATGATACAATTCAGAGCTTATCCGCCCTCACTCAAATCCTACAAACTTGTAACCACTTATATTCTAGGAAATCCTAATTTATGACTTTTCTATATTCTTATCATAAACAGCAAATAGTCTCTCTAATATCCCATTTCTTAAGGGGATTTTTTACATTAACTCAACACTCGTTGACACCTAACAACTAAGAATATTCCCTATCAATGCTCACTAAGAAATAAAATACTTTTTACATGAGTTTTACAATGTCTCTTTACAATAGTACCTCCTTGGACAAATGTCAAGACCCTAAGGTCTTATTTCTACTTGGACTTTTGAGTTAGATCAAATGCTCCTGCATCATATTAAATAAAAGAGAAACTTTACATAGGCGATGGGTTGAGATGGTAAGTTGTGCTTATCCAATCCCATTCTTCGTTGTTTTCAGAGTAGTGCAGGTATGGAGTTTCCTCATGGGCAGAAACCAGCCCTATAGTAGCTTCAGATAGTCAAAAATTAAAAGGTGTGTCGTGATACATGAAAAAAAAAGTTCTATAGTATGTGCTTAAATAACATAAAACAAAAAAGAGCCTAGCGATCACACAGTCATGGTGTTCCTGCATCATCCTTGGTGACAGGGTCCTCCTTTTCAATGCAGCAATCGTACTCCTGCATTATGGCCTCCTCCTCAGTAGTAGGCAAGTGTGGGGGCTTTGAAGTAGGTGCGCAGAGAATGGGAGCGACTGGGCACTCAGCATTCGGTACATGCGTCCAAACACCCTCCGAGTCCATAATCCACACATCGGCATCTTCCCCCACGGCCTCTTATACTAGCAGAGGCTCGGATTTGCGAGGAGTGAATTGCTCCAGGAGTGCGATGGTGGATTTCCTAGGTCCCCTTCTATCCCTCTGAGTCTCCTGAGCTGGGGCAACCTCCTCCTTGGTGTGTGCAGGGCACTATGGTGTCTCCCTGTCATGGCTACCATAAGAGGAGCCCTCAAAGGATTCCAAACAATTGTCTTGACCTCCCTGATAGTGTCCCGGGAACACGCTTCTTTGGCCTCCCCTGATGGTCCTTTGTCACTGACACGGAGCCATGGGGGGGAAGGAGTAGCAAAGTGGTGGGGGTCAATTCACAAACGAAGACTTTCTATTTAGGGGAGCTCTCAACAGAGGAGTGGGGCAGGGATGTGCACAACTAAGAACTATGCAGTAGGGGGGCACGCAGATGGGGGAGGAGCATCAGGGGGGCCTGTCGTTGAATGCACGCAGCGGGGAGGATTTGTGAAGGTAAGGAAAATTAGGGGGGAGCGCGTAGCCTAGGAGGTGTGCTGCAGGGTGGGTGCCTGGAAGCCTAGCGCTAGTATGGAGGCGCTCAAGAGGGAGGGTGCACAGCCGGTGGAGCACTCAAAGAGGTTGAGGCAGCAGCATAATAGCTAAGGGAGCAGAGTGGGCTCTAAAGACCAACAAGAGCATCATGAGGATAACACGATTAGGAGGTACCTCATCTTTTGAAGACCAGTGGCACAAGCGCAGATGTTGTGCATTATTGTGACACGCTCGCAGGTGTAGGCTGCGACAGTTCTCATGGATTCGCATGTGATTCATGGTATGGCAGTAGATTAGATGCATCATGGACCTCATGTAAATGATTGCAGAGGGGAGTTTCCACACCAGGTAAAAGCTGGCGGTGCAAGTCTTCTTCAGCCCGTGCGTGGGATGAAACGGTTTCATACGTGCGCATCCTGTCACCCGCTTCCGGGGCTGACATATTCATATTAAATAAATACTTCATAATAAATACCTTATTTGAGGCCGAGGGTTTTTCATATAGTATGGCCAATGTCGTCATTAAACCCTATCTTGTTGTTTCCTTTGAAATATTAAAGGCTACCGACGCCACTAGGCATAGCCATATTGTTCCAAGTGCCTTTCTGTCGAGAATCTCTCATTTTGTGTCTATCATAAACATCAGTTTCATGTCTTTACGCTTAATGGTAAATACAAATAGTTTCTATACAGATAATCTTCCATATGCATCTTCCATAGGTGATAATTTTAACCATTAAATTTCCCAACCCTAAACCTGCCATATTCCACCAATGCTCCCACTCGAACCAGCAACCCTTCTTTCCTGCACGTTTATCAACCAAATAGACCTTCAGCTCTGATACCAGTTGTTAGAAACATTATATATTATAGAGCAATGCAACACATAAAATATGCAGAAACAAAAACATAGAAAATGCATAAAACAAGAGAGAAAGATATACGTGGTTCACCCAATTTGGGCTACGTCCACGGAGAAATAGTCAGTCCTTCCTTTTATTATATCCAACAAAATGAAGAGATACAACCTACAGCAAATATGTTGTAATTTCATCTTCACTCTCACACAGTCCCCTCTCTCTTTCTCACTAAGAATACACACATACACATACATAATAAAATTCCCTCATATCAATCGAGGGGTTGCCTTCTAGGGAAAAAAACCCAAATTTAAACATAACTTCTACTACCTAATGAAAGGCCCGGAATGACTACGAAATTACAATATTTTACAAGGAAATTTTACATTTTTTTTTACCTTTGGTGGGGCTCATAAAATTGTCGTTGTTTCCACTGATGGCGATTAAATAGACAGTGTTGCCGCCCCATTAGGAACTGGGGTGAAACACAACAATACCTCTAAATAAAGAAGATAAACGGGCTCCACACCCAACATCATTGGAGTTAGTGGAAGTTAAGGTTTTTCAAGTTAAGTTTTTTTCATTCATCAGTTGATTTATTTTGGTGAAATTTAAATGAATAGTGATTGTTCCTTTTAAGCAAATAAGAAACTCAAAATAATGTTCTTAGTGATTTTTTATTCATTACATTTAGTTGGAAAGATTGATTTCAAAAACTTGTTGGTTTTCTCTTTTGCATTTTAGAGTTTACGGTTTTTGTGTTCAAAGAGAGTTTTGTATGATTGTTATGTTATTGGATGAATTGAAATTCAAGAAGCGAAATCTTGCATTGGATCAAATCTGGAAGTGCAAATTTTATATTTTATCAAAGGAAATATGGTGAAAATAGAACTTTTGCATTTTTTTTAATATCAAAATGAAATTCCTCCTTACCATAGATAGAATTTCATTGAATCAAAAGATTATTTTTTGCATATTTGCTGCATTAGAATTGAAGTTGAAAATTGATATCATCTGCACCACATTTGTTAAATCAACTTTAATGAAAAGAGGAACTTTAAAATTAATCAAACATAAAATTAAACAAACATTAGTTGGTTCTAGGTTAGAAGACATGTTTCAGTGTCTATAAACATAGAATTTGTTGTTAAATTTCCTGAATTACATTCTTCGGGTAGTTGTATTCCATGTACCTAAGTATATTAGACCATTCTCCATGTACTTTCAGGTATATCAGATGGTGCTCCACATATGAAAATTATATCGAAATGATTCCTATCATACAGTACGCATTAGATAGCACTAATATAGACTGAGCTTCCATGTACCTCGAGTATATCAAAAGACCCCTTCTAGGTTGCATACCGTCCATAGGTAACCGAGTCAGACTCTTTCTCATCTATGATACACCAAACACAACATTCGGGGAGATTACCTACACGTACTGGAAATGGTATTTTGTAGTTTACAGTGGCTTAGTAATCCTTTTCTACCTAGTTACCCTTTTTATTTGATTTTGGTTATTTATTTGATTCATTAAAATTGGAATAAAAATTTAATAAAATTAATCATGGCAGAATTACCAAGACATTCATGTAGAATGCAGGGTTTACCCCCTGAGTACCCACCTAGGAAATAGGAAAAAATAAAAGTAGAGAGACCAAATTCGGCATAAACCACAGGTCAACCTGAAACATTTGGGGTTGTGGAACTTGATACAGCAGAATCTGAAGTAACTCAACCACAAAGAATATAGTCATACATAGTTCAATCTAAACCTGAAGGTACCGAAATTTTACAACCTAAGATTATTCAAGGTGAATCTGATATCATTACAAATTTAGAGACAAAATTTGAATTGAACATTGAAGAACCATAATCTAACATTCTAAGCTTGAATCACCTTCAGCTGCTATAGCTCCTAGTCCTCTACTGACTTCATCTCGAAGAACTATAATTACAAGTGGTTTACCTCCTAGTCTTCTAATCATTGAAGATATTACTAAAGAAGAAGAAGAAGAAGAACTTGAAAATCATCCTCTTACTATTGGTTATCCATTAATTGTTCAAAGTATTCCTTTTGAACCTTTTCAACCAAATCCTTGGTATTTTATCCCATTTAACTTTTTGGGTCGACCTATTTCTCGTTTATGCACTCCTTCTGATTTTACACTTAGGAAAATCATGTCAAGAACTCCTCCTGTAAGGATAACCTCATCTTTGACTTCTACCTTTACAGGGTCTCTGGAGTCATTCCTATATGGCGGACCTTCGGTTCCTGTTGGGTACCAGTCACTTACTAGAACTTTTTTGGAAGCCACTCCTTCTGAAGTTTCTACTTGGTTCTCTGTAACATCATTTGGTTTATCTACTACTAATGTAGAAATTGTTTCACATAGCATGTGTTATCACCAAATTGATCTTTCATCAATCAACTCAATGTAACTCTTTCAAACCACTTCTAACTAAATATTAGCCTCTTCAGTTTGAGAGGGCTCTCTCAAAGGGGGGTTTATGATTTGAATAAGGATAATACTAGATGGCTAACTCTATGAATTGTAACATGGTTTTTTATGATTGCAGGTTGAAAAATGAAGGCTTGCTACCATTGGGCTTATGGGGTCAACATCAATATTCTTAGTGACAGTGGTTCTTCACATGGAAACTGAGGCAGGTAAAGGTTTTTAACAAAGATAATTCATACACATAAGATAGGAAAACACAGTCATTTCACCCCTAAAGGAAGTCAGAGCATAATATTATGAATTTTGAGTAATTAGAGATGAAATCTAATGCAAGTGATTAAACATAAAGATACAGATCAATAACACATTAAAAACCTCATGAAAATATCAGGTCTTTGAACTAGAATGTCACTTTGTATTACTGATAATGGATAAAACATACAAGTAGCAATTTGGTGCAATATTCTCCAACCTCTTGCTTTTCAATGTTTAGTCTATAAATAGACATTCTTTACAATCTAGATGATCAGCCCAGCTGGACAGATCTTCGAATTCTACTTTGACACTTATCATAACTAAAACCACTAACTTAAAACATAAAAATGACAACTATCCTTTAAAGAAAACAAACTCCTAATAGGACTCTATCTCCTATTTATTACATTCATTTATCCTATCAGTGAAACAATTACATAATGGTTACATAATTAATTTCACATGCTTGAATGATAAATCACCATAATTCACCACCACTCTACAACTTCAAAACACCCCTAGATGTGTGGAACGTGATCGTGCTTTTTAGGGATGGATGACCTTCAATTTAAACTTTGTTTTGACTGATGAGCTAGCTGTGTGGCACTCCTTTTGAGCCATGAATCTCTACTGATACGGTCCACTGACATGATGGAGGTTTCAATCTAGAAAAATCGTTTTTGAGATGCTCAAAATTCTTCAAAATTTCCTCACTACAAAAACAGGGCAGTTTAGGCATTTTTGTAGCGAGTTTTAGTAGAGTATGAAAAATGTATTTTCCATATATCCCTTTGACTCATTTATTGTTCCAATACCTTTATTATGCCAATACACCTTGAAAACCATCAATATCCCTCCACAGTTGTTGACAAAAGTGAGTTTTAAGGCAAAAATGCACCTACAGGAATTTTCATAGCGTATTTCTGGCCTCAAGCCTGAGGTACGCTACGAAACTGTCCAAAAAACCAAAAATTGTTGTTTTCAAGATTGTCTTCAAAAATTGTTCACTGGCTGCAAAATTTGGGTTCTCTACATGTTATGAACCTTTTAAAACACATTCCAACTTGATTTTTACTCCTGTGGTGTTTCATCTTCATTTACAATCAATTGGTTGATGGGCTCTTCTACCACTTTCATCTTCAATCCCTTCTTTTCCAACTCCACTTGAATTAAATCCAGTTTCTCTTGTGGTTCCACTTCGTATTTTAATGCTCTATTCTTTGATTGTAAGTGTAAGTTCATCCTCATAACATGTTTAACCTCTCCTCTTAGTGGTTGAGTCCATTTTATCAACTTTTCTTTATTGTCCAAGGTTTTTGAAACACTTGTGACTTTATCTTCCCATATTTTCCTCATCTTCAATGTCTTCAGATTGCACAATGGGTGACTCTTCAATGTCAATTGCCTACAGGATATCCTCCAAATTTCCTTTAGCCACTGGCTGGCTCCTAGTGACTCTCTTGTTGCCTTTTTTGCTGACTTTCTATTTTTGTTTTGCAGGTGTTGTTTTAGGTGTGTCAACCTTCTGCAAAGGTTCTGCTTCCATGCTCACTGGTTCTGGAGGGGATGATCTATTTTCTTCTTCAAGTTCCTCTGCCACAGCTAGTGATGAAGTAGTTCTATATTTGGGGGTTTTCTTAGGGTAACCACATCAATTTCATAACCACCCATGAACAAAAAGGAAGTCCAATCTCTGTCTAACCTCCTCAATTCTTCTAACACTAAAAGCTTAGTTAAACCATGATGAAAAAAAGAAGTCTCATTGCCCTCTGTTTTGATTTGAACCTTGTCTGACATTTTCCCTAGACTTTTGTATAAATAGAAAGGCAGGTCAAGTGACCTCTTACCTACAAAATGTAGAAGAATACTGAGATGATAGGAGTATATCATGTGAAACCTTCCTTCATAGGTGAAATATTTCTGAATGACCATCAACATGGTTATGTACCTTTGAATTTATCATAAAAAACTTGAATGACCTCCACCCTAACTCCTTTAATCATAAAATGACACCTCATACGAATCTGACAAGACAAGTTAAAAAACATATTTTCGTAGCAAAATTAGTTAAGCCTTTGACAGATTCGCTACAAAACCATTAGGCATTTTCGTAGCGAAAACTGTTGTTTTCCTGTGTAAAACGCTACGAAAATTTGAAAAACTGAAAAATGCACCCTTTTAATTTTGAATGCATGGGAAATGACAACTGACACCATATGAGGACTGATTTGACATGAAATGACCTAAATAGAGGTGATCATGAAACTTAGGATAGGCTAAAAATATTAAAAAAATCCTATACCACCTTGAAATGGCTTAGGAGACCTTATCCATTTGGTGAGTGAACTATATGACTATCAAAAAAAAAATCACAACTTTATGAGTGACAACAGTGGCTCCACTTGGGATGGTGTGCCCCTGTGGCACACCAAAGAACCTGTAGTTCTAGTGCCATCCATCTTTTTGGAAATAAAATTCTAAAATTTTCCAATCCTTCTTCAAACTCTTATGGCCTTCACCTCGGGCTCAAGTTTGATTATCAACCTATCTTTATTAGCATAAAATCATAATAAAATCAAATATGTACAATGGAGTGAAAATTCAATAAATTTAAGAGGAATATTTCTTTAGAAACCTGTCATTGACAGGCCCTCCAGCATAAGGTTTTCCATCCATATCATGAAGTAGATAAGTGTTGTTTCCATGGAATGCAGCTACTATGAATGCTCGTTTCCAGATGTTCTCAAACTTTCCATGTTTCCCCTTTTCGTCAATTTTGGCCTCCCACTTCAACACCATGTCTTGAATTTGGAAATTTTATTCTTTTACCTTCTTGTCAAATGTCTTCTTTACTCTGTTTTGTAACTGTTGATGACTGTTGTATACCTCCTACCTTTTTTCTTGCAGAGCTATAACCTGGTTTATTCTCCTCTGAGTAGCATTAGGATCCTCTTCTATTCCTTGCAGCAACTTCATAATAGGTACTCCCAAGTATGTGGGAAAAATGGCTTCAGGTCCATACACTAACTCATAAGGTGAAGTACCAATTGATCTTTTTGTACATACTCTATCAGCCCACAAAGAATATTTCAACTTAAGATGTCGTGATCTTTTGTTTTCTTGTAGTACCTTCTTAATAATTCTCACAATGCTTTTATTAGAACATTCAGAAAGACCATTACCATGTAGGTAATAAGCAGTAGAGTGTCCAAGTGTTATGTGATACTGATGACAAAAGTTGATCAACCTTTTGGATTTAAAAGCTTGTTAATTGTCAGTAATCATAGGATAGCCAAACCTGGGCAATATGTTATTCCCTAATAACTGGATGATGATTGAATCATTTACCTGCCTTATTAGGATTTCTTCAATCCACTTAGTGAAATAATCTGTTGATCTCAGGATCCAACGATGCCACCTTGAATATGATGGGTGTATTTCACCAATAAAATATATCCCCCACTATTGGAAAGGCGCCTCAACATAAATTGGCATCAAGGGTAAAGGAATCAGCTTTTTCTTACCATAAAAAATCTGACATTCATGGTAGGCAGCTATCTTCTTGTAAACATTCTTGAACATGGTGGGCCAGTAGTACCCTGCTCTGAGAATTTTGTTTGCTATAGCCTTCCAGTAGTGATGTCCTTCACAATCTCCCTTGTGAAAGTCTTCAATCAAATTTTCAGCTTCCTCTTCCAGCAAACAATTCAAAATAATTCCACCAGTATCTTTCCAGTATAGATTCTTGTCTATAATGTAGTATCTCATAGATTTCAGCTTCACAAAAATTGCTTTTGATTTATTCAATTCCGCAAGAGCTCTATGATGATGCAAGACAAAGATAATGTCTATGTACCAGTCAGATAAAATGTACTTCTCTTCAATAGGAATCAGCTCTTCATTTTCATCTTATAACTCGGAAATTTTTTCAATAAATTTCATGTCAATACAGTCAAAATTGGACTGTGCCATCAGCTTTGCTAGCCCCTGTCCTTTCACCAATTTTGTAGGTATGATTTCTATGTCATATTCCAGAAAATTAGCTATCCACTTCCCTCTCTTACCATCAGGATCAACTTGTGTCAAGATTTCCTTCACCATAGTGTTAGGCACAAATGAAATGATATGAGAATGCATAATATAAATTCTAAAATATTTAATGTATTTGATCAAAGCATATGCCTTTTTTTCTAAAATATTGTATTTCAGCTCTGAGTTAGCAAGGGTTCTGCTAAAGAATGAAATGGGATGCTCTATACTTTGTTGTCCTTTCTGCAGTAAAACTCCAGCTATGGTGTTTTTAGATGCAAATGTAAAAACCAGAAATTCTTTTGAAAAAATTGGACTAATCAACACTGGGGCTTGAGTGAGTGCTTTATTTATTTCTTCAAATTACTTCTTTGCTTCAACTATCCATTTAATATCAGCTCCTTTCTTCAACATCTTGGTAATATCTTTGACAATCATAGCAAAGATCGATATGAACCTTCTAACAAAATTCACTCTCCCAAGAAAATATTGAATTTCCTTCTTGTTCATTGGCAGATCTATCTTCTGAATGGCATTGACTCTATTTGGATCAATATTTATCCCATATTTTGATATAATATGTCCAAGTAACTTTCTAGAGGTTAGAGCAAAAATACTTTAAGTGGGATTAAGAGAAATATCAAATCTTCTACACTTTAGCAGAACTTTCTCCTGATGCTTCAATCTTCCTCCCTTCTTGAAAATACAGTCATGTCATCTAGATAGACTACCACCAACTTATCCTTCTCCTCAGCAAAGGAAATGTCCATTGCTCTTTGAAAGGTCACTCCTGCATTCATCAGACCAAAAGGCATCTTGGCATACATGCATGTCCCCCATGGTGTGGTAAAAGAATTTTTCTCTTGATATTCTGGGTGTACCAATATCTGATTGTATCCTAAAAAACCATCCAGCATAGACATCCTTTGAGAGCCAACAATATTCTACACAATTTGATCCATCTTAGGAAGAGGGCAATTGTCTTTCAAAGAAGCCTTGTTCAAGTTTCTGAAATCAATGCAGATTATGATTTCTCCACTCTTTTTTCTGACTGGTACCAAGTTAGAAACCCATTTTGAGAATCTGATAAGAACAATAATTTTTGCATCAAAAAGCTTCTTAATTTCCTTTTCAATCAGAGGCATGAGCAATGGATTAATCCTTCTCAATTTCTATTTGAAAGGTTTCTCATTCTCTTTGATAGGAATAGTATGCTGAATAATAGTAGGATCATATTTCTTCAAATCAGCATAACTCCATGCAAAAACATCAATAAACTTCTTCATCATCTCAAAATATTTCGGTTTCATCTCCACAGAAAGAAACTTAGAAAGCTTAATCATTTTAGGCACTGTTAGTGTACCAATATTACAAGTCTCTACCTCTTCATCGTCAGCCTGCATTTTAGGAGATTTGAAAACATCATTTTGGTCAAAAATATTTTCAAGTGGAATAAGACCCTTGGGTATACAATTGTTCTTCAGCTGCAAAACTTCAAAATTACCCTTAGTTTCAGGAAGCATATTTTGTTGATCTACTTGTGTGCTTTCAAACTCCTCCTTCAACTCTATGAATTTTTTGAATTTTTGGTCATATTCAAACACTTGCCAATGGGTGATGTTATGACGAACTTCAACCTCATACTTCATATTGGAATGTGTAGGGATAATAAACAAACTTGCAAAAACAGCTAGGGAATCAGCTACTGAGTTTTGATCCCTAGTTTTCACAATAAATGAATATTCTTGAAATTTTTCCAACATCTCCATGATCATATTTCTGTAAGCTCTCATCATCACATCCTTGGTTTGATATGTGCCTTTAACTTGTTTAATTACCAATTCAGAATCTCCACAAACTGAAATTTTTTGGGCACCCAATCTTTTCAAAATTTCCAAACCCAAAAATAGAGATTCATATTCAGTCGTATTATTTGTGCAGTCAAAGTTCAGTTTGAAAGAATAGAACTTACCTTCATCATCAGGAGTAGTGATCCATATGCCTACTCCAACCCCCTCTCTTCCAACAGATCCATAAAAGTGCAAAAGCCACCATCCCTCTGCTTTTTCTTCTATGATTTCCTGATTTTCAGCTCGCTGATTTTCAACTTCCTGAATTTCTACTTTCCCTTCTCTCTGCTTCATCAGTTAGCTCATTTAAAAAAATTATTGATCCTAATTCAGTTTCAACAACATAAATTGGAAAATTTTGAGGTTTATGCTTGCTTCTTACCATATAGGCCATCCTAGTCTCTCTATACAATCTTCTTTGCTCACTAAAAATAGGAATGGTGGCATATGTCAAGTCCATCTGCGTGGTACCTTTGATTTTCGTTGCCCAAGACCTAGATAAGAGCATGCCAAACTTGGGTGGAATATATGCTACCACAATTTCCATTACCACTGTCTTGGCAAGGACTTTTGTAAGGCCAACAAAAACATCCTTTATCAATCCTATACATTGCACTCTTTTAGAATCAAAAGTGATCAGGAGTTCATGAATTTTTCTCAAATTTGAAAATTCTTGAAACTGTACTAAACCTAAGCGATCGATTAGATCTCTTCGTTTTGATTCTGATGCCATGAACGATTCGAAAAACCGATGTCGTATGAGGGAGATATCGAGTTCTGATCATTTTCCCAAACAGCTAAAATTGTGACAGGTTTGACTAGGATGCCCAGTTAGCATGCAGGTGTACAGTCAGCAAGAGTGGAATATTCTAGGAATATTTTGTTATCTCTAAACAAATGATGTTTCACCACGTAGTACATTCTAGATTTTTGATGGGCTGTACAAAGGATTTTTTTGGACCTATGGATGGGTGACACGTGGCTAGCCCTGAGGCTGCCATGTGTCCCCCGTACGGTTCAGTAAAATTTTGTTTGGGTCCAGGGAGTTCGACCCCGTGACCTCCAAGTGCGCATAATTCTTTGACCATCTCCACTACCTGGTGAAGTTTACACTATAGGCACACTGGATATATTTAAGGTTATTAACTTTGCACGTTTGGGGGGGGGGGGGAACCGCCAATGGTCCCAACCCGCCGGTGGCCTTGTTGAGTTTGGTCACATGCGAAAATGTTATAACTGCGAATGTAACAATGAACCAACGGCTATTAAACCATGACCCGGCGACATTAAATTTCAAACATATCACATGCTATAGAATTAAAACTGCAACATATTTTTCTTCTATCCGACGGTTCTGAAAACTGTTAATTCCGACAGCTCCAAATCCTTGTCACATGTGCGCAGCCATACAGAAGTGGCAACGATTAGTGGAACTCCACCACTACACCAAGTTCCGCACCTAAAGTTTAATGCAAAGGTTCAAACTACGAGGTTTTGGGGGGGTCGGCATGTGGCCACCCCACCCTTAACCATTACAGTTAATGCTACAGCTTGATTTTCGGCAGGAGGTTTAGCACACCTTCAAATTCAGAGGTTTTTGTCAAATTTAACTGCAGTTAAACTGTAGTCCTCCAGTTTTAGTGGAGGTTTTGTAGGGGACATTGGGAAAAATCCTAGCCAGGTCAATTTTCGACCAAATTGGGTGAAACAAGAGTCTACCTAGACTAATTTGAGAATTTTGGAGCCATTGGTGCAGAGAAAATAGCCATTGGAGGCTTGTAAACACATGTATTTGTAAAATTTTGAGCATAATGAAAGATGGACATGTCATTGGGAGCTGGACCAGCAGATGTAGCCTAGGAGGGGTTAACTGCTTCATCATGCCTACTGTGTAAATATTATGTGTGGTTTTATTTCTCTGTTATAAACTACTGTTCAGTGTTATTTAGGCTCATTTACATGCTTAAAATTCACAATTTCATCTATGTTTCATGGTTAAATTCCTCAATCCTTAAGCAAACAAATGGAGACAAATATGTACATGTTTTGTAACTGAAAAGACACTTAGCACAGCAAACTAATATAGTCCTTTCAGATCAGGTTGATACCAGAGCTAGATTTTATTCTCTAGTGTTGTTGTGTGCAAATATTTGTTTAACTGTTTGCAAGTGTTCGCATGCTTACTAGGCTCAAGCTCAAGAGAGGAAAAGGAAAATTGGTGGAAGCAAGAGGGTCTCAAAGTGAGCCACAGCAAAGGAGGGAAAGATTTCCACATTCTCCACCACCTAGTTCACCTCCTAAAGAAGAAAAGTTAGCATTAACCATGCCTTCAGAGGAAAAAGAAATCCATGAAGACGTGGATCCCAAAGAGGAAGAAAGAGTGTACAGAAAAGAATTTATTGACTTGACTAAGATGCTTAGAATCCTTTATCAAGAAAGGAATGAGAAACTAGAAGAATAAAGTTCCAAACTTCACAAGGAAGGACAGGGATCATCAGGAGATCACAATGATGAAGATAAGTCAAAACAGGGAAATGGAGAAAATGGAGACAGTGGAAAGTCACCATCCTCACCCTCATCATCATCATCATCGTTCTTTACTTCATCTTCAGTACATCAGCCACACAAGTTAAATAAAATTGGTAAAAGTGCTTTTATAAAACTTGTTGTTAAGTTTGAATTGCCAATGTTTGATGGTGAATTCAATGCAGAAAAGCTTGATAATTGGATTAGGAAATTGGAGGTCTATTTGAGAATCCAAAACTGTCATGATGATGATACCAAAATCAAATTAGATTCATTGAGAATGGAAGGTGCAGCACTTGTTTGGTTGGAAGCCAACACAAAGGAGGAGATCAAGAAGCATGGTAATATTATTCTATCATGGACTGATTTCATTTATGCAATAAAACAACAATTTTATCCATTAGCTACATGCAGAAATCCATAATGGACTGGAAAAATTTTAAACAATTGAAAGGACAAAATGTACAAGTTTACACCCAAGAATTTAGGAGAAGAGCTCTCTTATTAGGGGTATATTTGCAGAGCCAAGATACTTTTCTCAAGTATATAGGAGGCTTACATAACTACCTAAGACATACTGTCCTCATTTTTAACCCTACAAGTCTAGATGAAGTTTGTGTACAAGCCACACACTTGGAGGCAAGGGGAAAACAAAACATAGATGAGAATGAGGAAAATAAGTTTAAAGGAAAATGAAAGAAAAAGAGGAATGCAAATATCGGGAAAGAGAATGGAAAATTATTTTGAAAAAATTGTTCAAAAACTGGCCATGATGAAGACCATTGTTGGACACTTCATCCATAATTGAAACCAGATAGCTTGAAAGCCAAAGAGAAAGGAAAAATTGTTTCTATAGGTGAACAAGACTTAGGGTCATATTCAGGAGATGAAAAAAAAATTATAGCCATGGGACTAAATAACATGAAGGGGAAAGAAATTGAAACTAAACCAGTACTAGTACATCAACATACAAGCTCCAAATGAAGAAGAGAGAATTGAACTGTTTCATGTGAGGGTCATATCCAAACATACCAAGATTGACACATATTTTGACAGTGGGTCACAAGAAAACTTAATCACTGAAGACTTGATCAAGAAACTTAACCTTGAGGCCATTCCACATCCAAAACCATATCCACTTGGGTGGATTTGTAAGGATGCAAATTTACAGGTTTCAAAGAAGCACATATTGTGGTTTGCAATAACTGCACATTTTGTTGACACAATTGAATTAGATGTGGTTCCGCTTGACATAACGGGTATGGTGTTGGGCAGTCCTTACTTGTATGACAGGAAAGCGATCTTCCATTTCCATGAGAAAAAATACCATTTATTCAAATATGGAAAGGAGTATATTGTGAGAGCTCATTGCAAGAAACCAGATACTTCTTTAGTTAATGCAGGGAAAATTAAGAGGCTAGTCAATGCAAGCCAAAACTTGACATTGATGATGATAAAAAACAGAGATGTTTTGCATCATACTTCTCAAAAAAATGCTGATATATGTAATGAGTTGTTTCAGATAGATAACAGGTTGTCTTTGAAAGAAGATGACAAGCATTTACTGCCAGTCAGCATTGGTGAGCCCAGACGGTGTTGAAAACAAGAATTAGCCATTGCAAGAGACACTGAGTCAAAGAGAGGAAAAAAGAAACATTAAAAGAAAGGCCTTAGATTTCCAGAAATGTTCATTCCTGGTTTCCAAAAGGCACATTACAATGGTGAAGAAACTTATTCATGTTGAGATTCAACAAGATGATGAGCTTAGTGAAAAGAGTCGCCTTCACTAAGTGGGCCCGCAGGCTATTTTTGGCGCAAAGTCTATTTGTAGACTATGTCTATTTTTAGACATGTCGATCATATTCTATGAGTTGCAGGATGCTATTTGTGGATGGTTGGTCAAGTTGGAAAAATAGATGGAATTCTATTTTTAGACATATTGGGTGGAATCTATTTAGATTACAATTAAAAATATATGTTTTAATATTATTAGTTCTTAATAATATTTGGACTCTAAACATTATCTTATTCTCTTGAGCACTTAGTTAAGTGCATGTGATGTATACAAAGAGTCACAAAAAGTGAATTACGCTATTCTTGGAGGGTTAAGGAGTTGTTGCATGGAGATTCTCATTAGAACAGTTGTGACAGAGGTTTAAGGGACATATGTAAGTAGTTGATGGAGTTGTGTTCAGCTTAACCCGCTAGACAAGAGTTTGGGTCGTATCTATTCAACCGATTGATACACTAGTGAGAGTGGTGTGAATTAATTAATAATTAATTTACTAATTAATAACTCATTAATCAACTGAAGAATACATCAGTTAACTACAGTGCATGGACAGTTTCAGTGGAGACCAGTGGAGAGGTAGGTGAAAGAGCAAGTGTGACTATCAGTTGTGACTATAGTGATGCATTGATTGCATCCAACACCCAGTGGAGATGCCAATGGAGTAGATTTGAAGGAGTAGGTCAGAAATTCAGGCCCTATTCTGTGAGCCATTCTTCAAAGCAGGATTGTGGCCAGAGAGGCAAAGCAGGTGTGGCAAAGATCTGGCATGGATTTTCTTTTAAAAGATCGTTTCCATTAGTGTAGCGATTGTATTGTACTCAGAAACTGTAGAAGCTTTGCATGAGGATTGTTACATGATCTCTATTGCATATATTATATACAGATAGTTGGGGTTTTCTAGCTTCAATCTTTCCAAAATAAATCATCATGTTAATAACTTTATGGTTTCATGTGTGCATTGCAATTGTGTTAATTTTCGCATGTGATGATCAATGGTGGAATAGATTTTGTATTGTGCATGAAGTCAAATAGTGTATGATCAGGAGAATCTTAGACATATAACGCATTAGTTATATAATTTCTACATGGTATCAAAGTGATATTGATCATTGGAGCAGATTGCAATTATTGAAGCTGTTGAGTTTTGTGCTGGTGGAATTCGAATTTGCTGCAGTGTTTTCTTGGTGTCGAAGTTGAGATGTCTTTCAACGGATTGTGATTGGAGTATGCCCTTGAGGGCAGCTCGAATTATATTGCATGGAAGGATAGGATGGAGGTGGTGCTAGAGGATAATGGGTTGAAGGAGTTCATAGATGCAGAAATTCCAAAACTTTCTTCTAGTGATGCTGCCGCACTTGACGCATGGAAAAAGAAGACAACAAAATGTTGAAGGATTCTGTTGGAAGGTGTGAAGGATCACATAGTGTCTAGCCTTCATGGTAAAGCTTCTCCATTCTTGATGTGGAAAGCTTTGACAGACTTGTTCCAAAGCAAGAGCGACTAGAGGAAGTTGGCACTCAAAGACAAGCTCAAAAAAATAAAAATGGAGAAGGGCGAGAGTATACCCAAGTACCTCACGAAGTTTTTCCAATGCAGGGATGACCTGGGAAGTGTGGGGGTTACTGCATATGAATAGGACTTGGTGAGCTTGGCTCTCCTTGGACTTCCGAAGAGTTGGCATTCCTACGAGGACTCTGTCAATGGTCGGGAGAAACTCCCGGGATGGGAGAGACTTTGGTCGGATCTTCATGGGCAGGGAGGAGATAAGGCGAGTACCAGGGATGGATATTCATCAAAGGGAAGGGAAAGAAAACTTTCCTTAACTGTGCAAAAGGCAAGAAGCAAGATATCAAGGTGAAGTGCTTTCACTGTCACCAACACAGACATTACGCCACTAGTTTTCCACAGAAGAAGAAAAATAAGCAGGCTGCTGGATCTATAGATGGAGAGGCCTTAGGCTCACATTTTGAGCTGGATTTTTCGCTGATCGCATGCTTGATCTCAAGTATGACGGGATCGGTGTTTTTAGCAGCATTCTTCTTATGACCGTGAAGATAAAGATTGCTTACTCATCTGGATAGACTCTGAGCAAGGACTAGATAGTGATGATACAGAGCAGCAGCACTCAGACGTGGACCATTTCCTTTTAAGAGGGATCATAAAGTTTTCAGCTGGCTTGGAAGAGAGTCATGGGGTTCAAGATTGAAGCAAGGTCCGATCTCTCGTGGACAGGCTGAAGGATAAAGAAATGATGTTGTCTTTAAAGAAGGGAAGCCTGTCAAGAAGGCAACTCAGGAACTCTGGAGATAGGTCTGTTAAGAAATCTTAATGGACTAGAGGGTAGATGTATGGTCAAAGAATGGTAGGCAAAGAACAAGTGGTGGACGGATGAGGGTGAATTGTGGCACAGGAGATTGGGTCATCTTCACCATGGCTTTGAAAATTCTTGTAAACAGATTTACCTGCTTCCTATGGTATTTGAGCAATGTAACAACGCAGTGGATGTACTTTGGGAAAATTTGTGAAGACCACTTTTCATGAGAAGGATAGTCACGCCTCGATGATCCTTGAGAGAATTCACACAGACATGTGTGGACCTTTCTCGGTTGCTTCAATAGCAAAGCACAAGTATTATGTGATATTTGTTGATGACTTTTCTCGTAAGTGTTGGATCTTCTTCATGCAGAAGAAGAGCGAGACATACTCAAAGTTTTGTGAGTTCAAGGCACTGGTTGAGAAAGAGTCGAGGAAGCAGGTGAAGGTTCTTAGGAGAGATAATGGTGGTGAATTCATCTTTGGCGAATTCAAGGACTTTTGCAGCACAAAAGGAATTCGAAGAGAGCTCATAGCGCCTCATAACCCACAGCATAATGGGGTCGCGGAGCGAAAGAACAGAATGATCGTGGGTGCTTCATGGGCGATGTTGCATGATCAGGGCCTTCACATACACTTGTGGGCTAAGGCATGTAATACTGTGGTTTATGTGCAAAACCGTTGTCCTCGTAGAGTACTTGGCATGTGTTGAGAATGCAACAAGATGATGAGCTTAGTGGAAAGAAGTCGCCTCCACTAAGTGGGCCCGCAGGCTATTTTTGGCGCAAAGTCTATTTTTAGACTATGTCTATTTTTAGACATATGGATCATGTTCTATGAGTTGCAGGATGATATTTATGGATGGTTGGTCAAGTCGGAAAAAATATATGGACTTCTATTTTTAGACATACTGGGCGGAATCTATTTTTAGATTGCTAGTCTAAAAATAGATATGTCGAATATTATTAGCTCTTAATAATATTTGGACTCTAAACATTATCTTATCCTCTTAGAGAACTTCAGTTTGATGCCTGAGACATTAGCAGGAGTGACGAAGGAATTACGCTATTCTGAGGGTTAAGTGGAGCTATTGCATGGAGACTTCGATTAGAACTCATGTGTGATTTGGTGGAGTTGATTGAGAGTTGATGGAGTTCATGGAGTTGTATTGAGTTTAACTCAGTTAGACTCAGTTGAGCTAGTTGTATCTAGTCTAACTGAATGATACACTAGTGAGAGTGGAGTGAATTAATTAGTTAATTAATTCACAAATAATAACTCATTAATCAACTAAAAAATACAACAGTTAACTACAGTGCATGTCAGTTCCAGTGGAGACCCAATGGAGAGATAGGTGAAAGGGCAAGATGGACTATCTGTTGTGACTATAGTGATGCATTGATTGCACCACACACACATTGGAGTTGCCAATGAGGATTGCGCAGTGCAAGCAAGGTAGATTTTTGAACTCGGCAGGGCCAATATTCATCGAGGATTACGTGATGACGGTAACAAGTGGAAAAGATTGGAGCATGTGTTTTGCTAGATCTAGCTTGATTAGTGTGTAGCAATTGGAGATTGTACTGAGAGCTTGTGAGGAGCTTTGTATGATGATTGTTACATGATCTCTATGACATATAATATACAGATAGTTGGGGGTTTTCAGCTTTAAGCTTTCCCATAAAATATTGTGCTCATATGTGTGATTGTTTATGGTTTTAATGTGCGCATGCGATTGTTTAATTTCCGCAAATTGATGATCAATAGTAGAAGAGATTATGTATTATGCATGAAGCTCAAATAGTGTGTGATCAGGATAATCTCAGTGAATAATTTAACAGTTATTCAAATTTATACATGGTATCAGAGCGATATTGATAATTGGAGCAATTGCAAAACATTCAAGCGGTTGAGTTTTGTGCTGGTGGAATTCGAATTTGTAGCAGTGTTTTCTTGGTGTCGAAGTTGAGATGTCTTTCAGTGGATTGCGATTGGAGTGTGCCCTTGAAGGCAGCTCGAATTATATTGCATGGAAGGACAGGATGGAGGCGGTGTTAGATGACAATGGGTTGAAGGAGTTCATAGATGCTGAAGTCCCAAAGCCTACTTCTAGCGATGCTGCCGTAATTGAGGCTTGGCAAAAGAAGACAGAAAAGTGTCGAAGGATTCTGTTGGAGGGCATGAAGGATCACATAGTGTCTAGCCTGCATGGTAAGGCTTCTCCATTCCTGATGTGGAAAGCCTTGACAGATTTATTCCAAAGCAAGAGCGACCGAGGAAGTTGGCGCTCAAGGATAAATTCAGAAACATAAAGATGGAGAAAGGTGACAGTATGCCCAAGTATCTCACGAAGTTCATCCAATGCAGGGATGAGCTGGGAAGTGTGGGGGTGACTGTAGATGATGAGGACTTGGTGAGCTTGGCTCTGAAGAAGCTTAGAGAAAGGTTGCATTCCTACTCGGGACTGCACTTCAATGGTGAGAGAATTGCTAGGATGGGAAGGCGACTTTGGTCGAGATCTGATACTTGAGAGGAGATAAGGCGAAGTACCGGGGATGGATCTTCATCGAAAGAACTACGATGAAGAGAATTGTGCTTTGGCTACCAAAGCAAAAGAAGGAAGAGCAAGAAAGCTTCTCATTCCGGTGCGAAAGGCAAGAAGCAGGACATGTCCAAAGTGAAGTGCTTTCACTGTCACCAACACGGACATTATGCCACAAATTGTCCGCAGAAGAAGAAAAATAAGCAGGCTGCTGGATCTGCAGCTGGAGAGGCCTTAGCCTCGCAGTTTGAGCTGGATTTTTCACTGATCGCATGCTTGGTCTCAAGTGTGATGGGTTCAATGTGGTTTCTGGACAGTGGTGCGTCTTTTCACATGACAGGAGATCGAGATTTGTTTACTGATCTGGATGAGAAAGATCTTGGAGTGCACATCAAGATGGGCGATGATGGTAGATACAGTGCGACCGGTATCGGTACCATTTCCTTTGAGAGGGAGTCTGGTAAACCCTTCGTATTGAAGGAAGTGATGCATGTTCCAGGATTGAAGAAGAATCTTATCTCTGTGGCGATGTTAGAAGACAAGGGATATGATGTTGTCTTTAGCGAAGGAAAGGCTTTCCTGCGCAATAAGGAAACTGGTGAGACCCGGAGGATAGGGGTTTGAGTTAAGAACCTTTATCAATTGCAGGTAGATGGCTGTGCAGCAATGGCAGGCAAGGCAGAAGGAGTGGTGAGCCGCGATGATGGCAAGTTGTGGCACTGGAGATTGGGCCACCTTCACCATGGAGCTTTGAAGATACTACAGTAGATTTCTACTAGGCTTCCTAAGGGTGCTCTTGCACAGTCAAATAAGTGCAAGGGATGTACCTTGGGAAAATTTGTGAAAGCCACCTTTCACGAGAAGGATATTCGCGCCACGACAATCCTTGAGAGAATTCAAACAGACGTGTGTGGACCTTTCTCAGTAGCTTCGACAGCAAAGCACGGGTACTATGTGATCTTTGTTGATGATTTTTCTCATAAGTGTTGGATCTTCTTCATGCAGACGAAGAGCGAGACATACTCAAAGTTCTGTGAGTTCAAAGCACTGGTTGAGAAAGAATCGGGGAAGCAGGTGAAGGCTCTTAGGAGCGACAATGGTGGTGAACTCATCTCTGGAAAATTCAGGGACTTTTGCAGCGCAGAAGGAATTCGAAGAGAGCTCATAGCACCTCATAACCCACAGCAGAACGGGGTTGCTGAGCAGAAGAATAGAATGATCGTGGGTGCTGCACGAGTGATGTTGCATGATCAGGGCCTACCCATACACTTGTGGGCTGAGGCATGCAATACTGCAGTATATGTGCAGAACCGTTGTCCTCACAAGATACTTGGCATGAGTACACCCGAGGAGGCGTTTTCTGGTAAGAAGCCTGATATTTCCCATTTGAGGATTTTTAGTTCACCTATTTACATTCATGTGACGAAGGATGCCAGGAAGAAGCTGAAGCCGACTGCAGAGGTTGGGATATTTTTGGGGTACACTGATATGCCCCACAACTATCGTGTGTATTTTCTAGACAGTCGCAAGACTGTTGTGCGACGGGATGTCAAATTTCATGAGGAGGAAGCCATGAAGTGTTCACTTGAGAGGGAACCACACTTGCATGTAGATGAGGAGCTATTAGTTCCTAAGGATGAGCCTCAGGATGTGGATCAACCACAAGAGGAGGTTCATGGAGTGGAAGAGACCACTCATGTAGCGCCAACCATCAAAGGACGGAAGCGCACTACAGAAGCTGAGTGACTGGCTCAAGATGTAGAGAAGGTTGTAGGAGCACCTACAGCACAGCGCAGACAGAGACAGTCACCTAATCGGTACACTGGATACATGGCTCTTGTAAGCAAGTGTATCATGACAGAGCCATCCTCTTTCGAGGAAGTTGTGGAGGATCCCGCATGGGTAGATGCCATGGTGGAAGAGTATGATTCGATTGTCAAAAATAGTGCATGGAAGATTGTCCCGAGGCCGGAAGGTAAATCAGTGGTGGGTTCAAGATGGATCTACAAAGTGAAGTAGGCAGCTGACGGGAGTGTGTAGAAGTACAAGGCAAGATTTTTTTCCCGAGTCTTTTCACAGATTGAGGGGATCGATTATGAGGAGACCTTTGCACCTGTCGCAAGTTATTCTTCCATATGGACGATTCTTGCTCTCTCAGCACAGATGGGGTGGCACATTCATCAGATGGATGTGAAGATTGTGTTCCTCAACGAGGTCATTGAGGAGGAGGTGTACATAGAGCAGCCCAAAGGTTTTGAGATCTTCAGCAGCGAGTCGCATGTGTGCAGGCTCAAGAGAGCGTTGTATGGGTTGAAACAAGCACCTCGTGCTTGGTACACACCTGAATAAACGGAGTTAATTTCTTGGAATTAGTTCTCAAGAGTGGCGGGATCTAACCCTATGCGGATTGTGGTGGAGGGTAAGCTTTTGATCATTGTGCTTTATGTAGATGATTTAATACTAACGGGTGATGAACTGTTGATACACTCATGCAAGGCAGATCTTGCAAAGGAGTTTGAGATGAAGGAATTGGGCCTCCTTCATTATTTCCTGGGATTGGAAATTTAGAAACGCGGTGATGGTGTTGTTTCAGGGTATGTACCTGGAATGTTTGGAGAAGTTCAAGCATGCATGGTGCAGAGCTATTGATACTCCTCTTCTGATGGATGGAGAAGTAGGATGCTACTTCGACGGAGGTAGTGGATGCCATTGTTTATCGACAGTTGGTGGGGCTGCTTATGTATCTAGTCAATACACGACCCGACATATGCTATGCTATTAACCAGCTTTCACAAGCTATGGTTAAGCCTACCAAGCTCTTTTGGAAGGCGGGGAAGCATGTATTGAGATATCTCAGAGGCACATCGGGATATGGACTTTGGTACAGACAGTCGGATGAGGTGAGGCTACATGGCTTCACGGATGCAGATTGGGCAGGGAGCTCAACGGACAAAAAGAGAACATCTGGAGGGATTTTCAATATCAGGTTGACAACAGTTTCTTGGTACAGCAAGAAGCAGAGATCTGTGGCACTCAGTTCAGCGGAGGCCGAGTACATGGCAACAAGTTTGGCTGCATACGAGGCTATATGGATGAGGAAGATCCTGGTCGGGTTGTTCGGTTCACACTTAGATCCTACTGTGATATATTGTGATAATCAGAGTTGCATCAAACTCTCGGTTAATCCAATATTTCATGATAGATCTAAACACATTGACATCCGATATCATCATATCAGAGATTGTGTGCAGCGGAAGGTCATGTTACTTTCATACATTCCTACGGAGGATTATGATGCTGATATCTTGACGAAGGCGCTCACCAAGAGCAAATTTGAATACCACAAAGGCAGGATAGGGGTTGCAAATAATCCATATCTTGTTGAGAGGGAGTGTTGAGAATGCAAGAAGATGATGAACTTAGTGGAAATAAGTCGCCTTCCCTAAGTGGGCCCGCAGGCTATTTTTGGCGCAAAGTCTATTTTTAGACATATGGATCATGTTCTATGAGTTGCAGGATGCTATTTGTGGATGGTTGGTCAAGTCGGAGAAAATAGATGGACTTCTATTTTTAGACATACTGGGCGGAATCTATTTTTAGATTGCCAGTCTAAAAATAGATATGTCGAATATTATTAGCTCTTAATAATATTTGGACTATAAACATTATCTTATTCTCTTGGAGCACTTCGGTTAAGTGCACAGATGTGGCTGCCAGGGAGCTGAGGGACGGAGGAAGCCTATTCTGAGGGTTAAGGGTAAGACTATTCTGCATGAAGACTTGAGTTAGAACTGAACTCATGTGATTTTAGATAAGTTGATTGAGGAGTTGATGGAGTTGTGTTCAGTTTAACTCAGTTAAACATAGTTGAGCTAGTTGTATCTAGTCTAACTGATTGATACACTAGTGAGAGTGGTGTGAATTAATTATTAATCTAATTATAAACTCATTAATCAACTAAAGAATACATCAGTTAACTTTAGTGCATGGACAGTTTCAGTGGAGACCAGTGGAGAGGTAGGTGAAAGAGCAAGTGTGACTATACTGGTGCATGAGTTTGCACCACACATTGATTGAGATGCCAATGAGGATTGCGTAGTGCATACCAGGTGGATTCGAACTCAGTCAGGGCCAATATTCATCAGGGATTGCGCAGTAGAGGCAGGCTAACAGGTGGAAAAGATTGGAGCATGTGTTTTGCTAGATCTGAGCTTGTGTAGTGTGTAGCAATTGGAGATTGTACTGAGAGCTTGTAAAGAGCTTTGTACAATGATTGTTACATGATATCTATGACATATAATATACAGATAGTTGGGGGTTTTCAGCTTTAAGCTTTCCCATAAATACAGTGTTCATATGTGTGATTGTTTATGGTTTTAATGTGTGCATGCGATTGTTTATATTTCTGCAAATTAATGATCAATGGTAGAAGAGGTTTTGTATTATGCATGAAGCTAAAATAGTGTGTGATCAGGAGAATATCGGTGAATAATATATCAATTATTCAAATTTCTACAGCATGAGTACACCCGAAGAGGCGTTTTCTAGTAAGAAGCCTGATATTTCTCATTTGAAGATTTTTGGCTCACCTATTTACATTCATGTGACGAAGGATGCCAGGAAGAAGCTGGAGCCAACCGTAGAGGTTGGGATATTTTTGGGGTATACATAAACACCCCACAACTATCGTGTGTATTTTCCAGACAGTCGGAATACTGTTGTGCGACGGGATATCAAATTTCATGAGGAGAAAGCCATGAAGTTGTCGCTTGAGAGGGAGCTACACTTGCATGCAGATGAGGAGCTATTAGTTCCTAAGGATGAGCCTTAGGATGTGGATCAGCCACAAGAGGAGGTTCATGGAGTGGAAGAAACCACTCATGCAACGCCAAACATCAGAGGGCGGAAGCGTACTATAGAAGCTGAGCGACTGAATCTTGATGCAGAGAAGATTGTAGGAGCACCTACATCACAGCGCAGACAGAGACAGTCACCTGACCGATATACTGGATACATGGCTCTAATGAGAAAGTGTATCATGATAGAGCCATCCTCTTTCGAGGAAGCTGTGGAGGACCCTGCATGGGTAGATTTCATGGTGGAAGAGTATGATTCGATTGTCAGAAACAGTGCATGGGAGATTGGCCCAAGGCCGGAAGGGAAATCAGTGGTAGGTTTGAGATGGATCTACAAAGTGAAGCAAGCTGCTGACAGGAGCGTCGAGAAGTACAAGGCAAGATTTTTTTCCCAAGGCTTCTCACAGATTGAGGGGATCGACTATGAAGAAACCTTTGCACCTATCGCGAGGTATTCTTCCATACGGAGCATCCTGGCTCTCTCCGCACAGATGGGTTAGCACATTCATCATATGGATGTGAAGACTGCATTCCTCAACGGAGTCATTGAGGAGGAGGTTTACATATAGCAGCCTGAAGCTTTTGAAATCTTCAGCAGTGAGTCGCATGTGTGCAGGCTCAAAAGAGCGTTGTATGGGTTGAAACAAGCACCTTGTGCTTGGTACACATGGATAGATAGTTATTTCACCAGACTTGGTTTTACCAAGAGTGAGGCAGATCCCAACCTATATCAAATTGTGGTTGAGGGTAAGTTGTTGATCATTGTACTTTATGTAGATGATTTATTACTGACCGGTGATGAACAGTTGATACTCTCATGCAAGGCTGATCTTGCAAAAGTGTTTGAGATGAAGGACTTGGGCCTCCTTCATTATTTCCTGGGATTGGAAGTTTGGCAAGGGAAGGATGGACTGTTTGTGTCTCAAGGCAAGTATGTCTAGGAGATACTAGAGAAGTTCAACATCCAAGACTACAAGCCTATCGACGCTCCTCTTCATGGTGGTTGGAGGAAAGAGGATGCTACATTGACAGAGGTAGTGGATGCCACTGTTTATCGAAAATTGGTTGGTTTGCTCATGTATCTAGTCAATACACGATCGGACATATGCTACGCTGTTAACCAGCTTTCACAAACTATGGTTAAGCCTTCCAAGCTCTTTTGGAAGGCAGGCAAGCATGTTCTGAGGTATCTCAGAGGCACATCGGGATATGGACTATGGTACAGACAGTCGGATGAGTTGAAGTTGCATGGCTTCACAGATGCAGATTGGGCAGGGAGCCCAACAGAGAGAAAGAGCACATCTGGAGGGATTTTCAGTATCGGGTCGACAGCAGTTTCTTGGTACAATAGGAAACAGATATCTGTGGCACTCAGTTCAATGGAGGCTGAGTACATGGCAGCAAGTTTGGCTACATGCGAGGCTATATGGATGAGGAAGATCCTGGTCAGGTTGTTCGGTTCACACTTAGATCCTACTGTGATATATTGTGATAATCAGAGTTTCATTAAAATCTCAGTTAATCCAGTATTTCATGACAGATCTAAACATATTGACATCCTGTACCATCATATCAGAGATTGTGTGCAGCAGAAGATCATGTTACTATCTTACATTCCTACGGAGGATCAGGATGTTGATATTTTGACGAAGGCACTCACCAGGAGCAAATTCGAATACCATAAAGACAGGATTGGGGTGGCAGATAATCCCTATCTTGTTGAGAGGGAGTGTTGAGATTCAAAAAGATGATGAGCTTAGTGAAAAGAGTCGCCTTCACTAAGTGGGCCCGGGGCTATTTTTAGCGCAAAGTCTATTTTTAGACTATGTCTATTTTTAGACATGTCGATCATATTCTATGAGTTGCAGGATGCTATTTGTGGATGGTTGGTCAAGTTGGAAAAACAGATGGACTTCTATTTTTAGACATATTGGGCGGAAGCTATTTTTAGATTGCCAGTCTAAAAATAGATATGTCGAATATTATTAGCTCTTATTAATATTTGGACTCTAAACATTATCTTATTCTCTTGGAGCACTTCAGTTAAGTACACAGATGTGGAACAGCAGCTGACAGAAGGAATTGCGCTATTCCTGAGGGTTAAGTGGAGCTATTGCATGGATAATTCAGTTAGAACTCATGTGACAGAGTTTGGTGGAGTTATAGAAGTAGTTGATGGAGTTGTGTTCAGTTTAGCTCAGTTAGACACAGTTGAGCTAGTTGTATCTAGTCTAACTGATTGATGCACTAGTGAGAGTGGTGTGAATTAATTAATAATTAATTGACTAATTAATAACTCATTAATCAACTGAAGAATACATCAGTTAACTACAGTGCATGGACAGTTTCAGTGGAGACCAGTGGAGAGATAGGTGAAAGAGCAAGTGTGACTATCAGTTGTGACTATAGTGATGCATTGATTGCATCCAAAACTCAGTGGAGATTCCAATGAGGATTGCGTGAGCAAGTCTGGGGAAATTCAAGTTCATTTAGAGCCATTCTTCAGCAGGGATTGCGCAGTAGAGGCAGGCTAGCAGGTGGCAAAGATCGGTGCATGGATTTGCAAGATTGAGCCTGATTAGTGTGTAGCGATTGTATTGTACTGAGAACTTGTGAGAAGCTTTGTATGAGGATTGTTACATGATCTCTATGACATATATTATATACAGATATTTTGGGTTTTCAGCTTCAGGCTTTCCCATTAAATCACTGTGTTAATGTGTGTGAATTTTTATGGTTTCATGTGTGTATTGCAATTGTGTTTATTTCCGCATGTGATCATCAATGGTGGAATAGATTATGTATTGTGCATGAAGTTAAGTGTGTGATTAGGAGAATCTTGGTATATAACGCATTAGTTATATAATTTATACAGGTCAAGAATCAACACAAGTTCAAGGAAAAAGCAGCTAAAAATCACCATAATGACAGAGTGCAAGGTGAGAAAGATTCCAAGTTTTCTTTGATTATTGACCAAGGTAGAAACAAGATGTTTTCTGGAAAATTAGATTGCTGTTATGAAAATTTAGAAAATGTGCAGCATGATGGTGTCAAAGATAGCAATAGATGGTCGACAGAATCAAGGAAAATTTTGTCTTTTCATGAAAATCTCCAATTGATGAAATTAGGAAAATTTCAATGGATAAAGACTAGAAGAGTGAGGACACAGTCTCCTCATCTTCATAATCAGTAATACAGAGAGCTTTTGGGGTCCAAAAGATTCTCAATGGGGAGTGTGATCAAGATTTCATGAATTTTTCTCAAAATTGAAAGTGCTCGAAACTGTACCGAACCTGAGCGACCGAGTAGATCTCATTGTTCTGATTCTGGTGCTGTGAACGGTTCGAAAAACCGATGTCGTATGAGGGAGATATCGCGTTCTGATCTTTTTCCCAAATAGCTAAAATTGCGACAAGTTTGACTGAGATGCCCAGTTAGCTTGCAGGCGTACAGTCAACAAAAGTGGAATATTCTAAGAATATTATGTTTTCTTTAAACCAATGATGTTTCACCACGTGGCACATTCTGGATCGTTGATGGGTTATACGAAGGATTTTTTTGGACCTATGGATCGGGTGACAGGTGGCCAGCCCTGAGGCTGCCACGTGTCCTCTATAAAATTCAACAAAAAAATTTTTAGGTCCGGAGGGTTCGACCCCGTGACCTCCAAGTGCACATAAGTCTTCGAACATCTCCGCTACCGAGTGAATTTTACACTATAGGCGCACTAGATATATTTAAGGTTATTAACTTTTCACGTTGGGGGGGGGGGGGACCGCTGACAGCCCCAACCCACCAGCAGCCTCGTTGAGTTTGGTCACATGTGAAAATTTTATAACTGCGACTGTAACAATGAACCAACTGTTATTAAAATCGTGACCTAGTGGCATTAACTTTCAAACATATCACATGCTACAGCATTAAAACCACAACATATTTTGCTGCTATCTGACGGTTCCGAAAACTATTAACTCTGGAAGCTCCAAATCCTTGTCACATGCGTGTAGTCCGATAGAAGTGGCGACAGTTATTGGAACTCCACCACTACACCAATTTTCACACCTAAAGTTTAATGCAGAGGTTCTAACCGCAAGGTTTTGGGGGGCTCGGCATGTGGCCACCCTGCCCTTAACCATTACAGTTAATGCTACAACTTGATTTTCGGTGGGAGGTTTAGCATGCCTTCAAATTCGAAGGTTTATGCCGAATTTAACTGTAGTTAAACTGCAGTCCTCCAGTTTTAGTGGAGTTTTTGTAGGGGACATTGGGCAAAAGCCTAGCCAGGTCAATTTTCGACCAAATTGGGTGAAGCAAGAGTGTACCTAGACTAATTTGATCATTTTGGAGCCATTGGTGCAGATAAAATAGCCATTAGAGGCTTGTAAACACATGTATTTTCAAAATTTTGACCATAATGAAAGATGACATGCCATTGGGAGCTGGACCAGCAAATGTAGCCCAGGAGGGGTGAACTGCTTCATCATGTCGGCTGTGTAAATATTATGTGTGGTTTTATTTCTCTGTTATAAATTTTTGTTCATTGTTATTTAGGCTCATTTACATGCTTAAAATTCACAATTTCATCTATGTTTCATGGTTAAATTCCTCAATCCTTAAAGCAAACAAATGGAGACAAACATGTACATGTTTTGTAACTGAAAAGACACTTAGCACAAAAAATTAATATAGTCCTTTCATATCAAAAAGAAAACAAATCTTTGTATGGTCTAGTAATCTCCAAACCCATCCTTTCCATAATCACCTTAGGCATGAGGTTATGAGAAGCCCCTGAATCCAACATAGCATTATGTTAGGTCATGTCATGAATACTAAGGTTGACATAGAAAGGAGGTACTTCTTCATTCTGATCATCTAGCAATATTGGTCCCAAGTAGATGGTAGGATGGTCTTCTTGTATATTAAGGATATCTGAAGCTCCTGGTTGAGAATTCAACATTTTTACAATTTTGCTTCTATACTCATTCTCTTTGAGAATTTCTCCAAAAGGGACTGGGATCTTGATTTTTGAAATCTCATTCTCCAAACTAAAAACAAAAGTAATCTTCTCACTCTCTTTGGCAGGGGGGAACTGGTGGATCCTTTTTAGACTTAGCTACTTTAGGGGCATCCTTCTTTGGCTATGTTTTATTTACAGTGATGGGAACATTTCTGTTTCTGAGATTGTATTGCTTCCGCATCTCAAAGATTGCATGTTGATAACCCTTGAGGTAGTCATATGGTCCCTCACCCTTATTTACATCATGATCAGACTCATCATTCTCTTCTTTGGTCAAAAAAATTCCATACATGTTTTCATCTAGGCAGTGAATAGAGTCTTCTTGAATTTCAGGTTGAGTTTTATCTTCATCAATTCAATTCTACTGAAAAGGAGGCCTTACTTGAGGATCACGCTGAATTTTGTTTTCTCTTTGTCTTTTTTGATTCTGAGGCCTTATAAACTGAGGATTTTTAAATTGTGGCTCATGTTGTGCAGGAGGTAAAGAATCATTTCCAAGGGAAAGCCTATCCATGAGTTTTTCCATAATCTTCATCATCGAATCAAACTCATCATCTGAGGTGGAAGGTTTTTCTTCTTCTTTTAGTATTTTTTTACCCATCTTAGACTTCTTAGTTGCTATCATATTTACTTCTATATTCATAGCATCATTCTTCATTTATGCTAGTGAAGGAGATTCTCTTTCTCTAAGCAGAATAGAGAAGTCATAATCAAATGCCTCAGCATAACGCAATTGAGCAGATCCTGGTGGAGGTTTAAGATGAGTAGGTATAGAATCATAAGCTTTTTTAAACCTCTTGGAGAAATTTTGGACAGTTTCATCTACAACTCTTTTCAGACTATTGCATTCAGTAAGGGCCTCCACAAGATTTGTTCTATTTCCCCATTTTCTCAAGAAACTATCCTCAAACTGATTCCAATTCTGCAAGCTTCCTAGAGCTAGGGCTTTAAACCATTTTCTAACCTCATCAGTGAAACTTTGAGAAAATAGTCTCATTTTGACATCTTCATGTTCTACCTCCTCTCTGTCTATGAAATCATTGAATTGGTCTACATGTTCCTCAGCTGTAATTTCTTCATCACTTCCCCAAGTTTTAATTCTAGCAGAGTATTTACTTGGGAGGGCATTAAGGACAGATGGGAGAACAAGTGGAGCATATCTGGCAGGTGCAGCAGCAAGTGGAGGTGGAACATTTCCAACCATGATAACAGGTATTGTGGTATTTTTAGGAACAGCAATAGTAGAAGATAAACTGTTAGGAGGTGGTGTAGTTGGTCTTGGTAGTCTAGTTACGAATGAACTCCAGTCAGGTAAAGGAATACCATATTTTCCTCTTAGAAAGATTTCAAATGGGTCTAATTCCTTCAACTTATCAAAAGACTCCCTCTATAACAGTAACTCTGATTTGACTGCCTCCCAGAATTATTCTCTTTCTTTTTTGGTCACTAAGGTTGCGGTATCAATACCTCTTCTTTGTAGGGCTATAACAATTTCAGTTAACTCATTTTCGCTTTCAGACCCTAAAAAAACTTCCTGAATATTATCATCAAATTTCTTTTCTTCAGGACTTCTTAAAATTTCAGAGGACAAAGCTCTTGAGTGTGATGGAGTACCCGATTTTGAAAAGTTGCCTTGAATGCCTTTGGAAATTGTGTTTGGATTATCCACAATTGTATGTGGGTTAGGATCTGGATTGCTCCTTGTATATCTCCTTCTTGAATCCACCTTTAAGCATGAAAATTTGAAATGGAGTCACCAAGGTAGTTGCAGCATCAAACAAATTCTAAGCTCCTGCTACCTCCAAGAGTTCAGCTTCAATGTTTGCACAAAAAATTCGGGAAATATGTCTTTAGTCTTCCGGCAGACGCAACAAAATGTTATCACCAAATTGATCTTGATTGGCTACTCATCAATCAACTCAATGTAACTCTTTCAAACCACTTATAACTGAAGATTAGCCTCTTCAGTTTGAGAGGTCTCTCTCAAAGGGGGGATTATGATTTTGAATAAGGATAATACTAGATGGCTAACTATATGAATTGTAACTTGGTTTTGTATGATTTTAGGTTGAAAATTGAAGGTTTGCTACCATTGGGCTTACGGGGTCAACATCATTATTCTTAGTGACAGTGGTTCTTCACATGGAAGTTGAGGCATATAGAGGCTTTTAACAAAGATAATTCATACACATAAGATAGGAAAACACAGTCAATTCACCCCTACAGGAAGTCAAAGCATAATATTATGAATTCTTAGTAATTAGAGATGAAATCTACTGCAAGTGATTAATCATAAAGATACATATCAATAACACATTAAAAACCTCATGAGAATCTCAGGTATGGAAGTAGAATGTCATTTTGTATTACTAATAATGGATAAAACATACAAGCAGCAATTTGGTGCAATATTCTCCAACCTCTTGCTTTTAGATGTTTAGTCTATATATAGACATTCTTTACAATCTAGATGATCAGCACAGCTGGCTAGATCTTCGAATTCTACTTTGACATTATCATAACTGAAACCACTAACTTAAAACAGAAAAATGATAGCTATCCTTTAAAGAAAACAAACTCCAAATAGGACTCTATCTCCTATTTATTACATTCGTTTATCCTATCAGTGAAATAGTTACATAATGGTTACATAATGAATGTCACGTGCTTGAATGATAAATCACCATAATTCACCACCACTCTACAACTTCAAAACACCCCTAGATCTGTGGAACATGATCCTGCTTTTTAGGGATGGATGACCTTCACTTTAAATGATGTTTTGACTGATGAGCTGGTTGTGTGGCACTCCTTTTGAGCCATGAATCTCTACTGGTACAGTCCACTGACATACTGGAGGTCTCCATCTGGAAAATGTGTTGTTGAGATGCTCAAAATTCTTCAAAATTTCCTCGCTACGAAAACAAGGCAGTTTAGGCAGTTTCGTAGCGAGTTTGTAATATTCCTAATTAGTCCTAAGCTAATAGGAATATTCATTTTGTTTTTCTTTCTTTGTTTAAAGAATAAATGTGTAAAGGAGGTTCATAAAACTCCTAATAAAAGAATAAATCAATGCCCAATGTGAAAAAGGCTAAATCTGGGCCATTTGTATAAGCACACTTGAGTGTGAAAGAGACTAAATCAATTGACCAAGTCAACCAGGACCAAATCAACAACATTGGTTAGATGCAATGAATCTCCTAGAGGGACAGTGCAGTTCAAGTTGGAGGCTACACATGTGAATGGAGCTAAATCATTGAAGGTGGTTTAGGGTTTACAGTCTCTTGATCTTATAAAAGGAAGAGGAGGGCAGCATGATGGGGTTGTTCATGATATGACATTTTGATATATTGTTTGTTTAGACATATAGCTTTCTTTGGTTGTTTAGCCTAGATTGCAAATGTTGTTTAGCATTGGGATTTCCTGTTTAGGAGTTCCACCACTTTCCATTGAGTAGCTCTTGGAAGATTTTGTACTACATAGTCCACTATCTGGTTTGAGACAAAGCTTCTCCTTTCAACTACAATTCATATCATGTTTTAGGGTGTGATTGTCTTTGCAAGCTGCAGCAAGTGGAGGCTAGATCTATTCAGATCTAGGACATTCTAGTGCCTCTTTTCAGTGGGAGAGTCTTCTATCCTCCTGACAAGATAGTATTGGATGATTGGAGCACATTATCAGATCTTGGCTTGAGGCTAAACCATGTACCAGAGCCTACAGTACAGTTAATATCCCTATACTGCGTTATTTTCAAGTGAGAAGTTGCAGAGTCATTTGGCAGACTTTTGGGAGAGAGATCTCTAGTGTTGGGAATCTTCCCTCACTGTGGTGATCCATGGATTTATGATGTATTCCATGTCATATTCAGATATTATCTGAATACTCCTACATCTGCTTCAGAAATTCTGAATAGATCTGCATATCTTCTGCATAGAATCTTAGATCTACTCCATGTACTTCAGTTTCTGCTGAAAACCCCAAGGGGATCTGAAAGAGGAGCCTTTCTAGTGTACAGATCTGATATGGATCTAACTTTTGTACATAGATCTGCTCTAGATCTAATATGTAATCATCAGTAATTTTCAGCCTAATAAAAAAACGTTTTCAAGGCAGTTTCAGTCATTCATGTGGTTGCAGCACCTCTTTTGAGGGCATTTCTTCTGTATATGTCTTGTATTTTCAGCTATGCATCTCATGGGCTTCATTATACATCTATTTTTCTGCTTTCAATACTATTGAAGGATATTTTATTGGCCTCCTACTCTTGCTCTATTGAAACTGCATTATTTTGTGAGCAGACTTGTTGTGGCCCCTTATTGGGCATTTTCTAGCCATACTAGGTGTGGGGAGATCTGTTTAACCCACCTAGAAAGATTTGTTCTTGATCCCCTCTTGGATTTCGGTCTTAGATTGTCAGATATAAGGGATCCAAGTGTTGGTTTCCATTTTTGTAGCATCCATTCCGGGAAAATACGTTTTCCAGTCATGCCTTGCTGACAGTTCCCATTTGGGATATTACAGTGGTATCGAAGCATGATCTTTGGCTCAACCTGTGAGCTTCAAGCCAATATCTCTTTTCAAGGAGAGAAGAGACAGAAGAAGAAGATTTATTACATTGGAGACACAAAATAAAAGGGTAAAACCCCTTTATTTGGAAGAATGAAAGGGAAATAGTTCTCAAAAACTCTGTTCCAAACTCTGCATGAGCTTAAAGGAGAAATCAAAGAAATAAATAGGGCAAGACATGAAGGTCCCTCAAGAAGATATTTACATGAAGAAAACCCTAGTTCTTCATCTTATATGTGAAAGCACTCAGCTACATCAGATCTACAGCATTATTCTATGCCCAGATCTACTGCAAGAGAAATGAGGGAAGAAGATGCACCAAAGGAGGAGACTTTGAGTGATTATCTTCAGAAGTATGAATCTAAATCTTGGAAAATCAAGGAGCACTTGAGCTTCCAATAATTTTTCCAGCTCAAGGAGGAGAGAAGATACAGCAATAGAAGAAGAAGAGGTAGATTCTTTCTACCTAACTTTTATGGATCCTCCACATGCACAGCCGAAGAATGGATAGATCAGTTAGACTCATATTTGGATCTACATCAAGTTTCAAAAAAATAAGCCCTTAAAGTAGCAGCACTGCATATTAAAGGTAAAGCTTATGCTTGGTGGTTATTTGAATCCTTTTCATTGAAGAATGCAAATATATCTACTTATGCTAAGTTCACTAGGAGAATGGTGAAGAGATTTGATGAGAAACAATCTAAAACTTCTTTGAAAAAACTAGCAAAGCATGAGCATGCAAAACCATTGCATGAGTTGGAAAGATTTGTTATGCAAACTCCACTTCAGATTTCTGTTGAAGGGGATAAAAACTTGTGTGATACCTTGCCAAGGGCAAGATCCCCATTGCATGAAGAGATTTCTTCTCAAAAGGAAGTCATGGAGATTCCTCTTTTAAATGAAGACCAAGATCCAAGGTCTCTTGTTGATAATGAGGTGTTGTCAAATATTGATGAGAAGGAAGAGCAAGAAGATAGTAGCAACACTGTCACTTCAAAATAATACCCATTATCACATGGGGATGGAGATGAAGTTATTGTTTCAAGGGAAAGAGCTTGTGTATCTTTGCAAGTGATTCCCAAGGAGCATTATGTGACAGCATTATTGGGTAGTGATACCTTACTCCAAGCAAGAGGAGGAAGTATGGATCAACATCCTATGATGAGGAGCATGCACCCTTGTTTATTTCAAGGGGTTTCTATTCATGAGAAGGAGACTGAACTATGCAGCAAGGGAAGGGACACATCAGTCCAACCATCCATACATTCTACTTCAGATCTAGATGTCTCTTTACATGGAGGCATTCCACCAGGGAGACCCCCTGATGAGAAGAAGAATAAAGTTTTCTCTCAACTTTGTGCATCGGTGACAAATTTGGCTAAGGAGGGAGCCTTAAGGGGAGCTACCACAGCATTGAGATCTATTGATGGATTCCAAGGAGAGCTGAACAATTTTCTGAAATTGATTTTGCTATTTCTCACTCATCTATTTGCATTGGTAAAGAAGAATTCAGAGATACATGATGACATTAGCATGATGTCAAATGGCCACTCCATAGACTTGGGGCAACAAATTATATCCCTCATACAAAGGATATTTCTGAAGAAAGCAAGAGGGTACCAACACTCTTGTGTGCATGGGCTAAACTATGGAGATTTTGGAAGAGAGATATCTTTCAAAAGAAGATTGATCTTCCTATTCTTCAATCTTGTCTTGCACAAGATCAGCTGCAAGGGAGGCAACAAGGATGGAGATTCAATACTCCCACATGTGACTTTGGCATTAAGCATGTCAAAGAGGAAAGAGATGATGTGATAGCTACTTCATTTCATAACTCTACAGCATTGTCTCTATTGAGGAGCCTAGATCCATATTGGGATTCCCAACTCTTGGTAGAATATTCCAAGAACCTCTTCACATGTAAGGCTCTCGATGGGAAAATGGAAGATAGGAGGTATAAGGTGGTTGATGGAATCATTTACTTTCATGATCAAATATATTTGGCTAAAGATTAAAACTCAAAGACCAACTACTATGTGCAGCCTATGATATCTTGCTTTCTACCCCCACTGTTTTCATTAGAACACACCATATTATCTAAAATGGATTCATGTGGGAAGGCTTTGAAGAAGACTTATATCAGCATTATCAAAGATGCATGTATCACATGAAGACTTATATCAGCATTATCTATGGAAGAGTTAGTTCAGCCCTCTCCTTCTCCTCTTGAGGAAGAAGATAGATTTGTGCACCTCTCCACTTGTTGGAGGAGGACTATTGGTGAAGAGAATACTTATGCAAATCATGTTTTATTTTCTGATTGTATGCACTCTTTTACATTATATATGCATGCCATGACTCCAAAGAGGAGTTTCATACCTTATAAACTTCATGGCCAACTTTGGGCCAAAACTATATCTGAACATGGCCGCTCCCTTGATGGACTAAGGGAGATTTTGCAGCATGATGGGTGCTTTCGTAAGGCACCAAATATATATTCCACTTTCAGCCATAGAGATATGTTATGGGCAGCAAGTAAGTGGTGGGAAAACCACTTACCACATCTAGATCTGAGACAGGCAGGAGATGCACTGCGTTGGTTACTATTGGGTGAGTATGGGTACTACCCAAGGTTTCATATTTTCTTGTCTCATGCCTTGTATCTCAATGGAAGGATGCATAAGAATAAGGCATGGTTGCTTTGGTTGAAAAGAAGAGAGTTTGGACATCCCATGTTAAATTTCATGTCCATGTAGTTGCTTGTGATTGGGATCTGTCTCATGTATGTACATGTATTTCTATTTGGAATGTATCTCATGATCATGTATGTACTTGGGTTTGGGAGAAAATGTAACTCTCTCATGAGGTGGCATAAGAGAGCTTGTTTATATCATGATGATGATGATGCTCTAATATTTCTTGGGAACATGAGAGGAGGTATGACACATTGGTTGAGTGTGTCCTTTTGGAATTAAATCTCCCATATTCATTCATGCTTCAAGAGGAGGATAGAACATTGTATGGCTGCTACATTATATCATTTGTTTTCTCATGCAAGGAGCCATATGTTGGGCTTATGTCATTGGAAGAAGTATCTCACTTGGGAGAATTTGGAGCAAGACATGTGTTGCCTGAATCAAATTCAGCCAACACTTATTATCCTCTACTATTTTCAAGCTTTGAAGAAGCTTATTGTAGCAAGAAGGTGGTGGGATGGCCACTTATTGTACTATAATTTGAGGCAGTAAGAAGAAGGAAAACACTGATATCAAGGGAGGGACTATTGTCACCATCCAAGATATCATATGACACTTAGTCCATGTTTCTTTTGGAGCACATATGGTGAAGATACTTTATTCAATATATGCATGGAATATTGGGCAAGGAGGCTCACTAGAATCAATGAAGAGAATCATGAAGTTCCAAGTCACTTTTGGCTTCATGAGGACTATATTATTGCAGCCCAGGATCATCGGCTCCATATTTATCATAAATGGAGGGAGAGACAACGTGAGTTGAGTATTCTTATCTCTCATTTCCAGCCATGGAGCCCCTACACATTGCATATGGTGGGGATTGGTGACTATTTCTATGAGATACCAAGGATGGCTCACTTTGTTTGGATGATAGCATGGAGATTGAAGTACCGCATGAGGGCTGAAGCACCCACTATTTACCAACTCTCATGCCTTGAGAAGGCCAATGGAAAACATATGATTCTTTCTATGTATCTCCCACTACTTCATGATGACAGCTATTTGGTGCAGTCACCAAAGGCAAACTTGTATTCTTGCGAGGAGACAATTCCATTGGAGATTTTGCAAAGTCCTTGTGAGTTGCTTGAGGAAAAGCAACATTTTGGAGGGGAGGACTGTAATATTCCTAATTAGTCCTAAGCTAATAGGAATATTCATTTTTTTTTTGCTTTCTTTGTTTAAAGAATAAATGTGTAAAGGAGGTTCATAAAACTCCTAATAAAAGAATAAATCAATGCCCAATGTGAACAAGGCTAAATCTGGGCCATTTGTATAAGCACACTTGAGTGTGATAGAGATTGAATCAATTAACCAAGTCAACCAGGACCAAATCAAAAATGTTGTCTAGATGCAATGAATCTCCTAGAGGGACAGCGCAGTTCAAGTTGGAGGCTACACATGTGAATGGAGCTAAATCATTGAAGGTGGTTTAGGGTTTACAATCTCTTGATCATATAAAAGGAAGAGGAAGGCAGCATGATGGGGTTGTTCATGATATGACATTTTGATATATTTTCTGTTTAGACATATAACTTTCTTTGGTTGTTTATTCTAGATTGCAAATGTTGTTTAGCATTGGGATTTGTTGTTTTGGAGTTCCACCACTTTCCATTGAGTAGATCTTGGAAGAGTTTGTACTACATAGTCCACTATCTGGTTTGAGACCAATATTCTCCTTTCAACTACAATTCATATCTTGTTTTAGGGTGTGATTGTCTTTGCAAGATGCAGCAAGTGGAGGCTAGATCTATTCAAATCTAGGACATTCTAGTGCCTCTTTTCAGTGGGAGAGTCTTCTATCCTCCTGAAAAGAGAGTATTAGATTATTGGAGCACATTATCAGATCTTGGCTTGAGGCCAAACCATGTACCAGAACCTACAGTGCAGTTAATCTTCCTATACTGCGTTATTTGCAAGTGATAAGTTGCAGGGTCTTTTGGCAGACTTTTGGGAGAGAGATCTCTAATTTTGGGAATCTTCCCTCACTGTGGTGATCCATGGATTTATGATGTATTCCATGTCATATTCAGATCTGATATGAATACTCCTACATCTTCTTCAGAAATTCTAAATAGATCTGTAGATCTGCTGCATAGAATCTCAGATCTACTCCATGTACTTCATTTTCTACTGAAAACCCCAAGGGGATCTGAAAGAGGAGCCTTTCTAGTGTACAGATCTGCTATGGATCTAAATTTTTGTACATATATCTGCTATAGATCTGATATGTAATCATCAGCAGTTTTCAGCCTAATAAAATAATTTTTTCAAGGCAATTTCAATCATTCATGTGGTTGCAACACCTCTTTTGAGGGCATTTCTTCTATATATGTCTTGTATTTTCAGCTATGCATCTCATGGGCTTCATTATACATCTATTTTGCTGCTATAAATACTATTGAAGGATATTTTATTGGCCTCCTACTCTTGCTCTATTGAAACTGTGTTATTTTCTGAGCAAACTTGTTGTAGCCCCTTATTGGGCATTTTCTAGCCATACTAGGTGTGGGGAGATCTTTTTAACCCACCTAGAAAGATTTTTTCTTGATCCCCTCTTGGATTTTAGTCTTAGATTGTCAGATCTAAGGGATCCAAGTGTTGGTTTCCATTTCTGTAGCATCCATTCCTGGAAAATGCGTTTCCCAGTCATGCCTTGCTGATAGTTCCCATTTGGGATATTACAGAGTTTTAGTAGCATATGAAAAATGTCTTCTCCATCTATCCCTTTGACTCCTTTGTTGTTCCAATACCTTTTTTATGCCAATACACCTTTCAAACCATCAATCTCCCTCCATAGTTCTTGACAAAACTAATTTTTAAGGCAAAAATGCACCTACAGGAATTTTCATAGTTTATTTCTGGCCTCAAGTCTGAGGTACACTACGAAACTGTCCAAAAAACCAAAAACTGTTGTTTTCAAGATTGTCTTCAAAAATTGTTCTCTAGCTGAAAATTTTGGGTTCTCTGCATGTTATGAACCTTGTCAAACACATTCCAGCTTAATTTTTACTCCTGTGGTGTTTCATCTTCATTTACAATCGATTGGCTAATGGGCTTTTCTACCACTTTCATCTTCAATCCCTTCTTTTCCAACTCCACTTGAATTGAATCCAGTTGCTCTTGCAGATCTTCCACTTGGTCTTTTAATGCTCTGTTCTTTGATTGTAAGTGTAAGTTCATCCTCCTAACATGTTTAACCTCTCCTCTTGGTGGTTGAGTCCATTTTATCAACTTTTTTGTATTGTCCAAGGTTTTTGAAACACTTGTGACTTGCTCTTCCCATATTTTCCTCATCTTCAATGTCTTTAGCTTGCACAGTGGGTGACTCTTCAATCTCAATTTCCTGCAGGATATCCTCCAAATTTCCTTTAGCCACTGTCTGGCTCCTAGTGACTCTCTCGCTACCTTGTTTGTTGACTGTCTACTTCTATTTTGCAGGTGCTATTTTAGGTGTGTCAATCTTCTACAAAGGTTATCCGTCCATGCTCAATGGTTCTGGAGGGGATGATCTATTTTCTTCAAGTTCCTCTGCCACAACTAGTGATGAAGTAGTTCTAGATTTGGGGGTTTTCTTAGGAGTAACCACATCAATTTTATGACCACTCATGAACAAAAATGGATTCCAATCTCTATCTAACCTCCTCAATTCCTCTAACACTAAAAGCTTAATTAAACCATGATGAAAAAGAGAAGTCTCATTGCCCTCTGTTTTGATTAGAATTTGTCTGACATTTTCCCTAGACTTTTGTATAAATAAAAAGGAAGGTCAAGTGACCTCTTACCTACAAAATGTAGTAAAGTCTAAGATGATAGGAGTAGATCATATGAAACCTTCCTTCACAGGTGAAATAATTTTGAATGGCCATCAACACGGATATGTACCTTTGAATTTATCATAAAAAACTTGAATGACCTCCACCCTAACTCCTTTAATCATAAAATGACTCCTCATACGAATCTGACAAGATAGGTTAAAAAACATATTTTCGTAGCGAAATTAGTTAAGCCTTTGACATATTCACTACAAAACTATTAGGCAATTTCATAGCGAAAATTGTTGTTTTCCTATGTAAAACACTACGAAAATTTGAAAAATTGACAGATGCGCCCTTTTGATTTTGAATGCATGGGAAATGAAAACTGACACCATATGAGGACTGATTTGACATGAAATGACCTAAATGGAGGTGATCATGAAACTTAGTATAGGCTAAAAATATTTTAAAAAATCCTATACCACCTTGAAATGGCTTAGGAGACCTTATCCATTTGGTGAGTGAAATATATGACTCTATCAAGAAATGTTTCACAACTTTATGAGTGATAAAAACATGATTCCTATGCCTAAAACACCTTTGGCATCATACCAATACATTAACATGTTATCTGGGAATACAGGTACTGCTCAACCGACTCCAACTAGCATTTACTATCCAATTGGGAGGAAACCACCCTATATTATTCTTGGGGGGAAGCCTCATAGTGGAATGTATTCTCCATTTGTAGGACCACCTGCTACCTGAACTTATACAAATTTTGGTTAGATACCTTAGGTCGGTCCAAGTCAAAGTGTTATATCTCAACCCTTAATTGGTGGTCCTTTTCCAGGAATTGGGAGTAATATTTGAAACACTTCTTATGTTCAACATCATGTTCAAGTTTCTCTACAAGCACTTATTTATCAAATTGTACAGAGTACCCCACAAGTACCCACCCAGGCTATTGGCCAATATATTCCTCAGACACTTATCCAGCAACCTGCCCAAGATACCTCACAAGTATATGTCCAGCAGCTTGTCCAAAGTATTCCTCAAATGTATATTCATCCTCTTGTGCAAACAATTGTTCAACAACTAGTTCCCAATACGCCTCAAACACTTGTCCAAACTATGAAATAAATCATTGTACAATGTACACCTCATATATCGGTTCAACATCCTACACAGACTATGCCTGAAGCGTCTAGTTATCAAACTCGTCAAACTATACCTCAATTTTCTATTGGTCCAACTTTCCAGTCTATAATTCAGATACCTATTTGTCAACCTAGTGTAGGAAAAATTCAAACACCATATCCAGGTCAAGTTTACTGGGGTCAACATTTTCAAGGCCAAATTTACCCAGGTCAAATGGTACATAGTTAACCATATTAGGCTCAACCTTTTCAAAGTAAACCATACATCAGTCATACTTTTCAAGGCTTTTCATTTCAACCGCAACCTAGTATGATTCACCCTGGTTATCTAGGGGGAATGCAAATCCGAACTGCTCAAGCTATTTCAGGATATCCTAGATATCCTCCTCCAGGGGTTGATCTTAATCCTCAAGGATATCAATATCCGCATCAAGAATTTAACTAGCGGTTACCTTTCATTGAAATTAGATTTACCACATTTATCTCGGATTTTGAATGATCCCATTTATCGTTATCCTTTTGGGTCGATGGTTCCTGCTAAATTACCAAGTGACATATCAAAAATTGATGGTAAGCATGGAGAGGATCCATCAAACCATGTCATGTCATATCACCTATGGTGTTCTTCAATTTCAAATGATGATTCCATCAGGTTACGAATTTTCCAATGAACTTTTACAAGTTCGGAAGTAAAATGGTACATTGAGTTACCACGCACCTCTTTCCACAATTTCAATTCCTTGGAAATGGATTTTTTAACCCATTTTCAGTTACCCATTTGATATGACACTGGTACTGAAATTTTGACTTCATTAAAAAAATATGATTACACCCATATCTCATATCATATACATCAGTGGAGACATAGATGTCGCTTAGTCAAAATTGCAGACCAAATATTGGTTGAATGGTTTACTAAATATTTACTTCCTCATATAACGGAAGATGTTGCTAAGGGAAGAGTTGTAATGGAAGAGAAGGTTATTTCTTGTGCCCAATACTTAGACCTTGTCTATTCGCAATCTAGAACTTTGTACAAAAATATTCCAAACTTACCTCGCCCATCCAACACAACTCAACAAGGTCCAGCTCCCACGGGATCTCACACCATTGATGGTGTAATCAGTTATGTTAGCCAATAGTGAAAGATTAAAAAATCTAAGATTAATTCTAATAATACCTCTACTGTAGCTACACAAAATTAACCCAATGAAAACACTACTCCTGAAATTACTTTAGAGATTAACACATCAAAATCATTTACTCGTAAGACTCAGTAACCTGGAAGTAATAAAAATTGAAAGGGAAAAGAAAAACAAAATTCCCCTCAAAAGGAGAAACCAAAAAAAATGAACCTTCTGAAGAGAAGAATAAACCTCGATATCCTTGTTTGATCTACAATGAATACCATTATACTAATGAATGCCCACATTGCGCAGAGGTTAGTAAATTTCTCAAAGGTTATCCAACACTTATTGTCTTAAAAGATCCCTTTCCTTCTCAGGATAGTAAAATGGTTGCTCATAATTATTCCTCTTCATCCACATCAGTGGATATGATGATGTTGTCCTCTCAAGTTTTGATAGCAACAATATCTAAATATTACAGATCTAAAGCTCCATCTAATGGAAATTATACCAATCAACCTTCCCATCGATTCCATATCCTTCCATATCCTTCTGAACCTTTATATATTGAGAAATAAAATGCTAAAATAGTAATCCTTCTGCCTCCTAAAGGTGTTATTTGAAAGTCGTCTTTTAATCCACATGCCAGAGTAGATCAAAATTATAAAATTGTTGAAGACCTAGCTCACTCCCCTTCCGCAATGTCGACTCTCGAAGTGCTACAAATGTGTCTAGCACAAAGGAAATTATTATTGTCATCTATTGGTGTCATTGATCCATGGGATTCTAATCTCATAGTATTCGATCTTGAGAGTCATATACCTAGACTCCCACATCAACTAGAATTTCAGATCTCGGTTTTTGTTAAATCCAAAAGAGTTTTTCATACAATAATTGATGAGGGATCCTCTACTTGTATTATGTCAATTGCTTGTTAGAAATATTTTGTTTCTCCGAAAATCAATTAATAACTTACCACTCTTAAAGCATTCGATTGAATATGGCTTTGACCTTATTGTATTTTAAACGACATACCAGTAGAATTGGAGGGTAAAATGGTTACTATCGAGTTAGAAATTGTTGATGCTCAAATTGATTACAATATTTTACTGGGTCGAAGTTGGACTTATGAAATGTCGGAAATAGTCTCATCACTTTTCCAAATGATATTATTCCCTCATCAAGTAAGGATAGTTAAATTTGACCAATTGACTTATTACACTTCTGATCCAAATTATACTTGTAGTGTGCCTTTTGTAGGGAAACGATTACTTCTTACAAAAATGTTGGTGTCGGTATACTTAAGGATTCATATATGATGGGAAATTTTTCACTCCCTCCACCCAAATTTCCTTTTAATATATCCCGGGTCAATATGATCTCATCAAGGACTCAAGAATCTTATGACCCTTGGATTGTGCCTATAGAATCAAACTTGACCATTTATGGTGATCAAATGCCTCTAATCCCATTGGAACTAGCTTATCAATTTGTTCAATCATTTTCGGAACCACTTAATACTAAAAATGATCGAGTGAATTCAATCATTGACATTTATTCACAGTCATCTTGGTGGGAACCCATGTCATTTCTTGACCCTTTCGATAACATGTTTCCAACAGACAAAAGTATAATGGAGGTTGTGAATTTAGATGAAATGCCTGGGGACGATTATCATCATAATTCTTATTTTCTGCCCAACCTCAAAAATGGTGAGAAAAAATTTTCTACTATTTTTTCACCTAAAATTATATATGATCCTGAATTCCCTATATTGACTTTTGAAACTAAATCTAAAAATAATTTGGAGAATATATCTACAACAATTATGATTAACATCTCAGTGAAACCTAGAATTACAGAGAACATTCATATAGGTGCCTCATGTTCTCTTGATGAAAATCAGACTTATAAGGCCCTATTCCAAGAATTATGGACATTTTTATCTAGTCTTATGAGGAAATGCCATGAATCAACCCAAGTATCGTAGCTCATGAGATAAAGACTTATCTGAATGCTAAAGCTATCAGACAAAGATTACGTTTTGTGCATCCTAGAAAAGTTGTTGCTATTAAAGTTGAAGTTGAAAAAATTATAAAAGTTGGTTTTATCTACCTTGTTCCCTTGATTGATTTGGTTTCCAACATCAATCATGTTAATAAGAATCAAGGGACCATAAGAGTATGCATTGATTACAGAGATACTAACAATTTTTACCCAAAATACAACTATCCTACTTTGTATATCGACCAAATAAGTGATGATTGTGTCGATAACAAAATATTTTTCTTTTATGGACGGATTTTTTGGATACAATCAAATAAACATACTCCCAGCGGATCAGCATAAAACTGCATTCATTTTCCCATGGGAAACTTCCGCTTATCGGAAGCTTCCATTTAGACTAAAGAATGTTGGTGCTACTTTTCAAAGGGATACATCTTACACTTTTCAGGATATTAAGCATATTGTATAGTCGTATTTGGATGATCTACCAGTCCATTCATTGAAACAAGAAGATCATCTAATGCATTTATGAGTGATTTTTTCTGAGTCGGCATTGTAATATATGCTTAAATCCCCACAAATATTTTTTTTCTTTGAAATCTTGTCATTTACTTGGGTTTTTCGTATCAAATGAAGGCATATGTGTCGAAATTCTAAAGGTAGAGGCTATTTTGAATTTTCCACCTCCTTCTAATTTACGCCAACTCCAAAGTTTCCAAGGGAAAGAAAAAATTTTACGTTGATTCATTCCCAACTATGCAGAACTAACTAAAGGTTTTTACTTGCCTTTTGAAAAAGAGCATCTCTTTCATTTGGGATGAAACTGCTCAAAATGATTTATGCACTTAAACAGGTGCTGACTCACACACCTTTGTTTGATCCACCTAAATTATCACCAAGATTAATTTTTGTATTTAGTCGCATCTAACATTACCATTGGTATGGTACTTGTCCAAGAGGATGAACTGAATAAAGAAAATGTGTTTTATTATTTGAGTAAGAACCTTACCAATTCCGAAATAAAATATACACATCTAGATAAATTGGCCTTGGCAGTTGTGCAAGTTGCCCAAATATTTCAGTGTTATATCTTATTGCACAAAACAACAATGGTTTCACATTGCAACCCCATGGCTTATATTCTTACCAGAAAATTTATTGGGGGAGTGGGGGGGGGGGGAGGATATTCCAAATGGATCATTATCCTATAAGAGTTTGACTTAGAATTTATCAATTCCAAGTCAAAGAAATCATTGGTGTTTGCTCAGTTTATTTGTGACTTTCCGTGATCTGAGACAGAAACATTGGTAGAGGATCATTAGGGGAATTTTGAGCTCTAAAATGGGCCTCCTAAGGAAATAATAAAATAATAGCTAAACCAATAAAATAATATTTATGAATTTGCAATTCACTTTTTGCACCAAAATCCATGTAACCATGGTTAAATTCAATTCAAAATTTGTACCAAAAATAAAAATAGTAAAAAAATTGTATTAATGTGACTATAAATAAAAATGATATTTTCAAGAAAAAGTCACTATCATTGGACGACTAATGCGTTTGTCCTTTGTACTTAAATAACTTAAAATAAAATATAAATATAAACTCATAGATTCTTAATTATAGAATATACTATTAATTGAAATTTATATTATTTAAATTATATAATAACATGTAATCAATATACTATATTAAAATAATATAATATAATATATTGTTTTATGTATGAATTTTATATTACATATTGAATTGATTTGATTTATAAATAAATATTTGAAAATATACAAATATAATATTAATTGAAAAGTATGTAAATACATGAAAATTATGTAGAGATATGCATTGTTTCTTTCAAAAAATATGAAATGACAATAATAATATTTTATTCAAAAAGTGTGAAATGACATTTATTATGAGTACTTTACTTTATGGCTTTAAAAGTACTTAGAGCACTACCATGGTTAACCATGAGTTTTTGTCCACCATTGATAATATGACAAGTAAGTACCTTTAACTCAAGCAACGCCACCTTAACCATTAGGGATGATGTCATCCCCTAAAATGTGATTGGTTCTCATAAAGTGAATTTTGATTGTACATTTTCCTTAGGAGGCCCATTTTAGGCCTCAAAATTCCCCTAATTAGTATCTTCCAGATGAATCTCTCTTTATCATTAGCACATTAGATGCTTGGTATGGAGATATTATCATTTATCTCCAAACTCAAACTTTTCAGCCTGAGTTATCTAGAGCTTATTATCGTTGCATTTTGTACCAATCCCAACAATATACTATTGTTGGCGATACACTCTATTGTTGTGACATCCATTCAAATTTTAGACAATGTCTTACACATAATGAAGCTGAAAAATATTTAAGTGGCTATCACTCTAGAACATGTCTCGGCCATATGTCAGGTTTGTCCACTACACAAAAAAAATTGCACATAGGATATTTTTGGCCTTCAATGTTTAAAGATTGCATCACTGCAGTCCAGAAATTTCATAATTGTAAAATTTACCATCGCAAAATGTGTTCTCCTCCTAATATTCTTCACCCAATCACCGTCATCGGTCCCTTTTCGAAATGGGGAATCGATTTCATTATATGTAACCCTCACTTGGTCGAGGGGCATGGGTATATTATCCTAGTTGTGGATTATTTTACAGAGTGGGCCGAAGTGATGCCTACATATAGGGATGATGGTGAAACCACTACATTTTTCATATTCAATCATGTGATTGTAAGTTTTGGTGTCCCACGGGCCATCATCACATACCATGGCAGCCATTTTCGAAATTTTATGATGACTAAACTTGTTGCAAAGTTGGGCGTGCATCACGATAGCTCGAGTCCCTGTTACCCACAGGCCATCGTCACATACCATGGCAACCATTTTCGAAATTTTATGATGACTAAACTTGCTGCAAAGTTGGGCGTGCATCACGATAGCTCGAGTCCCTATTACCCACAGGCCAATGGCCAAGTAGAAGATGTGAACAAATTTTAACCACTATGTTTCAACAGATTATAGGGATTCATAAACGAAACTGGAATTTAATGTTTTTCTTAGAATTATGAGCATAAAACACCTCAACAAAGACTACAACTATTTTTACACCCTTCTAGTTGGTTTACAGATTTGGAAGCAGTCTTACCTATTGAATGTAAAATCTCGTCATTAAAACTAGCAATCGAACTGCTTCCTGCTACCTCTATAGAGGAGGAACACATTTTATACTTAGCACGCTTATATGAAACTCGTTGTGATGTTGCATTGGCTAGTGAGGCCCATAAAAAGTGTGTTAAAGCACAATTTTATCGAAGTGTAAATCCACGTACGTATTCAAAAGGTGACTTAGTGATCCAGGTGGATATCGGTGGCCTCCCACCTATTCCATTTGGACCCGCAGCATCAATTCTTTCAGTTTTTCAGCTTCAGCACAGCTTACTATTTATAGCAGGTTTTCGGGTCCTGCACACCCGGAGCCGTTTTGGGGCATTAATAATCCAGGTGGATATTGGTGGCCACCCATCGAATCCATTTGAACCCCCACCATCAGTTATTTCAGTTTGTAAGTTTCGGCACAACTTACTATTTTTAGCAGTTTTTCGGGTCCTGAACTTCCGGAGCCGTTTTGAGGCCCTAAGCAGCCGCTTTTGGGAAAACGAGAGAGCAACATGGGTCCATGGACGGAGTGTTGCTCATTCCGCTCAAGTCCTCGGATAGATCTTTCTAACGCAGGCTGTGGCGCGTCAAACGGAAATCGGATGCCAAAGTTACGTCCCCGGGAAGTTGAACCACCAATTTACCCAAACGGGGCCCACAGTTTTGGCGCTTCATCTCCTACGGTTAGGGTTTTGGACGTTTCGGATTCTACATTGTTTCTCAACAATAAATAGGCCCTCGAGCCTCATTGTAAGATAGTTCAAGGGGCTGGGAGCCGATACATCTCTTCTCGGAGATAAGCGCTACCAGTGCCCTAGCTCGCCACATCTCCATCATGTCTGCATTGTAACACAGTTCAAGGGCTGGTAGCTCGCCACATCTCTTCTCAGAGATACGCTGCCAGTACCATAGCTCTTTTATTTCCATTATGTCTGTAATAGGCCTGCGAGCCTCAATGTAACATAGTTCAGAGGCCTGCGTACGCTACATCTCTTCTCAGAGATACGCTACCAGCGCCCTAGCTTATTTCCATTATGTTTGTAAGCTTATTGCAGTCATTCTTTTATTAATAAAATGAAGCATTATTTCCGCTGCATCTCTATATCTATGGTTATATCTGTATTTTGTTGCGTTCCTGCACATAAAATCCGGATCAGTGGTATCAGAGCGGGTCTGCTCTTTCTCTGTTTTTCTCTTCATGTCCCCAACGCGGCCAGGGTATAAGGAGTTCAACCTCGCAACCCCGACGACCCCCCATGGCGGAAGGAAAGAAAGACGAGGGAGCAGGAGATCCTATCAAAATATTGCTCGAGGATGCTCTCGAGAAACAGAGGAACGCGATGATGGACAATTTGTTTTTTCAGATCCTTCAATGGCTGCCCAGCGGTGGCACATCTACATCCAGCACGGCTGCCAACACCAAGTTCAGCAAAATTCCCCCCCCCTCCCCTCCCCCATGGAGGAACTTAACGCAATGGAGACCATTGCTTTCTAAGGAGGGAGGAATGATCCAGGTGGATATCGGTGGCCTCCCACCTATTCCATTTGGACCCGCAGCATCAATTCTTTCAGTTTTTCAGCTTCAGCACAACTTACTATTTATAGCAGGTTTTCGGGTCCTGCACACCCGGAACCGTTTTGGGGCATTAATAATCCAGGTGGATATTGGTGGCCACCCATCAAGTCCATTTGAACCCCCACCATTAGTTATTTCAATTTGTAAGTTTCGGCACAACTTACTATTTTTAGCAGTTTTTCGGGTCTTAAACTTCCGGAGCCGTTTTGAGGCCCTAAACGACATTTTTTGGGAAAACAGAGAGCAACATGGGTCCATGGACCGATGTTGCTCGTTCAAAAATTGAATTCCTCGGATAGATCTTTCTAACGAGCTATTGAGCGCGTCAAACGGAGATCGGATGCCAAAGTTACGTCCCCGGGAAGTTGAACCACCAATTTACCCAAACGGGGCCCACAATTTTGGCACTTCATCTCCTACGGTTAGGGTTTTGGACGTTTCGGATTCTACATTGTTTCTCAACAATAAATAGGCCCTCAAGCCTCATTGTAAGACAGTTCAGGGGGCTGGGAGCCGATACATCTCTTCTCAGAGATAAGCGCTACCAGTGCCCTAGCTCGCCACATCTCTATCATGTCTGCATTGTAATACAGTTCAGGGGCTGGTAGCCGCCACATCTCTTCTCAGGGATACGCTGCCAGTACCCTAGCTCATCTATTTCCATTATGTCTGTAATAGGCCTGCGAGCCTCAATGTAACACAGTTTAGAGGCCTGCATACGCTACATCTCTTCTCAGAGATACGCTACCAGCGCCCTAGCTTATTTCCATTATGTTTGTAAGCTTATTGCAGTCATTCTTTTATTAATAAAATGACGCATTATTTCCGCTGCATCTCTGTATCTATGGTTATATATGTATTCTGTTGCGTTCCTGCATAAAATCCGGATCAGTGGTATCAAAGCGGGGCTGCTCTTTCTCTGTTTTTCTCTTCATGTCCCCAATGCGGCCAGGGTATAAGGAGTTCAACCTCGCAACCCCGACGACCCCCCATGGCGGAAAGAAAGACGAGGGAGCAGGAGATCCTGTCAAAATCTTGCTCGAGGATGCCCTCGAGAAACAGAGGAACGCGATGATGGACAAATTTTTTTTTTCAGATCCTTCAATGGCTGCCCACCGATGGCACATCTAAATCCAACACCAAGTTCAACAAAATTCCCCCCCCCCATGGAGGAACTTAACGCAATGGAGACCATTGCTTCCTAAGGAGGGAGGAATGATCCAGGTGGATATCAGTGGCCTCCCACCTATTCCATTTGGACCCGCAGCATCAATTCTTTCAGTTTTCCAGCTTCAGCACAGCTTACTATTTATAGTAGGTTTTCGGGTCATGCACACCCGGAGCCGTTTTGGGGCATTAATAATCCAGGTGGATATTGGTGGCCACCCATCAAGTCCATTTGAACCCCCACCATCAGTTATTTTAGTTTGTAAGTTTCGGCACAACTTACTATTTTTAGCAGTTTTTCGGGTCTTAAACTTCCGGAGCCGTTTTGAGGCCCTAAACGACGTTTTTTGGGAAAACGGAGAGCAACATGCGTCCATGGACCAATGTTGCTCGTTCAAAAATTGAATTCCTCGGATAGATATTTCTAACGAGCTATGGAGCGCATCAAACGGAGATCGGATGCCAAAGTTACGCCCCCGGGAAGTTGAACCACCAATTTACCCAAACGGGCGCCCACAGTTTTGGCGCTTCATCTCCTACGGTTAGGGTTTTGGACGTTTCGGATTCTACATTGTTTCTCAACAATAAATAGGCCCTCGAGCCTCATTGTAAGATAGTTGAGGGGGCTGGGAGCCGATACATCTCTTCTCAGAGATAAGCGCTACCAGTTCCCTAGCTCGCCGCATCTCCATCATGTCTGCATTGTAACACAGTTCAGGGGCTGGTAGCCGCCACATCTCTTCTCAGGGATATGCTGCCAGTACCCTAGCTCATCTATTTCCATTATGTCTGTAATAGGCCTGCGAGCCTCAATGTAACACAGTTTAGAGGCCTGCGTACGCTACATCTCTTCTCAGAGATACGCTACCAACGCCCTAGCTTATTTCCATTATGTTTGTAAGCTTATTGCAGTCATTCTTTTATTAATAAAATGAAGAATTATTTCCGCTACATCTCTATATCTATGGTTATATCTGTATTCTGTTGCGTTCCTGCATAAAATCCGGATCACTTAGTCTTGGTTTGCGATCAAGAACACGATGATTTGGGTGCTGGTAAGTTCGAACCTGTGTGGAATGGTCGATATATTTTAAATCATGCACTCACAAAAGGTTCTTATGAGTCAGTCGATTATGACATTATTCCTTTGGCTAAGCCCAAAAATGGGCTTTACCTGAAAAAACACTATTCTTGATTTACTACATAAGTACATTGTATATTGTTGTATGATATTTTACATGGGAAATTTTACTTATTTTTTACAAACTCCTTTTCAGTCTCGTGTTTATCTTGTATTACACTTGATTTGTAGATGTTGATGTTTCTTCAAACTTACATTGGCTATGTTGATGGCACTAGTCATAGTACTCGGAATATTTCTTTTGTAGTTTGGGTCATTTATTCACCCACCGATGAGTAAGTGAGTCTGCATGGAATTTTTCTTGGTCGAATGACAAACAATATTGCATAATATAGTGTAGTCATTGAACTAGTATCTGATGCCATTTCATTTGATATTCGTCATTTAATTACTATATTGGATTCTCATATCGTAGTATTACAGTTAAGTCGTGTGTATTCAATTAGAATTTCTTCAATGTTAATAACTTTTTTACAGGTTCGTCTCTTGGAAAGAGAATTCAATTACATTGAATACTAACACATTCCAAGACATTTAAACACAATAATTGATGCACTAGAAACTTATGTGTTAAATCAACATTTGCAACATTTGTAAAAAGAAAACAATAATCATTCACATATTGTACAAATAAGTTGAGTAAATAGAAGTACTATCCATTAATCATAATGTTTGTTAAAAAAATTTGATTGTTTACAAAAATGCCATCCAAGGTGTACGAGGCCTGCGACCTTTATTATCCGAACATGCCAATAGACCAAAAACAAAAATAGCTCTATTTTTAGAGACTAAGCACAGAACTCATGATAGTAGATAATGGCATAAGCCGCTCATCATAACATATGGCCAATTTTCCTAGGTACTCCTGCGGTATGCCTCAGATAGCGAGGAGGGAGATCATAAATCCCAATGTTTGGCATATACAAAGTTAACCTCTCTAGGTAACACTCAACCTCATCCAGAGTCTCAACTACAAGTGGATCCATGCGCCACAGGAGTTGGTTTCTGATCACGTCTATCAAATCGTCGCATTTTTGCTGGTCTAAGTGGTCCCACATCTTCATGATAATTTTAGATAATTAGTATTGGATGAAAAAACAAAACAAAAATTGGAAAATACAAAACAACCAAAATGACAATTTTTACCTATGTCACCCCATTACATTTTTGCGGGAAGCGGAATATCTGGATAACCTCTGAAATCCATACCCACATATGGGTAATCCTCAATCATGATGACTTGGTGACGCAACCATCTGAAGAATGTAAGAGTGTATTTGAAAATTGGACCATCACCACCTCCATGGCGGGCATCAATGAAACCAAATGTAACATGCGAGAATCTCGTGGGCCTCCCATCTCCATAGAAACATGTGGGAAAAAGATAGGGATCCTCTCCAAAAAAAATTATACTACTATGGCACCATACCCAAAGTTATGTAGTTTTTTTTCTTTACTCTAATCAATTATCCTTTCAAATTGGTAAGAACCCCTTCACAACAATTGAACACAATAGGACGCATGCACTCTAATTAAATTTGCATTTATGCTTTAGTGACTAGATGAAGTGTCGCACTACCACATAAACAGGAAACTGTAAAATATATGGTCCTCGGTGGGAGTGATATGGTGTCTTTGGTCTCAATCCTTCCACCAGTAAGTGTGGATCCACGAACACAATTTTCGTTTAGGTAATACTTTATTGCTTCACCGCCTGGTCTACCACCAGATAATGAAATGTTGGTCCCACAGCATGAAAGTCTTGTTAATAAATAGATGACTTCCACCTCAATGGTTATCCTAGTTGTGGATTATTTTACAAAGTGGGTTGAAGTGATGCCTACATATAGGGATGATGGTGAAACCACTGCATTTTTCATATTCAATCATGTGATTGTAAGGTTTGGTGTCCCAGGGGCCATCGTCACATACCATGGCAGCCATTTTTGAAATTTTATGATGACTAAACTCGCTGCAAAGTTGGGCGTGCATCATGATAGCTCGAGTCCCTGTTACCCACAGGCCAATGGCCAAGTAGAATATTTGAAAAAAATTTAACCACTATGTTTCAACAGATTATAGGGATTCATAAACAAAACTAGAATTTAATGTTTTTCTTATAATTATGAGCATATCACACCTCAGCAAAGACTACAACTAGTTTTACACCCTTCTAGTTGGTTTACAGATTTGGAAGTAGTCTTACCTATTGAATGTAAAATCTCGTCATTGAAACTAGCAATCGAACTACTTCCTGCTACCTCTATAGAGGAGGAACACATTTTATACTTAGCACGTTTATATGAAACTCGTTGTGATGTTGCATTGGCTAGTGAGGCCCATAAAAAGTGTGTTAAAGCACAATTTTATCGAAGTGTAAATCCACGTACGTATTCAGAAGGTGACTTAGTCTTGGTTTGCGATCAAGAACACGATGAGTTGGGTGCTGGTAAGTTCGAACCTATGTGGAATGGTCCATATATTGTAAATCATGCACTCGTAAAACGTTCTTATGATTCAGTCGATTATGACAGTATTCCTTTGGCTAAGCCCAAAAATGGGCTTTACCTGAAAAAACACTATTCTTGATTTACTACATAAGTACATTGTATATTGTTGTATGATATTTTACATGGGAAATTTTACTTATTTTTTACAAACTCCTTTTCAGTCTCGTGTTTATCTTGTGTTACACTTGATTTGTAGATGTTTATGTTTCTTCAAACTTACATTGGCTATGTTGATGGCACTAGTCGTAGTACTCAAAATATTTCTTTTGCAGTTTGGGCCATTTATTCACCCACCGATGAGTAAGTGAGTCTGCATGGAATTTTTCTTGGTCGAATGACGAACAATATTGCATAATATAGTGTAGTCATTGAACTAGTATCTGATGCCATTTAATTTTATATTCATCATTTAATTACTATATTTGATTCTCATATCATAGTATTACAGTTAAGTCGTGTGTATTCAATTAGAATTTCTTCAATGTTAATAACTTTTTTATAGGTTCGTATCTTGGAAAGAGAATTCAATTACATTGAATACTAACACATTCCAAGACATTTAAACACAATAATTGATGCACTAGAAGCTTATGTGTTAAATCAAAATTTCCAACATTTTTAAAAAGAAAACAATAATCATTCACATATTGTACAAATAAGTTGAGTAAATAGAAGTACTATTCATTAATCATAATGTTTGTTAAAAAAATTTGATTGTTTACAAAAATGCCATCCAAGGTGTATGAGTTCCGCGACCTTTATTATCCGAACATGCCAATAGACCAAAAACAAAAATAGCTCTATTTTTAGATACTAAGCATAGAACTCATGATAGTAGATAATGGCATAAGCCACTCATCGTAACATATGGCCAATTTTCCCAGGTACTCCTGCGGTATGCCTAAGATAGCGAGGAGGGAGATCATAAATCCCAATGTTCGGCATATACAGAGTTAACCTCTCTAGGTTACTCTCAACCTCATCCAGAGTCTCAACTACAGGTGGATCCATGCGCCACAGGAGTTGGTTTCTGATCACGTCTAGCAAACCGTCGCATTTTTGCTAGTCTAAGTGGTCCCACATCTTCATGATAATTTTAGATAATTAGTCTTGGATCAAAAAACAAAACAAAAATTGGAAAATACAAAACAACCAAAATGACAATTTTTACCTATGTCACCCCATTACATTTTTGTGGGAAGCGGAATATCTGGATCACCTCTGAAATCCATACCCACATATGGGTAATCCTCAATCATGATGACTTGGCGACGCAACCATCTGAAGAATGTAAGAGTGTATCTGAAAATTGAACCATCACCACCTCCATGGTGGGCATCAATGAAACCAAATGTAACATGCGAGAATCTCATGGGCCTCCCATCTCCATAGAAACATGTGGGAAAAAGATAGGGATCCTCCTCAAAGAAAATTATACTACTATGGCACCATACCCAAAGTTATGTAGTTTTTTTCTTTACTCTAATCAATTGTCCTTTCAAATTGGTAAGAACTCCTTCACAACAATTGAACACAATAGGATGCAGGCACTCTAATTAAATTTTCATTTATGCTTTAGTGACTAGATGAAGTGTCGCACTACCACATAAACAGGAAACTGTAAAATCTATGGTCCAGGTGGGAGTGATACGGTGTCTTTGGTCTCAATCCTTCCACCACTAAGTGTGGATCCACAAACACAATTTTCGTTTAGGTAATACTTTATTTCTTCACTGCCTGGTCTACCACCAGATAATGAAATGTTGGTCCCACAGCATGAAATTCTTGTTAATAACTAGATGACTTCCACCTCAATGGTTATCCTATGATAACCAGTTTGAAAACATTGGTCTTGGACATTCCAAACCCTCACTAACCATGTTAGAAAATCTATTTGGGCCTTCATTCCGAGAATCATGAAATATTTTTCCAAGCCACATTTTCTAAGTGCTTGCATTGTTGCTGAAACATTAAATGCTTCAACATCTTAGGCTTCATGTTCTATCTCTCTCCATTCCATTTTGACACACCAAAGATTGGTAATCAATGAGGAAAAATTATTAGAGATACAACATTGAAATAAATTGCAAAAATTCTCAAGTGTTTTTTATAAATTTTGAATGATCTCGCTACCTTATGCAGTTTCCCTTCAAAAACAGATTGCATTTGCGCAGATCATGTGAGGAAAATATTGCGCAAAGAAAAATTTGTATTGGAAGAATCGGGCTTGCGCAGCCCCAATAAGGAGAAAATGCACAAGCCCGTGAGCCCCCTAGTTACTTAAATACACTCAAAAATTTAAAATTACCATTAATGTGAAAAATAAAATCGATGAATGAAGAAAGCAAGGAATGATCTCTTACCTAGAGAAGAAAGCACTTAAAATTCTCCATCGATTTCATCTCAATTTGTTGCTGAAGATTTAGGTAAAAATGCACTCTCAAGAGCTCTAAAACGATAAAAAACTAAATGGTAAAGAAATTTTTACTTTTTTACTTTCTATAAGAAAAATAGTTCTATTAAAATAATATTTTTTCTTATAGCTTTTAAATTTCAAAATATTTTAATGTTTTTCACTATTTCTCGAGCAATTATGATAATATTTTAGATTGAATGTGCAGATTACAGGGTTATTTGTCAAAACAAATCATTTTGGTAACGAGTATACTTTTATCACTTTTTCAGACTAAGTTTTAAACTAACAAAAAGAAAAATATTAGAGTTACCTTTAAGCTGTTTTCTGACTCTAAAAATATGAAAATATTGTCAAATATGCTTGTTTATTTCAAACTCGTTAAAGTGAAATGACATCTACTTGATATAAGTTTACCCCTTTTACGGAAGTTGTAGACTATTTACGAAAAAGGTATAATTTGACTAATCATAGTCAAAAGAGTTCTTTCTTGCATTATTTTACCCTTTTTCAGGATTGAGAGACTAAATTTACAAAAATGGACATTCTGGAGTTTACTTATGTTTTTCTCCTGACTCCCTAAATATGAAAAACATCGATCTTCACTTTCTCTGGCATTGTTAAAACTTTAAATCAAAAGCATTGTATGAGTTTCCTTTTTGTGTCTTTTCAAACTCTTTAAATATGAAAAATACATTGAGTTATCCCTTCGCTAGACTTGCAAAATGAAAATAGTGTAGGACTCATCAATCAGGATGAGACCGAACAACTCCTTCCTAGGGTTCGTTACAAATACTCTGAAGGAATCATCCGAAGGATGAGCTTATAGGACAAGCATATGTTATCATCCTCAAGATTACATAAAAATAAAGAGGTATGTGGCAGTAATCGTGGGGGGAAATGGGAAATAAACATTTGTTTTTACTGTAAGAAGCTAGTATGTCACTCTTGAACATGACACTTTATCACCTTTTGGGTCTAGGTTGGGAAATTCTTCAAACTGATTTTGGGTTTTTGAGTCAAATGTTGCAAAGTCAAAATATTGTGTTTCCAATCATTTCAAGAGAAGTCTAACCTTGGTCAAAATAACCTTGCAAAACATAGCCTTCAATTGCGTCGGTCATCCCCAAGTCATTCCTGGATTACTCCAAATTTTCTTTCAAAACTTGACATGAGTTTCATGTCATAGGCCTTCCTGCGTAGATTGCTTCCTATCAACTTTAGCTCATTATCTAGAAAGTTGATCTAGAAATTGTTGGTGAAAAAGGAGGTCTCTGGGCAAGACCCAGGTTCAGGATAGAGGCCAACAAGGTTTATGAGGTAGTCTAGCACAATGTCGGTATTTTCACCCTACTCCAATGAGAAGAGCATCTCACCTGAGGCGTACTGTGACCTTAGTAAGGTTAGGAGTCAGATTAGGTACCAGAAGATTACAACCATGAAGAAAAACTAAGGGAACTTGGAACAGCAAATAGATCTCACTACTATGCATACGTTATTACTCATCAAGCATGTTCAAAATGTTGGATTAAAATTTAAAACTAGGCATACATTCATAGTAAGCAATGGATTAACACTTAACTCATAACATTAATCACAGCAATAATCATATTTCATTATCAATATCAAAAAAACATACATCACTCCGTGGAGTCTATTACAATGTGATTCAGTACAACAAAGATCTCATATAGCTCTCCTACGGCTCTGCTCTCTCTCCCAGCCCATTGCCGCACTAATTAACTCTCTCATCTACGTTGGCTGATTGCTTATTTGTTCTTCTACCAATGTGACTGTCAGTCTTTCCTCTTTTCCTGCTCTGCTGCTTGCCGCTTCTTCTTGATTACTGGGAGTTCTATGATTGTCTTTGTCTCCCATATCTACCATTTGTGTTGTTCTCCGCAACTGTCGCGCCACCTATCTTCCGGCTATCTGCAACCATGAAAGCTCCCTGTCTACCTTGATTGTGCTCCACCACCTGTTCTTCGCAACTCAAAATTGTTTCTTTTCCAAAACAAAGGCCCCAACAGGCCTCGACCATATGCTATTGACTTGTCCCAAGTCAATCTCTTCCTGCTATTGTGGCTTCCGTTGGCCTATCGACTTCGGAGGTTGTCCTTGTCTTTTCTACTTCTTCGCTCTATCCAAAAAAAGGCCCCAACTTTGGAACCTTGCTCAATGTTGAAGACTTGAGTTCTGCAAACTCAGTGATCGCCTGTTGCCATTCTTGAATTAATTGTTCAGTTTGGGTGGTGACTCTTTCAGCCTCGGTTTCATTTGCCACTGGTGGCAATTTGCTGAACACTTCTCGTATTTTCGGTCCGGCTTTGACTGCGATATGTTGTATCGCTTCTGCTTTCTACTTGACCAGTTGCCTTAACTCTCTGAGGACATTCTTTGTGGCAGCAGAGTGTTATTCAATCTTATGTATTTTGGTTTCCACTACCTCTGCTTGGTTTTACAGCTAGGTTATGCCAACTGGATCAGTGGCTTATTTTATTTCTTGTGAAATTTGTTGAAGATGTGCCGAGATAGGTTGGTATTTCATGGTTAATGAGTTAGATAATTCATGTAAATTAGTCAGTAGGTTGTAGGCCTCTTTTACTGTTGTCCCCAGGGTTTCTTTCATTCTGGTTACCTACTTCTGTTTCTCGGTAACCTTCTCAGCATATACCACGGCAGGGTTTGGTAACGTTGGTCTGGTAGCTAGCGTTTCTTTAAGTTCTTAGTTCTCTCTGCTAAGATTTGCACATGCCATTTTCACCCCGACCGACCTTTCAACCATGGATCAGGTCGATATGTCCTCTAGCGTTTTTTCATCCTGGACAATTACTGTTGGCCAGAGGTCTTTGAAAATTTTTGTTACCTTTCTAGTTGGTCCTGCATTTTTCCTTTTCCCCTTTCAATTGATTGTGCTCTTCAGTAAGCGCGATGACCTGTTGTTGTTGCTGCTCAAACCTCTGTTGGAGTTCGTTGTGAAGCCCTTCTGCTTGTTGTGTTGCTTGCTGAATGAACTTGTATAACTAGCTAGCCCCCCAACTAAACATGCTCTCAATGCTTGATATGTCCTGGGTTGGCAGTCTTTCTCTAAGGGGTTTCCCACTGGAAATTGATCTCTCTGAGTGCTCTTGAGGGGATGTTGGTGGGATTTGTTTCGGTAGTTGAGGTTCTGGGTTATTCATACTACTGGTTGGCTGAATATGTTGTAGTATCATGTTGGCTTGCTGAAATGGGTTCAGCCCTGTTGGCGAGGGCGTTGTATCTGTAGTAAAAGACCCTCCTTGAACTAATAGTTATAGGAAAGTGCCCTGCCCCACCAAAGGTTGGTTAACCTCGAGTACTTCAGTCGTACCCAAGTTAACTTCTACCTCGGTGTCCTCACTTGTCTTGTTTCTTAGCTTTACTGGGTCTGAAATTGTCGCTGAGGTGGACGGAGTGTGGGTGAATTGGTCTTTGGAAGCAAATGAAGTATGGGGTGATGAATTGTGGGTATGAGGCGATGATTTGTGAGTGTGTGTGATGTTCCCAAATTTTAGCCTCAAGCTAAAAGGAACATTATAGTTTGCATATTTTCATTTTGTTGAAAAAAATGGGTAAGGAGACCCCTTAACCCCCTTAGATGGAGAAATAACACTCCTTTTGTGAAAGGAGAGTGAACAAGCAGCTAATTTAAGCACCTTGGTGTGTGAACAGAGGAGGAGGACATGTTGATTCAGTCAACTTTGACCAAGTCAACTAAGTTGTCTAGATACATTGAATCTCCTTTGGACAGCGCAGTTTTGGTGGAGGACAATTTGCATGAGTTGGAAAGCACAAGTGGATGGGACCCATGGTGGAGAGGAGCACTTGCTATATATGAAGAAGAGGAGAGCCATTGTGAGGCATGTTTTGGTTCATCATTTTCATATGGTATGCGTAGACTTGCATACCCGGGGCTGTTTAGTAGGGTTGCAGTGTTCATGAGCACAAGGGTGTTCCTGTTTGGGGGTCCCTACCTCATCCTCAAGGAAGGAGAGAGTTTTTGAGCTCCATTTCCTCATTCTGGCATTTGGCCAAGCTTCCTCATGTAGCTGCAACATTTTCCTGTTGGGCAGAAAACGTTGTGTTGCTGGGTGCAACAACAGAGGGACACATAGAGTCATTCTTTGGCTTTTTCTTCGGTGGAGAGCTTTTCTATTCATTGGAGGAGTAGTAGAGGAGACTCCCAGGCTTATTTTCAGATATTTGGCAACTAGCCAACCATTCACCATCACTCACAGCGTAGTCTAGAGCTGGAACTGTGTTATTTTCTGCAGGCAGCGTTGGGAGAGTTCTTTGAGCTCATCAAGAGGATTGTTCTTGAGTAGAGGGATCAACCTTCTACTAAGGAGCATCATTGGAGGAGGTCAATCCATATTTCAAATCTGCTATAGCCTCATCTCATATTTTGATTCAGTTGTAGTGACAAATTAATTGTCACCTTGTATATTCTCCGACATTTCTAGCAATCCCTCCTAGATTGGCTAGAAATCTTGTATTGGAGCCCATATTTACATTCTTGGGCATTTATTTGTATCCTTCAGCCTCATTACTATTTTTTATGTATTCAACAACTTCTACTCTCATAGAAACTGCGCAGTCACTGCTCTCCGGCATTTTGTGCAGTTGCAGCAACACATGTATCTCATAGTTTGATCATTGGAGATTGGTTCCAATAGCTTGAGTGGCTTGCCCCTCATGATTTTCTTGTGTATTATTGTTGAGATAATAATATAATGTTGGCTTCATCATATCCCCTCTATGGACATGTTCATATTTTCATAGTTTCATGATTGTGTTCATATGATGTTGTAGCTCACTCTTTGAGCACTTCGTTGAGATACCCAAGGGTAGGAGATCTGTTTAACCTCCCTTGAGGGATTTATTTGAGTTCAACTTCTAGAATTTTTATGTATGATGTGTTAACTAAGGGATAAAAGCCCCCTTTTATCTTATTTTTGCATCACCTTCCTTATACAGCATCCCCTTGGACCCTATTGCAGAAAATCCTGAAAAGGGAACATTATAGTGGTATCGGAGCATCAATCTTGGCTCAGCCTGTGAATCCAAGATAATATGCCATTAGAAGGATAAACTCCTCACATAGGAGAGGAGTTGTACAAAGGAAACAAGAAAATAGGAATGACGGAAGAGGAGATCTCCCTGCTTCTTTTCCAAACTATGGAAGCTATCATAGAAGATCTTAAGGAGATAGAAAGGGAGAATTGCAGAAATTTTCTGAGAAGGTTTGAAGATGAAGCCCTAGCTATTATCATGATGGGTGTGGGCATTCAGCCACACATACAAGTCCACAACGCAGTTCATTTCCCACTTGCACTGCAGGAAGAAGGAGGAAGAAGATGACGCCATTGGAGGAGTAGCGCTGCAACTCAAAGGTATGGCTCATGGTTGGTGGTTTGAAAATTCTGTTTCATATTATCATGCAAATGTAAAATCATGTGATGAGTTCACTAAGATATTGGTGACTAAATTTTATAGAAATCACCGTGAAACATCATGTGTCAAAACTTCAAACACTTTGCATGCATTGGAGGGAACCATGAGACAAACTCCATTCCATATTTCTAAAGTGGATGAAAATATGTATGATGACTTGCTAAAGGAAATATTTCCATTGTGTGAAGGGCCCTCTTCCATTCGTGAAGACATTGATGTACGTCCTTCAAGAGATGACCAAGATCTAGGGTCTTTCCTTGATGATGAGGTATTCTCGATTATTGATGGGGAGGATGAGCATAAGAAATCTAACAGCGTTGTCCCTTTGGGAGGAGATCCATCACCACATGGAGGTGAAAAGGGAGCCATTGCTTCCATTAGGGGAGCCCTTGTGTCTTTACAAGGAGTTCCAAATGTTTCAACATGTGGGAACCAAGGCACAATTCCAAAGCCATATGCAGCAGTTTTGGGGAATTGTGAGATGGAGGAGGAAGAGAAGGATTAGCATCAAGGGATGATACACCCTTATCTATTCAAAAAAAAATTTGCACAAGAGAAGGAAACCGTACAGCGCAGTGAAGAGGGGGACAAATCAGTCCACTCATATATACAGTCCACTTCTGAACTAGATGTCTCACTATATGGAGGCATTCCACCTAGGAGGCCCCCTGATCTAGAAGTGATGAGGGACATCTTGTCATATAGTCCACCTCTCTTGGATACCGGAAAGTTGAAGACTTTGGAGGAGTCCATCACAGTGCAGAAAGCTTGGGGTAGACTCAAGGAGGAGGGAGACACTCTCATTTTCAGCATCACCCACTCTCATTACCCATACTGCGCTGACAGAGATTGCTGCAGGGATGGAGGATAGCATCTTCATGATGCAGGATGACTGCTCCACAGATTTGGAGAGATAGAGAATCCTTCCTTGTAGGGAGGACTCTTTCACACATGGGAGTGGATGGAGGCCACTCATGCCTACTTTGGCCCAGCTTGGGAGATTCATTTTGGATGACAGCTTCTCATGGGAGGCCAACTTCCAAACGTCACCATTACTATTGGAGCATGAGCAGCTACATGATGGGCATGGCAGCATTTTGGAGGATAACTTTGGCATGGGGGATGTCAAAGTAGCAGGAAGCAGCAAGAGGAGAGCATCACATTATAGATTACCAGCATTGTCTCTAAGGAGGATAGATCTAGATTGAAGGTCTCAACTCTTAGTAGAGTACTCCAAGGATCTAGGTGCATGCATGAATTTGGATGACTCGGATGGAGATGACAGGTACATGGTGGATGATATGGTCATCTATTATTATGATAGAATTTTCTTGGCTAGGGCTTCTAGTCTCAAGGAGAAACTATTACATGCAGCACATGAGGACTTCCTAGCTATGCACCTTGATGCATATCTTGTCTTGCTAGAAGAGTTCACTTGGGAGGGCCTTTAGCATGATCTATATCAGCATATGGACATATGCATAGCCTAGATTATTTTAGAGAGGTCAGCACAACCATTTCCCTACTCATTGGAGGTGAGGGAGAGCATTCAGGTGAGCCATTTCAGCTCAAGGACCGGAGTACATGGTAAAGAAGGTATATACTCTCATTTTGATTTACCTTTCTTTACTTTATATGGGTAGCTTGATGAGCTAAGGATGATCACATCTCCTTATGCTCCTTATTATGATGTGCTTGTGGCCCATTGCAGCAATGGGAGTGGCTATTTTCATGATGGTTTGTGGGGGAAGCCACATACTTCTTTGTGTGCACCATTGGCACCAATTTGTACTTTCATGTTTTCATCTTATGAGATGTTTGTGGCAGCAAAAAAGTGGTTGGGAAAGCACTTCTTGTTTTTAGTTCTGATGCAGGCAAGAGGCTCACTACATTAGTCCCATGAGTGGAGCAGTGGCCCACTCTCTAGTTGTCTTATGACAACTTGTTCTCATTACATGTTGCTTCCTTGTGTTGCTAATGGTTATACATTTATAGGGAGAACTAATTGGACAGTGTTGGAGGTATTGGGACAGCCCATTGGGAGCATGATTCTCCCCATTGTACATGTTTTAAATTGCAGGAGACACCATGGGAAAACCATGATTTCCACATTGCTAATTTTCTCTTCTTGTGGGAAAAACTACTTGGAGAGTTTGAGGGGGCATCTCATGGCTGATTTTCTTGATGGGGAATCTTGGGCCATTCTTGGAGGCCATAACATTTCAGCCCAAGGATGGAGGAAGCCCCATATGTACCACAAATTGAGGGAGAGGCATCTTGGGAATCAAAAGCCCAACTCTTCATTCAGCCCCAACACATTGCATAAACTAGGGGTTGAGATTTCTATTTGGATGATAGCATGGATGAGAGGATCATCATTGGTGTTAGTCATCCATGATTTTGACTTTATCTAAAGATGACTAAATGTAACAGACCCAGATTTCTAGAACAAAATTAAAAGATACATTATGAGTTCTAGAAATCTCACTGCCTTCATCATTTCAAGTCCATCAGTCCACTGCAATCTTCATCTATGTCTCCTAAAACATTACCCTGTTGTTTCAAAAAGGAAACTTGTTTCAAGCCATTTTCACCATTTTTTCCTTTATCAACTCTTCATTTCCTCTGAAAACAGCCCATTTTCCCCTTATTTATCCTTCATTTTCCTTTGAAAAATTCCCTTTCCTCCTTCTCATTTTACCCTCATTATCCTTAAAAACCTTCGAAACATGCCTTTTAAACTCATAAAAATCCTTTTTATGATTTAAAAATACCCCTCTTTACTTATCAGAACTTCTAAAGATTGGCCAAAAACCCCATTTTTTTCCTAAGGACAGTTTTTTACAACTAAGGGCTTAAGCCCCCGAGGGCTTAAGATCTTCCGCCCTTTTCCTCCATATGTCCGAGCACCTAAACCAAGCGCTTAAACCTTTCCCCCTCCTTGTTTATCCTATGTCTGCCTTCATATAAAACTAAATTTTTTACGCCCCTTTGGGCTTGAGCCCTGGCCCCTTTCTCCATATAACCTCACTCACGGGACTGCACCTTCTCCTCGCTAAGTCCCTAGCCCCTTCTATTTTGCCCCCGGTCCTCTACTCCACCCACAGGACCACTTCCTGGCGCTTTCCCTTAAGCCCCTTCCCTTACCCTTATTTTACCCTCACTCCCTTTGTAAAATACCCTTTTCTTGGTTTTTTCCCCCACCCTACTTGCCAAATCCTCGACAAATCTCAGCCGTAGATCAGGGCCTCAAGCCTTGATCTGACGGCCACCATCCGTCTCCTTTCACCCTCTGTTCCCCTGACTGATTTTTATCCATCCACCCTCCACACCAATCCCCAGCGTCAATTTATTTTAATCCAACGGTCATCGTTTAACCCGACGATCCAATGACCTTGTCACTCCACGAAAAATAGCCCACGTCACCATATGGCCCACCTTCCACCCACAGAGCCACCCCTCAAATCCCCTGCTGCACCTATCTCCCACTAAACTCCCGCCCGTGCACCTTTCTGTCGTGCTCCTCTCCGCACCGTTGGATCTACCCCTTCCCATCTGACGGCTCATATGTTATATCGCACGATTTTTCCATCTGAAGTTTAACAACCAAACATCGCGTGAGATCGCTAGTTTTGTAAAAGCCACACAGCACAATTTAATTGGATCGCGTTAGATTTAGCATAAACCACTTACCACCCAAGGGTCACGCGAAAACCACCAGTGGTATTTCGAAAACCACTTTGCCCATTTTCGTGCCAAGTACAGTTTTTTAAAATTGTTTTCGCATGGCTTTCTCCATAAAACCTCCTCTGCTCCTCTGCCTGCACACTCTGATCCTCTGCATAAACTCCTCCGCTTCCACCAACTTCCTAAACAGTCAATCCCTCCCGCGCAGGGGTTTCTTATATTGGTTTTTGCAGGTTTTGATAACAGTTTTTAAGGCCGAAATCCCCCCTACATTCCATAAAGGGACAGGGTCAAAGATCTTGATCCCTGAAGCTCAAATAATGCTGAATAGAGGCTTCCACAGGTAATTTCATGGTTTAGTCGATGCTTTATGAGCACTGGTTATCCATCGAACCCTCCAAAGCGCTAAAATCCACCTGTACACAGCAAAGGAGGAAAAACAGTGAAGATGAAATTGAAAGATAAAGGATTATGCAATAAAGTTCAATATTAAAGGCTTGATCCTACAGTTTAAGGACAAAAACACAGTTTGAAGGTTAAACACAGAGGATTAAAGAGAAAGTCATCAAAAATTCAAGGAAAAAGGGTTAAACACATAAGAATAGAAGATTAAGTAGTTTAACCCTATAATGAAGACCGAAAGTCAAAGAAAAAGGGATATTTAATAGTGGATACAATTAGCAGAAGAGGTTAAAGGTCAAAAAACAATATCAAGGCCTGAATCAATTAAAAAGTCAGCAAAAGAACAAAGGAGAATGAAGAAGGCATGACCAGCCTTAAAAACATAAAATCAGAGTTAAAACAGAGTATCAAGGTATAAGGAGACAGACAGAAGATTTAAAAAGGTTTAATTAGCATATCAAGGCTAAAGGGCCTTAAAAAACACAGTTTTTTGATGAAAACAAGGCAAAGTAGGCTTAAAGATAGCCTCGGATACATCAAAGGAGTAGTTATTCACTTAATAACTCAAAATTGACACCTTTCACTTACTTTATGTCTCAAAGGGAAAATAGACAGTTATTACACTAAAGAAGATATTATAAACTATCAGACAGTTATTTTAAAGACAGAAAAGGGCCTCAAAAGTCAATCTTTTCAGTTGTTTCATCCTCAGGAAGTAAAGACAGATTTATTATACATAGAAGTAGTTGAGAGACATTCCTACCTTATGCCTTGCATGGTTTTTTAGGATAGGAGTGCATTTACTGTGTCATTAATAACATTTTGAACCCTAGATAGTTCCACCTCCTGATTTGCAGCATAAATACTGCATTCGAACTCATTGTATGTTGATAACTCTTTGAAGTAATACATAGTTCTGCTGCGATTTAAAAGAAATTGATGCACTGGAACCTGTGGATGTTTTGACCTGTTTGTGGATGGAGAAAGCTTTGTCATTGGATCCCTGAGCTTGGTTGTTGGTGAAGTATTCTAAAATGTTTAATTTTTTTGCTGTTTCCATTCTGTTTTCATCATCTCTTGCTTGCAGTAGAGTAAAATTTTTAGGCTAAGAAATGTCTCCTAGAAGCACCTTAGACCTGTTTACTCTTCATTGTCTTTATGTTTTCATCTGCTGAAGGTTTTATTGATTAGTTTGACTCCCTTTCAACCCTTAAGCTTGTTTATTTCAAGAATAGTTCAATACATTTGGCCTCAAGATGATTTATGGTTTTCCCTGCTTCTTGTTGACACTTTAAAAACTGTTTCTGAAGTCTCCTTTCAAAGTACCATTGTCCAAATTTTGACAAAGAGGTCTATTTTGATCATACCCTTTGTACTTTCTCAAATAATTGTTTTGAAGGTATTTATAGCTGTAATCACATATGTTTAGGATTTCCCTCTTCTATGAATGCAGTTATTTGTGAATCTTGAATTTTTTCTTATCCTTGAAAGTGAAATCTTTGATGAAATAGAGCATTCCTCGACTCTTAGATTTCATTTTGAAGGTTTTTCTTGAAATTGTTATTTGTTGAAAGTGTAATTTGTATAATTCATGGTTATCCCTATCTATAAAATACTTCTTAATGTTCAAATTATGATTTAAGTCCCTTTGTTGAAGAGTACATGTAATTAAGAATTCTTAACTGCCCTTAGTTCTACTTTTCATTCTAAAACCTTGATGTTCATTTCATTTCACATGAAAACTTTGTAGATCCAACAGCCAAGTTATATTTTCCCTTTGATACCCCTAATTCATCTACAAACTTGTTACAAACTTCCATTTGACTCCATTTTTCATTGACTTGGAGATTTCCCTTTTCTATCTATGCTTCCTAGATCATCATGTCCCAAAAAACAATCAAACAAACTCATGCTTAATAACTAGCCTAAAATCAACCTTTTTCAAAGAAAAACAAGTCATATCTTTGCAAACATATTAAGAGATCCCTCTCTGAGACTACGAGGGCTAGATCCTAGAGCTTTAAAGACTGGTTTATATGTTGTCTTGTCATTTGGTTTAGCAATCGGCCAAATCACAGGATCCCAACAATTAGGGACAAAATTTTCCCATGCATGTCATCACTCCTACCTTGAGGAGGCCATAGCACAGCAAGAAGGTTTCCACCTACCCCTTTAATCTCTCCATGATGTGCACCATTCCGGTTTGCATACTTGGGAGGAAGCATTGGAGGACAGATTTGTTGCAGGATATCTTGAGCAGTGGTGGAGATTGTTGATGAGGAGCCCACAAAATAAAATGGGGAGAAATTTTGTTCTCTCTATGCAGTTGCTTGACGACAAGCAACATGTGGGAGGGGAGGACTGTAATGTTCCCAAATTTTAGCCTCAAGCTAAAAGGAACATTATAGTTTGCATATTTTCATTTTGTTGAATAAAATGGGTAAGGAGACCCCTTAACTCCCTTAGATGGAGAAATAACACTCCTTGTGTGAAAGGAGAGTGAATAAGCAACTACTTTAAGCACCTTGGTGTGTGAACAGAGGAGGAGGACATGTTGATTCAGTCAACTTTGACCAAGTCAACTAAGCTGTCTAGATACATTGAATCTCCTTTGTACAGTGCAGTTTTGGTGGAGTACAACTTGCATGAGTTGGAAAGCACATATGGATGGGACCCATGGTGGAGAGGAGCAATTCTTATATATGAAGAAGAGGAGAGCCATTGTGAGGCATGTTTTGGCTCATCATTTTCGTATGGTCTGCTTAGACTTGCATACATAGGGTTGTTTAGCAGGGTTGCAGTGTTCTTGAGCACAAGGGTGTTCTTGGTCGGGAATCCCTACCTCATCCTCAAGGAAGGAGAGGGTTTTTTAGCTCCATTTCCTCATTCCGGCATTTGGCCAAGCTTCCTCCTGCAGCTACAACTTTTTCCTGTTGGGCAGAAAACGTTGTGTTGTTGGGTGCAGCAACAGAGGGACACATAGAGTCATTCTTTGGCTTGTTCTTCGATGGAGAGCTTGTCTATTCATTGGAGGAGCAGAAGAGGAGACTCCCGGGCTTATTTTCAGATATATGGCACTTGGCCAACCATTCACCATCTCTCATAGCGTAGTCTAGAGCTAGAACTACGTTATTTTCTGCAGGCAGTGTTGGGAGAGTTCTTTGAGCTCATCAGGAGGATTTTTCTTGAGTAGAGGAATCAGCCTTCTACCACGGAGCACCATTGGAGGAGGGAAATCCATATTTCATATCTACTATAGCCTCATCTCATATTTTGATTTAGTTGCAATGACAAATTAATTGTCACCTTGTACATTCTCCGGCATTTCTAGCAATCTCTCCTAGATTGGCTAGAAATCTTGTATTAGAGCCCATCTTTACATTCTTGAGCATTTGTTTGTATCCTTCAGCCTCATTACTATTTTTTATGTATTCAGAAGCTGCTACTCTCATAGAGACTGTGCAGTTACTGCTCTCCGACATTTTGTGCAGTTGCAACAACACATGTATCTCATAGTTTGATCATTGGAGATTGGTTCCAATAGCTTGAGTGGCTTTCCCCTCATGATTTTCTTGTGTATTATTGCTGAGATAATAATATAATTTTAGCTGCATCATATCCCCTCTATGGACATGTTCATATTTGCAGATTTTCATGATTGTGTTCATATGTTGTTGTAGCTCACTCTTTGAGCACTTCGTTGAGATACCCAAGGGTAGGAGATCTGTTTAACCTCCCTTGAGGGATTTCTTTGAGTTAAAATTCTGGAATTGTTATGCATGATGTATTAACTAAGGGATCCAAGCCCCCTTTTATCTTATTTTTGCATCACTTTCCTTATACAGTGTCCCCTTAGACCCTATTGCAGAAAATCCTGAAAAGGGAACATTACAGTGTGAGGTGGAGATGATGTCTAAATGTTTAAAATTGAGGATGGATCAAACATAGGTAACACAGAGGTTCCTTTGGCAGTAACCTCTGGCTCTTCTCGAACCAGTACTCCTGCATCCATGGGTTGGGTCTGATCTTCTTCTGTGAGGTCAACTATTTTCCTAGGCACCATAATTCTTGCTTTGTTGGCCTTATGTGTAGCTACTGTGGGTTTATGTGCCTTGCTCTTACGGATTGATGTGACTGTGGTTGTTGGGGGTGAATTGAAAATGGTGGAAGGTAGGGCAGTGACGATAGGCGTGATTGTGGATGGTGATGCAAAATTCGAAGACTAAAAATCAAAAAAATAAGGAAACATAGTAGAAGCACTTGTGAGGGTTTGTATTACCATATTGAAGCCCTTCACCCTCGTATCCAACTGGTCTAGTAAATATCGTAGCTGCAGTTGAGAAATCCTCCTTGTTGTTTCCTCTGGTGTCTCCCTGGGAGATCTTTCGGCAACATCCCTTCGAACGAATAGTGGGGTATTCTACTTCTGATCTCCATTACAACTCCTGGCCATGAACAGACTTTGGTGTGGAAGGATTTTTCTTCTACTTGAAACTTTAACGGTCTCATTTTGAACATGGTTTCATCCACACAACTAGGTCTGATATATGTTTGCTTGTGGGTGACCCAAAACCATATCTGTGAAGAATATATGTCCAATAGGTCCCTCAGAAGCCTTTTCTATCTCGCCACCACATCCACCATCTGCCTGTACCTGAATGAGAATGCCTCCTCATTGACCTCCTTGGTGCTAGGATCTCCCGAGACTCTCCAGGGTGTAAACCTTAATTCCATTGGCTAGTCGTTTGTGATTTCCGCGAGTTGTCTTACCCCCGGGTGAGTCCAACTCCACATCGCAAATTCCATTATGAGGTAGCCATAAATGAATCCTGTGGCTCGCCTGTAATTATCCTGGCAGACCCTCAAACAGCTCTTTCTGTTATCACCAAATTGGGTCCTATTGGGCTGCTTCAATGGTTAACTTGGAGTAACTATTTCAAACCACTTGTAACTGGAAATTAGCCTTTCTAGTCTGAGAGGGCTCTCTCAAAAGGATAATGGATATTCAATGAACAACTTGAAAGTAGATGGCTAACTCTGAATTGGATTGAATTTGTTTTTGTGTAGGTGAAAGATGTATAAGGTTTACTACCATTGGGCTTATGGAGTCAATATGAAAACCAAGTCACAAGACAATCTATCTCATGGAAGCTGAGGCAATTGTGTTCTTATAAAAACACACATGAAGGATAGAACAACAAGCTATATGCATACAGGAATTTGGAGCATGTCACATTGAATTCCAAGTGATTATACATAAGCAAACTAATAAAACATGATAAAACGGCAGATTAGGTGTATAAGTGGAAGTTGGAGCATGTAATCGTGAATTCCAAGTGATCATACAACTAGAAAAATGTAGATAAAGTAAAAGGCTGATATAAAAAACATACATAAGAACACATAGATGAATCTCAGGTCTGAAATAAGCTACTGCAACTATATATTACTGATAGACAAAGATTACAAGAGTAGTGCCTTCATAACATCTCCCCACCCCTTCTAACTCAAAAACTATCTCCTTTATAGAATGAGGACTCATACAAATGATATGCCACCTTTCTAGCTTAGAATTCCCACCTCAGAGACCTAGTTCAAACATGATTCCATCACTTGGAGACTTCCTAAGTATATTTCTGTTTTGCAGAGTTTGAATACAAAGAGGACTCTTCTTTCATTAATAGTTCAACAAATCAATTTAATAACCCTTATCAACTGCAACCAACTAATTTTCTGAGTGTACTAGAGTTATGATGTGTCATTATGCCACGTGGATGCTGATTTGGGCCTCCTCCAAGTCGAATTTTTACAATTTTCTCATAAATCTGGTTAGTGAAAATTCTGAAACAATAGACTTCAAAGATGAGTGTATAGTTTCCAAACCCTAATGGATTTGCAGAAACTGGGAGAGGTTTTTGTAGATAGACCTGTCTTGAAGAAAAATTTATTTTTGATTTCCAAAATACTTTTTCATTTGCTCATAAACCTTTAAAAACTGCTCGCTACGAAAACAGGTCAATTTCGTAGCGTGCTTTCGTAGTGTCCAAAAATAGCTTTTGCACTCAAAATTTCTTCTCTTTGGTTGTTCCAGGGTGTCCATCATGACCTGATACCTCATCACTACCATTTCCTCTCCTTGAAAGCCACAAAAAGTAGTTTTATAGGCAAAATTATAGCTACAGGTGTTTTCGTAGCGTTTTCCTGGCTTTAAGCCTAGGAAACACTACGAAACTGTGGAAAATTGTGCAATTTCTAGATTTTTACTTTGCCTCCAAAAAGTAACCTCCAGTTGTAGAAAAGTGTTCTTAAACATTCCATTAACCTCTTAAAACATAATCAAACTCAATTGAAGAGCCTTGAGGTGTTTCCTCTTCAAAAAACATCCTTTTCACTTTTAGCAAGTTTATTCATCACTAAAATGACTTTTTTTCTGAAAACATAGGGTTCAGAGATGAGCTCTTATCTCCCTATCCTTGATATATATTGAACAAATCAAGGAGGTTTTTTTATTTCAGTTTTTGTTTAATAAAAACCTCTCTTGGTTGTTTGAAACACATCTCCAACTGTCCCGAATCTTTATTCTAAAAACATGTATAAAACAGGAAAATTTTGCATTCTGAAATTAGGGCTGAAATACATCCCTGTATATCCCAATTTGTAGCACCTTTTAGAAAATTGAAAGAGGTTATTGTTACTTGATATGTTATTGAAAATAACCTCTCTCATTTTCTTAAAATACTTCTCTGTTTTCCCAGAAACCACCCTTGAAGTTGACTGCTCAAAGTCAAAAAACAGAGAAATGCTTCATATTCGCTACGAACCTATCAACAGTTTCGTAGTGTTTTATGCCTATTTTTCATTGAATTCAGTACGAAAGTATGGATTCTTTGCTAAAATGACCTTTTTCGGAGTTTTAATCTTGGGAAATCAAATATGTTAGCAAATGATGACTGATGGAAGATGATGTGACCTATATGGAGGTGGTTTTGAGATGAAATGAGGGTGGTCTTGAAACTTAGGATATGTTAAATATGAAAAAATGAAATTTCCTATGACAACTTGAAAATGGTTTAAGGAGACCTTACACTTTTAAAGGAGTGAATTGTATGACCATGTCAAGTAATGACTCACAGAATTATGAGTGATAACAGTAGCTCCACTTGGGATGGTGTGCCCTTGTGGTACACCAAAGAACATGTAGTTCTAGTGACATCCATCTTCTTGGAAATAAAAACTCTGAAATTTATGAAAATTTCTCCAAGCTCTTATGGCCTTCTCCTCGGGCTCAAGCTTGATGATTACTGCTGAAAAAACAAATCTATACATACTGAAAGTATGCTCAATCTACTTGAGCTTATTCACACACGCTCCTACTTACCCTAACAACTGTAATCTTCATGTTTGATTCAAGCAACATGAAACTTCCAATGAAGCCAGTCATTGATCTGATCTAACACCTGAACCTCCTGACTACGCTTGAACCAAAAGTAAACAGGACACTGAATTGACCAAGGCAACATAAGATGTATCTGGTCTTCATAATGAAAATATAACTGGAAATTTGGACTGTAGAACTCTTCCATGTATTCAGCTATAGGATCATAGAAGACATAATATGTTTGATGATTCTCAAGACATTATGTAGCTTTGGACAACTCATATATCCTTTGCTCAGCAACACAAGATTTCAGTTGTGTGCTATCAAACTAATTTTCAAAAACAAGGTATTATTCCTCAATCTCAAAAGAGAAAGGTAGCAGCACCCTCTCTTTGTATTCTGGCATGAAAAAAATTTTAAAAGACTGATCTTGATCATGAAGACTATAGGATTGAATTTGGTCTCCTAAAACTTCAATATCTTTCTCAATGTTCTTAACAACTTCACCCAAAAAGTGAATCTTATCTTCTGACTTGCACTCAAATGACTTTAAATAAGAAGACAAGGACAAAGAAAAAATTTCATCCACTTCCCCATTAGTGTGATCATCATTCCATTTTTTAAAACCTTGAATGGAAGGAGAGTCTGCCACCAACTCTATTCATTCCATCCATGTTTCCACAAAAATAATCCAAATCTCAGCAAATGACTTAATAGATCGGATAGAAAATCTTTCAATCCACTGTTTACATTTCCCTTGAAATGAATCATAGAATAATATGATGAAAATATCTTCATGTCTGACTCTAAGAAGCTCAATAAAGTCATGAAAATCTGATATATACTTCAAGGTCAAAATAAAATCTTCCCCATTAAATTTTGGACCATTCCTTAAAAAATATGCATTTTGGGAAAAGGATTTGGGAAGCCATAATTTTTTGAAAAATTTATACATGCATACCTTGAAACAAGAATGGTAGCATCTGAGTTCTTCATAAGTCCAGTGGAATCACCATGAATCTATGACATTTTGAATTCTTCAACAATGGATTCACCAAGGTTTTTGTAGCCTCGAACAGATTCTAAGCTCCTGCTACCTTCAAGAGTTCAGCTTCAAAATTTCAAGAAAAGTATACCTTCAGGCTCCCAGTAGATGCACCAAAATTCTCTCACCAAATTAGGTCATGTTGGGCTGCTTCAATGGTCAACTTGGAGTAACTATTTCGAACCACTTGTAACTGGAAATTAGCCTTTCCAGTCTGAGAGGTCTCTCTCAAAAGGATAATGGATATTCAATGAAAAACTTGAAAGAAGGTGGCTAACACTGAATTGGATTGATTGTGTTTTTGTGCAGGTGAAATATGTATAAGGTTTATTACCATTGGGTTTATGGAGTCAATATGAAAACTAAGTCACAAGACAATCTGTCTCATGGAAGCTAAGGCAATTGTGTTCTTATAAAACCACACATGAAGGATAGAATAGCAAGATATATGCATACATGAAGTTGGAGCATGTCACCATCAATTCCAAGTGATTATACATAAGAAAACAAATAAAGCATGACAAAACAACAAACTAGGTGTATAAATGGAAGTTGGAGCATGTAATCATGAATTCCAAGTGATCGTACAGCTAGAAAAATGGAGAAAAAGTAAAAGGATGATATAAGAAACATACATAAGAACACATAGATGAATCTCATGTCTTAAATAAGCTGCTACAACTATATACTACTAATAGACAAAGATTACAAGTGTAGTGCCTTCATAACATCTCCCCACCCCTTCTAACTCTAAAACTATCTCCTTTATAGAATGAGGACTCATACAAATGATATGCCACCTTGATAGTTGTTGCTATAATAACCCTCATCTCACAAGGTTCGAAAAAAGGAAAGCCTGGAATAAGACAAGACATATTATTGGGAAAGGTGAGCGGACAAAGAGACATGAGGAAAATATGTGACATTTTCCCTTTATAACGACAGCGCGGAAAAGGAAGCGAATAATGTTTTAGAACCAAGCAGAAAGACCGCGGATCATAAAACGGGACAGTTTAAACAGTGCTGCCACGTGGCTAAATTCCAGGGGCATCAAGGAAGGCACAAGGAGTATGGAGTTTCGACCCCTAGAATTCCATGACATCACAGCTTGGTGGGGAAGGTTTCGCCTGTTCTGTGGGTTAGCAGCGCAACGCAAATGGACTTCACAAGCCCCCACCAGAACTTTGTGGTGGACCCCTCGGGATGAACAGGTGGCACACTCAAAGGCGAAGATAAGGTAAGTCAGGGAAGCTAGTACACGACGAGTACCAGTATTAACTTGGCTCATGGCTCACACCTACCCAGCTCCTAACAGCCAATAGCCAAATGCCACGTGCCTCAGTTTTGACGTCCTTATGACGTCAGCCCTCCTAGTTGTCATCCGAACCTCGTTTTTCATAAAATATGGCCTATTTAACCCTACTCGAGACCCATTTGGGTAAATTACTTGTTTTTACGAACTCGCCTAGCTGTTAAAGCTTGGATTACAGCAAGCAGGTCGCTTTCAGCCCCCCTGCGTCGCTTTCCCTCTTTGGTTTTCCGCACTGGTCACAGGTATTTAGCCATTTCTGTTCCTTACAGTTTTCCTTCAGCTTTACTCATTCAAAATGGTCGTCAGGAGAGTCAAGCCTAGAAAGTCAGAACCAGAAACCTCCCAAGCCCGTGAAGTTAGGGCCATCCCTAGACCTAGCCCTCTTACTAATACATAGGCCCGCATCCGTGACCCACAGTACCCCTTCAGTGTCTCCCGTGTCAGGCCCGACCTATTAGAAAGTCATGTGAATGGCCAAGACCAGTTCAGAGTCGTTCGATATGGCCTATATTACCAGATTGCTCTGCCCACTTTCCCAGTCACCGAGTTCATATTTTGGCTCAGAGATGCCTATGACGAATGCAGGGATGTATTCCTCTCAGCTCAGGGAAACAAGGTTTTCCGAATATCCCCTAAGCTCATTAAGAATGCCCTCTATTTCTCGCACAGTCCAGAGTATGTCGAGTTCACAGAGTTATCCTTGTCGCGTCAGTTTTCCAAATTACCCTAGAAACAGCAGAGCGAGTTCCTATCCTCTATCTCGGACTCCCGCCTCACATCCATCCCGTCTTCGGACATGGTGCCCTTGACCGCATTCACAGATGGCCTACAACCAGTTCTCGCCTTCATTTCAGGGTTGCTAGGTCTTAGGGAGGTCGAGAGGGTGTCAAAAGAGTGCATATCCCTCCTATGGCTCATGTCTCAGCCCGACGTCATTCTAGACATCCCCACCTTTCTGGCTTCGGCAATTCAGACCCAGTTTCAAGAATTACTCTCTTTGGTGGCTTTCCGTTTCTACTCATTGACCTTTTACCTATTTCTGTTTGAGCACACAGACAAGTTCAAAGCTCTAGGCCTTGAAAAACTCTCAAGAACGAATGGCTAGCCAAGAACCGTTTTTGAGTGGAACATCTCAGAAAGTCACCAGCCTAATGGGAGGGGTTACTCAAGGTTTTTGAATGAGTTCATGACCATTGCCTACACCATACCTCATGACAGCCCCCCGCCCAGGATTTTTCCCAAACAGAAAGACTGGTTGTAGTTTTGCGATGAAGAAAGCATAGGGGATTGGTACTTGTTTGATGGTTACACCGAGATCAGATTCTACGGTGTTGATGTACCCCCTACAGCCTGTCGATGTTTCCTGCCATGCGGGTTTTCACCCTCGAATACATTCGCCAAACCATGAAGTCGGATCAGTTCCACTTCATCCCCGCTAAGAAGGGTTATATCCTCAATCTTCCTACCACCATCGGCCCTTTTACCGTAAACTCAAGACACACCCTCTCCAAAGTGGAGATGCTGCTCCAGGGAATGGATTTAGTGCTAGGGAAAGTCTGGCCCTACGACCTGAAAGGAATTATATCAAATAGGAAAAGGAATATTAGGTCCATTGCATATGTGTATGAGATTAGGCCCTTCATTGAATGGAGAGCTAACCTTGACACATGGCCCTTGGCTTCGCAGATGGAGCTCGAATCTTCGACAGCAGAAGGAAGGGGTGACACCGCTTTAGCAGGCACAAAAAAGAAAGGGCAAATTGATGAGGTAGATTTTTCAGAAGAGCCGGAAGGCTTGGATACAGGGGAGGGATCTCATCCCTCCAAAAAGCATAAAAGTGATGGTGTGGAGATCCTCTAGGATTAACTACCTCTAGAGGAGTTAATCAGATACGGGGAGCTAGATAAGAGCAAAGTTGGTTTCAGAGTAAATTATGACAGTGCTTCTTCTTCAGAACCCTCTGGGATATCACAAGCCACTTTGGTAAGCAGAGCTGAAGTAAGAGAAGAAATCAGAAGCAGAAATAGGACAATGAGGGAGAAACTTTGAGTAGAACTGGTGGGTTTCGTAGATAAGTATCATACCCAGCTCACCACAGAGCTGGATATGGATAAAGAACAGCTAATAATCGCTATCACGGAGGCAGTGCTAGACTCTACTGCTAATGAAATCAGCTACAAGGCTCTGGAGGTTGCTGTGAATTTATCAAAGGTTCCCTTAACCGATAAACTGGGCCTACATCAATGTATCGGGGACATGTTAAGGGACGAGGTCGTGAAGCTTGCACTCGCGTTAAGGAAGCTTGAATATAAATACAAAGAGGTGGTGGAGAACCTGAAAAAAGAAAGGACAAATGCCAAGGGGGTCAGTAATAACCTTCACCATCTCATAATAATAATGAGTGAAAAAGGAAGCGACAAGGAAGGAGTCTGGACGAAAATCATCCGGGATTTAGAAGTCAAAAACTCAGAATTAAAGAGGAGACTCAAAATTCCTCGAGGGGACTACATGCAACCAAAGGAATTAGCTCAGGCAGAAAAAGAAAAATCATCCCTCACAGATACCCTTGCTTGGGAAAGAGATGAGAATGCAAAATAAATTGAAGAGTTGGCTGCCCTCATGCAGAGATTGAATGATTTGCAAGCTAAGTAGGATACCCATGTCTGTGTAACCCTACCTCCTGATATGGCAGACGCTACCTCAACACAGTTAACCAAGGCCCTCTAAGACCTACAAGTCTCAGAAAAGCAAGCTCATATAGCACAGCAGAGAATTCAAGAGTTGATGGCTAGGGTGGAACAAAACAATAAAGTGATAGCGACCCTGCAAACATAGGTGGAAGAAGCGAAGAGGGAGAAGCTACTGCAAGAGAAGGTTATCAAAGACCTAAATAACTAGATGAAAGGAAACATAACCCTCCTAGAAGCCAGGCATCTCATTTGGACTGACATCAAGTCGGAGGTAAGGAAGTGTTGGGATTTCATTATGTTAATGAATGAGAAGAAAATTGTTGTCCGATTATGCAAAGAGAAGTTGCAGGAAGGAAGGGCTGAAGCCGAGGCGAAAGTAGGCATGGCTAAAAAGTATATCACCTACCCGAACGGATTGCGCTCAAAAGAGTTGGCTATACAAAGGATTGAGGACCGTTTCAGGGGAGTGATGGAAATTAGAAGAGTGATAGAGAAAGATACCGCGCGTTTAAATGCATTGAGTGGTTTGGATCGAGTCGCCAAGGGAGTGGAGAAGTTTGAGGAAGAGTGGGATGAGCTGGTGAAAGCAGGCCTCCCATCATGCTAGGACTATACGACCGCAACACTTTCAAGTATAACTGATTACGAAGAGAAGTTGACAGCGATTATGAATCAGACAAACCTTCCGTATGAGAAAACCACTCGTCTGAAAGCTGAGACTATAATTGCCGCCTTAGGAAAGGAGATCTCCCTTTTCTGCCAGATCAAACAACGCTTGATTATACAGGTGGACTACTTGGAATTGACTGATATGCAAACCTCAGTGGAGATTTTCACCACTATGCCCCTCCCAGGGGCAATCATATGGTAGAAATATAGTAATTTTGTAAATATACCAGTCGTCACACCATCCCTCCAGTCCCCACCTCCTCAGAAGCATAAAACTAGTTCCTCCACATCATCGGTGCTTCCAAATCAGTCGGCAGCGGCTACACCTCGTTCTTCTAAAAAGTGATGACCATGTTCTAGCCCTAGTGGCCTTTTTATTTTCTTTTACTTTATAATATTGGGTGAAATTTTCATTTCACCCTATGCATGTTTATTTTCAGTTTAGGTTGTTTTATTTTCGATTGGCGCTCATCTTGAGGCCACTACGGAGATGATGAGAGGCATTTTTCCTCATCATCGGTTTTTTATTCTAATAGAGACAAGTAACAGAAAAGATATTTCTGTGGACAGATGTTGATTCGAAAAAATATCTTCTATTAATAGTAGACAGGGGATTATAAAATAAGGGACCTGAGTCTATAGAAGGGTTCCAGATTTTCTAGAACAGAGTTTGTTAATTATAAGCCCCCATTTTTGTAAAGTTTTGAGGACTTCTTGTGTTTTATGTTGAAGCATCCCATTGGGAGATTATAATGGAATTATTTTGCTATGAAATGGATTCCTGGTGAGATCAGTTACAGTTTGTGTTTCCTTCTGTTATATTCATATACAAACATTTTTAGCACTTCATCACTCTTTTTATGTTGTATGCTACCGAAATGCGAGCACTTGATTAACTGGAATGAATTTATCTTTCTCGGATACTCATGTCTATTAGTTCATTGTGCTTTAAATATGCCTCAGAGCTATGATATTATGTTCATATGTTTCACCTCATTCACTCACTTTTCTTCCAATATTAAATAAGTGATATATTCTTATGTGGAAATAAGCCTGTCTGCAGTTAATATCTTATCCCTATGCTGCCATTGTTACTACGCTTTTATATCTTGATAATTGTGTGATGTGTCTCATGATCTGGCCCTCCTCACAGCTTATAAAATTCAGATTCATCTTCAATAATGAATTCATAAGGCCCTCATTTTTTACATATGGGTATTGCTGTTAGTATATCTATGTTCCTAAGGTCTTGGTCCCACTTTACGAAAGCTTTCAAAATCATTTGTGAACAAGAGGATTTATTCCCTTGACCATGGAAAGTTTCTCTAAATATTCTTGGCTTTAAGATGACCTAGGCATTGGTCCTTCACAACTCAGGCTGTCTCTAGGATTGACAACATCTTTTTGGCGCCGTTGCCGGGGACCAAATTTGAATATTATCCCTGGGTACAACAAAATCATATTCACCCTTCAGGACTAGATGAGCACGAAGGGTTGAGAGTTTTGTATCCCTCACCTTGGCAACTCCACAGTCTTTCTAAATTTTTAAATCTATTTGTAGTCCTGGCTTATCAAAAGCCACACCTAAGGTCAAATACTTCTCAATTAAGAACACCCTTTGTATCTGATCCAGAAAAAAATTTATTTAAGAGAATCTGGAAGGAAAAGCAGCCCTCTCAAATAGATATACCCAGATTCTCCCTAGAATATTCTCTGTCTTCCTCCCAGCAAGCTCAGGTTCAAGGCCCTGGATCTACTGCTAGAGTGCTTGAATACCCACCAGATAATATTTTTCATGAACAGTCAGAGATAAAAGACGAAGCAGAGTCAATAGATACATCAAAATTCATTTTACATCCTACCCCAGAAGCCTAAGAAATAAAGCAAGTGTCCATTCCTTAAATCCTGCTCGGTCAAACAAATTTATATACCACTGTCCAACATATTTCTAGTGTTATTCAGCAAAACCCACCTCTAGCTCCACCACCTCTCATGGTTGTTCCTGGATTCTTGTTGAATAAATATGCCCCTCTGTCATAACTGCGGCTTCTGAATGACTTGCCCCAAGACTACATGAAGCACTTACCCCGGTTTACCGAGGAAGACATCAATGCTGCACAAAAACACTTGGAAGATTTCTATGCTTTTGTAGAGAATCTCAATGTAGAATAGTTGGATGTAGTTCTGAGGTTGTTCGTCCCATCTCTGGATGGAGAAGCAAGGAAGTGGTTTAAAACTCTTGGAGATAACTCCATCACAAACTGGGAAGAGATGGAAAATGCTTTCACCTGGAAGTGGGGAGAGAAAAGAGACCATGGCTATTGTCTCATAGAGTTCAATACATCAAAGAAAATACATAATGAAGAAGTAGTAGAGTTTATAAAGAGGTTTAATAAGCTATACACCAACCTGCCCGCTGATATAAAGCCCCCCCCAAGCTGCTGCTAAGGTAGTGTTTGTGGGAGCTTTCGAATCTAAATTCGACTTCACTCTAAGGGAGAGAAAATCTGTTTCTCTCGACCAAGCCTAGACAGATGCTTTAGAAGTGGAAGCTAACTGCGCTTCTACAGGAAAGTCAAAAGGCAGATTGGATCATGATTTCAGACGAAAGGGTAAAGAGGAAGCCTCTTCTTCGAGTCAGAAAAGGAAGTCTCAGATTATAAGATAGAAGAGATGAACAAAATGATTAAGAATCTTTCTAACAAATTGGTGAACCTGGAACTCGAAGTGAAGAACGCCTCTCCTCATCCAGCCCAACCTACTTTTAACAGAGGGTACAATCAGCAGCATAGGAAACAACCTCTACAGATCCTGCAAAGAGATAGAAAAGAGAAACAAGATCACATTCAGCCCCCTTTATATTTGGAGGGGCAAATGGAGGGCCCTGGTGAAGATGCTCCAGATGGACAAGATGATCAATTCTTTGCTTATTTATAAGGCGAAGAGGTAGAAATTTCCCTATAAGAAGAAGAGGAAGAAGAAGGGGGAAAGGTAATCCCCACTAAAGAACTCGACATAGATGATTACTGCAGACAGTTTTCTGATTTTATGCAAGCCCAATTCCACAAGAATTATGATCTTCGGTCTTCCAGGAAGTGGACTCGTACTCAAGATCGGGAGGAAGAATCACATTCTAAGGAATTTGTCCTCCCCAAGACTGATAACAAAGGTAAGAAACCTATCAAATAACCTTCTGCCCAGAAAAATGCTCCTGCGTCATCATCCAAGTCCATACTCGACCCTCTTACTCATGCGAAAGTAATGTCCTCTCTCGAAAATCCTTCTATCTTCATTAAGGAAACAAAAGAAACCTCTGTAGAAAAAGGGGGCATTGTGTTCAATCTTCAAAAAGAGTTAGAGAAAGTCAAAATCCTTGTTCCTTTGGTTGAACTTCTGAAATAGCCCTCCTATAAAGCTCAAATTTCCTAGTTCATGCTCCCTCACGAAGTAACTTCACCCCCAGACTCCCTCAACCTTCAAGAAGAAAGTCCTATGGTAGTTTTTGTCCCCCATGTAGAAGAGTTAGACTCTGTAACACCACCTTTTTATATTTCTCAAGTCATCCATGATTTTTTGTTACATAACTGTATGCTGGATTCGGGAGCTTCACATAATATGTTACCACTTTCATTCATGGAATAGCTAGGTCTACAGATCACCTGACCCTACAAATATCTCTTTTTGTTTGACTCTAAAAGAGTAAAATTTATGGGGATGATTAAAGACCTAGTGGTAAATTTGGCTTAGATCCTAGCCAAGAGTGTCGTCATGGACATAGTTGTTGCAGATATCCCAGCCCGTTTCGGAATGCTTCTATCCAGATCATGGGGTACTAAGATTGGAGGGTCGATCAAGCTGGATATGACTTATGAAACTATTTCGGTGTTTGGAGGACAAGAAAGAAGGCTATATAGGGAATCAAGATTTGTAAAGATGGTAACCAAATTCTATGGCTCGGTAAACTCTCCAGTGTACAGTAAGGAAGGATAGTTCTCTTGTCTGATGTTGGAGGAAGATCGGGAGTTTCTGCGGGAACCATCATCCAACTTACTAAAGCCCCAACAGCCTTCAAGCAATGATGAAAGGGGAATGTGGACCTTACACTTTAATGGAGCAAACTTCAGAGACGTAAATGGAGCAGGGGTCCTCCTGATTTCCCCTAATGGAAAATTAGTGCCCTTCTCTTTCAAATTTTAGTATGAGGCCACTAACAATGTGGCAGAGTATGAAGCTTTACTCCTGGGCTTGCAAACTGCCAAGAATATGAACATTCAGGGCCTTAAAGTTTTTGGATATTCATAGTTGGTGGTCAGGCAGATAAAGAATCAGTGTCAAGCAAAACACCCTCTCCTGAGGGCATACAGAAATGAAGTGTGGGAACATGTGGATAATTTTTTCTTGGCATTTAACATACAATTTATGCTGAGAGATCAGAACCGGATAGCAGACTCACTGGCCGTAGCAGCAAGCAATTTCCATCCACCTCAAAATCCACTTTTGAGATATGAAGTGGAGGTGTGTTATCGTCCCTCCATTCCAGACAATGTCAAACATTGGCAAGTGTTTGAAGACGAGGAACAGATGAAACGTTTCATGGAGACTATCGGGGAATTCACTAACTTGGTTATTGATACCGGGGAGGAAGAGGAAACTAAATAAAAGTCCCAACATATATGGCAAGAGACAGTGGCTGGTCATAAAGTGCTACAGTTGAAAGGAAATGTGATCCCCAGAGGGATGGTACCCTTGGAAAGGCTATTTGATAAGAATGACGTTCCCATCAGCCCCAACAAACTAACGTCAGAAGCCCAGGTGGATGAGATTAATGTTGGGACGGAAGAAGAACCCAAGAAAATCAAATTATCTAAAGGAGTCCCGGAAGAACACAGATAAAGGTATGTGCAGTTGTTTCACTCCTATAAGGATGTTTTTTCTTGGTCTTACCAAGACCTCAAAACATTTAACATAAGTATTATCCAACATAAGATCCCATTGAGGGCTGAGGCCAAGCCCCATAAGCAGAAACTAAGGCAGATTAATCCTTTATCGCTTCCTACTATAGAGAAAGAAATCAAAAAGCTGCTAAAGGCTAATATTATTGTACCTCTGAGGTATTCAGAATGGGTGGCTAACCTAGTTCCAGTCCGAAAGAAAAATGGAGAAATAAAGTCGTGTGTAGACTTTTAGAACTTGAACAGGGCTTATCTTAAAGATAACTATCCCCTTCCTAAAATGGATCACATATTACAAAAAGTAGTGGGGTCCTCTCGAATGTCCATGATGAATGGATTATCGGGGTACAATCAAGTGGCAATGCTTCCAAAAGATCAGAAGAAGATGGCGTTCACCACACCATGGGGTACCTTCATGTACGCCAATATGCCTTTTGGCCTGATAAATGTCGGGGCCACTTTTCAGAGAGCAATGGATATCGCTTTTGTGGGAGAGAAAGATAAGTTTGTAGTGGTGTATTTGGACGATATCACGGTCTTCTCAAAGGATGATGTTGAAAATGTGGAACATTTACAGTGGACTTTTGAAAAATTCCGCAGGTATGGGTTGTCTCTAAACCCCCAGAAGTCCACGTTTGCTTTAGAAGAAGGGAAATTACTAGGGCATATTGTTACCAAAGTTGGAGTAAAAATTGACCCAAAAAGGATGGAAGTCATAAATGGCATATCCTTACCTCGTAATAAGAAAGAAGTTCAGGTTTTCCTCAAGCGCATAAACTTCTTAAGAAGGTTCATCTCGAACTATGCAGAAATAGTCCAGCACATCACTGATATGCTTAAGAAAAATAATGAGGTGAAGTGGCCAAATGAGTCGAGAGAAGCATTCAATAGTATCAAGAGTGCTTTCGTAGAAGCCCCAGTATTAGCAAGACCAGATTACAGTAAACCATTCATGATCTTCTCATTTTCTTCCCCGCATACTGTGGCCGCAGTACTTTTGCAGAAAAATGAGGAAGGATATGAACAGCCCGTTGCATTTTTTAGCCAGGTACTCCGAGATGTCGAACTAAAATACAATATTCTAGAAAAACAGGCATACGCTTTCGTGAAGTCCTTAAAGGCATTCTGGATGTACGTCCTCCAGTCAGCCATCACTGCTTTTGTACCCATGGCTACAGTTAAAGATATTTTGATTCAAGGGGATAGTGAGGGAAAAAGGGGCAAATGGATTGCTAAGATTCAAGAGTATGAACTTGACATCCGTCCTACGAAGCTCATCAAGGGATAGGGTCCAGCCAAGATTCTGTCTGATTCCAGCTGTCAGGCCCTAGGAATAAACCTATCCATGGGAGTTGGGGAATTGTCTGGAGACATGGAGGAGCAGCCCAAGATAGAAAAAACGATGCAAAATACCCACATGAAATATTTGATCAGTCCTTGGTATAAAGACATTGTGGAATATCTTTTAACTCTCAAATGTCCTTCGAACTGCGATAAGACTAAATATCGAACATTGAGGCTGAAGTCGCAGAAGTATATCATTGTAAATGTCCGAGTATATCGGAAAGATCATTCAGGAATCTTGCTCTTGTGCCTGACAGAAACGGAAGTGGAGGAAATTACGGCTGAATTCCATGAAGGAATTTGTTGAGGGAATTACAACTGGAGGGATACAGCTCATAAGATATTGAAGGCAGGATTCTATTGGCCCAAATTGTTTGAGGATGTGCATGCTTGAGTTAGGGCCTGTGAGAAATGTCAGAGGTTCGCTGAAAAACAAAAGTTTTCTCCCCTCCGTATGATCCCAGTACACATAGAAGAGCCTTTCCAGCAATGGGGGATAGATTTCATCGGGGAAATTCATCCACAATCCAGTGGCCAACATAAGTGGATATTAACTTCCACTGATTACTTTACCAAGTTGGTAGAGGAAATACCTACAAGGAATGCAATTGATGCAGTAGTGATCAAGTTCTTAGAGGAGAATATTATATCTAGATTTGGCTGCCCGACTAAGATTGTGACAGATAATGCACAAGCTTTCAAGTCCGTGAAATTCACCAATTTCTGTCAGCAATATCATATCATCCTGGGGCATTCTATAGCTTATTATCCTCAGGGAAATTGGCTGGCCGAGTCTTCTAACAAAACACTGGTAAGGGCATTAAATAAGACTATAAATGAAAGTTAGAAAAACTAGGATTCCTAGTTAAAATTCGCACTATGGGCAACCAGAATCACAAATAAACAATCAACAGGTAAGTCCCCATATGAACTAGTCTATGTTAGAGCAGCATTTTTTCCAATACAACTTGCCTTGCCTGTGGCCAGGTTCCTTCAAGATAGTCAGGAAGAACCCAATGACCTAACCAGAATAATTAATCATTTGGTCGAGCTGGAAGAGGCTCGTAGCCAAGTATATGATCATTTAGCAAAGTACCAAGAGAAAATGAAAAATATGTTTGACCAACATGCCAAAGACAAAGAATTACTGACAAGGGATTTAGTACTAAGGTGGGACATTAGGAGAGCCGACAAAGGAAAACATGGAAACTTTGACCCCCTGCGGTTTGGCCCTTTCAAAATTGTCGAGGTTAAAGGTAATAATACCTTCATGCTGGAAATTTTAGAAGGAGATGTGTTCGAGACGCCCGTAAATGGGCAGTTCCTGAAGCCTTATTTCCAAAATTGATTTAGTTCATGGAGACCACTATATTATAGTGTGTATATAATTGTCGTTTCTACTTTCATAGTTGATGTTTATTCCACCAGAGAAAGGCTAGAAAATTTTGAAGAGATTTGTGTTTTCCAAGAAGAAATTGCAGGTGGTTTGCGAAGTTCTCGACACATCCAAGGATGAACGCTTCATCCCCAAGTGCAGCCAATGTTGTTATAATAACCCTCATCTCACAAGGTTCGGCAAAAAGAAAGCCAGGAATAAGACAAGGCATATTATTGGGAAAGGTGAGCGGACAAAGAGACATGAGGAAAATATGCGACATTTTCCCTTTATAATGACAGCGTTGAAAAGGAAGAGAATAATGTTTTAGAACCAAGCAGAAAGACCACGGGTCATATAACAAGACATTTTAAACAGCACTGCCACGTGGCTAAATTTCGAGGGCTTCAAGGAAGGCACAAGGAGTATGGAGTTTTGACCCCCGGAATTCCATGACGTCACAGCTTGGTGGGGGAGGTTTCACCCGTTCCATGGGTTAGCAGCGCAGCGCAAAGGGACTTCACAAGCCCCCGCTGAAACTTTGTGGTGGGCCCCTCGAGACGAACAGGTGGTGCACTCAAAGGCAAAGTTACGGTAAGTCAGGGAAGTTGGTACACGACCAATACCAGTATTAACTCGGCTCGTGGCTCACACCTACCCGGCTCCTAACAGCCAATAGCCAAATGCCACATGCCTCAATTTCGACATCCTTATGATGTCAACTCTCCTAGTTGTCACCCGAACCTCGTTTTTCGTAAAATATGGCCTGTTTAACCCCACCTGAGTCCCATTTGGGTAAATTACTTGTTTTTACGAACTTGCCTAACTATTAAAGCTTGGATTACAGCAATCAGGTTGCTTTAAGACCCCCCACGTCGCTTTCCCTTTTGGGTTTTCCGCACTGGCTACAGGTATTTAGCCATTTCTGTTCCTTACATTTTTCCTTCAGCTTTACTCATTTGAAATGGTCGTCGGGAGAGTCAAGTCTAGAAATTCAGAACCAGAAACCCCCCAAGCCCATGAATTTAGGCTCATCCCTAGACCTGACCCTCTTACTGATACACAAGCTCGCATCCGTGACCCACAGTACACCTTCAGTGTCTCCCGTGTCAGGCCCGACCTGTTAGAAAGTCATGTGAAAGGCCAAGACCGGTTCAAAGTCATTCGGTATGGCCTATATTACCATATTGCTCCACCCACATTCCCAGTCACTGAGTTCATATGTTGACTCAGATACGCCTATGACGAACGCAGGGATGTATTCCTCTAGGCTCAAGGAAACAATGTTTTCCAAATATCCCCTAAGCTCATAAAGAACGCCCTTTGCTTCCTACACAGTCCAGAGTATGTCTTGTTAGGTCCCTATATTACTAGTATAGTCCCTTATTGTTGTTAGTGTAACCCCCTTATTGTTATTATTGTACCCTTGTAACCCCCATTTTATTATTATTGTGCCCTTAAATTATTATTGTTAGGTCGGCTAGGATTACATTGTGGCCCACTAGGATTACATTATGGCCCCATGGACTCCTATATATAGAAAGGAGGTTTTGTAATTGGATCATCCAAGAACTTTTCATTTATGTAATGTATTGGAGGTTTCCCCCTCGAAGTGGCTTATTTCTAAGGCGTTGATATCTCTTTTCTTCTATTTTTGGAGCTGGTTACACAACATTTGGTATCAGAGCTTTGGATTCTAGGGTTTCGTTGCTCCAAATAGGTCATCGTGGCATTTTCGCTATAACTTTTTTTTTTAGAAGTTTCAGAAGCTGAAATTTTTAGGGTGCGAAGCCAAAATCCTAAGGAAGATTTTCTAAAAATTTCAGAGCTTGGTCGCAATATTTTCGAAGATATGATCTGCAGAAATTATGTCTTTTTTCAGGCTCCTAAACAGGTCATCGTGGCATTTGTGCTACAAATTTTTTTCTACGAAGGTTCAGAATCTGAAATTCGTATGGTGCAAAGCTGAAATCCTGAGGAAATTTGTCAAAAACTTTCAGAGCTTGGTTCGCAATATTATTGGAGATATGATCTGTGGAAGGTAGTGCTTTTTTAGGCTCCTGAATTTCATCTCAAAGAGGTGATCGTGGGAAAAGTTCAATAACTCTCTCTCTGGGCATCGGATTGGAGTGCCGTAAAAAGTGTTCGCAAGAACACGGACTTTAGTTTCTTTTCTATCAATTTCAAAGACAAAGGATGAAACAATGACACGTATAAAGTCGTACAAGTTCACTCTACTGAACCAGTCCATAATTAGGTCATTGTGGGAGATTGGACACAACTTTGTCTTGGAGAATCCAAATCAGGTTAGACCTGTGGCATTTGAAAGATAACTAAGAGGGCTACATCAGTACCAAAATTCAGATATTGAAGTGCTGCAATCACAGAGATAATCCAATTTCAATATCGAGCTCCTCAAAAGCAAGAAAAAGGTGTGTATTTTTTTTCCAAATTGCATAAGTCTTGTTTGAAGAATCAAGTTGAATCGATTCCAAGGGCATATTGTAGAATAGATATCAGTATTGGGTTCTAAAATATGCCCCGTAAAAATAATTCAACACCCATTAAGCCTTCACAAGGGTCTACTATGACTCATGAAGATGAAGAATTGCAACATGATCTGTCAAAATTGCAAGAGCAAGTGCAACAAATTTCACTATCGCAAAGAGCAACAAAAAATGAAATGGAAGTTTTGAAGAAAGGCGTGGAAGCTAAGATGGATGGCATGGAAGCTGGCATGGAAGCTAAGATGGATGACATGAAAGACAACATGAAAAACATGAAGAATGATCTAAAAGCAGACATCAAAGGTTTGACCAAGTTGATACAAGAAATGTTTCCTAATGGTGAAAAGATAGTAGAAGAACCTCATGATGAGAACAAAATAAATGTTAATCGCGATTTCATAAGCTCTAATGTTGGCGGGAAGAACCACCATATTCCAAAAATGGATATGAGGAATTTTGATGGGAAGGATCCTGTAACATGGATACTACAGATGGAGCAATATTTTGATCTCCATAATGTGCAAAACACACAAAAGGTATGCATTGCAACTTTACATTTAGAACAAAATACATTTGTATGGTATCGATGTCTTTTCTCCCATAAAAAAATTGTCACTTGGTCAATTTTTACGGAAGAAATGATAGCACATTATGAGGATACAAAGAGCAACACCTTCTTTAGCCAATTGATAAATCTCAAACAAAAGGGTTTAGTGGGGCAGCACATTGAGGACTTCCAAAAATTGAATATAAGGGTAACCGATATTCCAGAGGAACACAGGATTGATCTCTTCATAGGCACTTTAAAGGATAACATTCAACATGAAGTTCGCGTTCTGGAACCTGATTCATTGGAGAAGGCATTCAAGTTGGCAAGAAAAGTTGAATGTAAAATTATGGCAACAAGGAAGCCTACCACTCAATTCTATAAAGAAGGAAGTGTTGCTACGCCTAGATTTCCACAACCTACAAGGTTGACACCACAACAATTGGAAGAAAAAGAGCAAAAGGGCTTTGCTACAGTTGTGATAGAAAATACACTAAAGGTCATAAGTGTGCTGAGAAGAAATTATTTTACATAGATTGTGAAGAGGAAGAAGAAAATGAACAAGAAGAGGATATACACCAGGAACCAGCCCTAGAAGAGGAAGAAATGAATCCTACCATATCGTGTAATGCACTGGCAGGAATTACCACTCCTCAAACTCTCAAGATAGAAGGACATATCAAGAAGAAAAAGGTAATAGTGTTGATTGATTCAGGTAGCACCCATAATTTTATTCATTGTAAGGTATCCAAGGAATTAAATTGTTTCCTATACCCAGCACCAGAATGTCAAGTGATGGTTGCAAATGGAGGAACTATAAATTGCTCTGGAAAATGCCATAATATCAAGCTAACCATGGGAGAATATGTATTGACTAGTCCAATGCTTTCTATTCCTATGGGAGGTGCTGATGTTGTACTAGGAGTACAATGGTTACAATCTTTGGGGACGGTAGCTTTTAATTTTCAAGAACTTTTCTTGAAATTTTTTTCAGAAGGAAAGGAAGTCGAATTACGGGGTATTGAAGGGAAGCCATGAAGGATAATAAGCTCTAATGTCATGACAAAGCTTCTAAAGAAAGAACAACGAGGCGTAATTGCACAATTATGCTCACTAGAAGTTCCGACATCAAAATCATCTATTTCTGCAGATCTCCAACAAGTCTTGGACAATCATTCCATGGTGTTTGAAGCTCCCAAAGGACTCCCACCTATTCGTGATCATGATCATGCTATTCATTTGATTCCAGGAAGTGTTCCTCCAAACATCAGGCCTTATAGATATCCTTACTTCCAAAAGAGCGAAATTGAACGTATGATTGCAGAAATGTTAGAGGCGGTATAATTCAACCTAGTCAAAGTTCTTTCTCTGCTCCTGTAGTATTGGTACACAAGAAGGATGGATCATGGCGAATGTGTCCGGATTATAGGGAGCTCAATAAGCTCACCATTAAAGACAATTTTCCCATTCCTGTGATTGATGAATTATTGGATGAATTACATGGAGCAATTTATTTTACCAAGTTGGATCTTCGTTCAGGATATCATCAAATTAGAATGAAGACTGAAGATATTCCAAAAACAGCATTTCGAACCCATGAGGGTCATTATGAATTTTTGGTCATGCCCTTTGGCCTTACCAATGCACCTTCTACATTTCAAGGGTTGATGAATTCCATTTTCAAACCCTTCCTTAGAAAATTTGTGCTAGTATTTTTTGATGATATACTAATCTACAACAGGTCTTGGAAGAATCATGTTGAACATGTTGACAGGGTGCTCAAACTATTGCAGGAGAAACAATTATATGCAAAAAATCCAAATGTTTCTTTGCAGTACAAGAGGTGGAATATCTGGGTCATATTGTATCTCACGAGGGTGTTAAAGTAGACCCTAACAAAATTAAAACCATTAAGGAATGGAAAGTCCCCACAACCATAAAGCAGTTGCGAGGATTTCTTGGGTTAACAGGGTATTATCGCAAGTTTGTTAAGAATTATGGGAGAATAGCAGCACCTCTAACAACATTATTGAAGAAAGATGCATTTTCATGGACTCCTGAAGCAACTAAGGCCTTTGAACGCCTTAAAGAGGCAATGTGCCTAGCACCGGTCTTAGCTACGCCAGACTTCACAAAAACCTTTATTGTGGAATGTGATGCCTCAGGAAATGGAATTGGTGCTGTTTTAATGCAGGAAGGAAGACCCATTGCTTTTGAAAGTCGTCCAATCAAAGAAAAGTATTTACAGAAACCTATTTATGAGAAGGAAATGTTAGCAATACTGCATGCACTAAAGAAATGGTGAACTTACCTAATGGGAAGACACTTCAAGGTAAAAACTGATCATGATAGTCTTAAACACTTTTTGGAACAAAGACTATCGTCAGAAGAGCAGAAAAAATGGGTCTAAAAGATGTTGGGTTATGACTTTGAAATAATCTACAAAAAAGGAAAGCTTAATGTTGTTGCAGATGCACTCTCAAGAAAGAATGAAGAGGTGGAAGCATTGCTTTGTGCCATTTCTATTATCCAACAAGATTGGATAACCGAAGCAAGAGATGAATGGAAGAAGGACAAAGATGTATGGACACTCATTCAAAAGTTGCAGCAAGATCCTAGTACATCCGATACATTTAGTTGGAAAAATGATTCCTTATGGTACAAAGATCGCTTATATCTTTGTAAGAATTCCCAACTAAAACAAAAGATTCTTCGGGAATTGCACACTTCTCCTTTAGGAGGACACTCAGGATTTTTAAAAACTTACCACAGGGTGAAGAAAGAATTTTTTTGGGATGGCCTTAAATCTGATATTCAAAAATTTGTGGTGGAATGTTTGGTTTTCCAGCAGAATAAAGTGGAAACAATTAAGACCCTGGGACTTCTACAACCTTTATCCATTCCAAGTCAACGTTGGGAGGAGATTTCAATGGATTTTATCACAGGTTTACCTAAGTCCGAAGGAAAGGGTGTCATCATGGTGGTAGTTGATAGACTTACCAAGTATGCACACTTTTGTGCATTATCTCATCCATTTAAAGCAAGTACAGTTGCTACTACATTTATGGACAGAATTCAAAAGCTACATGGAAGCCCGAGGGTTATTGTGAGCGACAGAGATCCCATTTTTACTGGAAATTTTTGGACGGAGTTATTTTCTTGTTTGGGTACTCAATTAGCTCATAGCTCACCTTATCATCCTCAATCTAATGGTAAAATTGAGATAGTAAATAAATGTTTGGAAGGATATCTTCGTTGTTTGTATACGATAAGCAATGCAATAGATTGATGCTTACCTCTTATTTGAATGGTGGTATCTTGTTTCTTCCATACTACGGCAAAGGTACTGACTATGGCACTTTATGGATATCATCACCATCCATCACATCATCTTTAAGGAAAATTCGATGGTTCAAGCGGTGGAAGACCATCATCACATCGAGGCATCAATGGCGAAGTTCTCCAACTCTTAAAGGATAACTTTGAATTTGGCACAAAACTCGAATGAAACGAGGCAGATCAACATTGCAGTGAGAGAAGTTTTGATGTGGGAGATTGGGTATTTTTACGACTACAACCATACACACAATTGTCCCTCAAGCAAGCTAAGAAGGATAATAAATTATCACCAAAGTACTATGGTACTTACAAGGTTTTGAAAAATATTGGTACTATGGCATACAAATTGGAGCTTCCTACTTCTTCGCAAGTGCATCCAGTTTTCCATGTTTCATGCTTAAAAAAGGTTATAGGGGACAAAATTCCACTTCAAACAATATTTCCCGAACTTGATGAGGAAGGAAAAATCATATTGGAACCTGAAGCCGTCATGGAAATAAGAACTCGACAGCTACGGAATCGATCAATTTCAGAGTATCTCATCAAGTGGAAGAACTTACCCACTAAATATTCTACATGGGAGGATGAGAATTTTATATAGAAGCACCCAAAGCTACTCAAGTGTTGAGGACAACACTTTTTCGAAGGAGAGGGGCATGTTAGGTCCCTATATTACTAGTATAGTCCCTTATTGTTGTTAGTGTAACCCCCTTATTGTTATTATTGTACCATTAGGGGAATTTTGAGGTCTAAAATGGGCCTCCTAAGGAAATTATAAAATAATAGTGGAAAAAATCTAATAAGATTTGATGACATCATCAAATTTTAGAGGGAAAAATGAAAAAACTAACTTTTCAACTCATATTTTCTGCCTTATCTCCCCAAAGTTTTACTCAAATTTCGAGCGAGAATTACTCGTTGGATGCCGGAATTTAATTCCCCCATCAGGAGTACCCATTAACTACGTCACTTTAGATGGGTCCTACTGAAAAATGAGAAATGGCAAAAGCGATGAGTTATTACAATCACGTTTTATATTTCTCCATTTTTTCATAAATCAAGTTCATCGAAAAAATTTTCTTTTAATAATTTCATGGATGAGGAATTAAATTTGTATAATCAAATTGATAAATGGGAACAATTAAAAATACGAGTTGAAAAAGTAGTTTTATTATTTTATTATTTTTTAATATTTTTACCTTTTTATTTAAAAAATGGTAAATCATCCCCCATGGTTGACATCATCATCTTGAATCCTATTGGTTGTTATAAAGTTGATTTTTGTTGTACATTTTTCTTAGGAGGCCCATTTTAGACCTCAAAATTCCCCTAATGCCTTGTAACCCCCATTTTATTATTATTGTGCCCTTAAATTATTATTGTTAGGTCGGCTAGGATTACAGTGTGGCCCACTAGGATTACATTATGGCCCCATGGACTCCTATATATAGAAAGGAGGTTTTATAAATTGGATCATCCAAGAATTGTTCATTTATGTAATGTATTGGAGGTTGCCCCCTCAAAGTGGCTTATTTCTAAGGCGTTGATATCTCTTTTCTTCTATTTTTGGAGCTAGTTACACAACATGTCTAGTTCACAGAGTTATCCTTGTCGCGTCAGTTTTACAAATTACCCTGGAAACAGCAGAGCGAGTTCCTATCCTCTATCTCGGACTCCCACCTCACATCCATCCTGTCTTCGGGCATGGTGCCCTTGACCGCATTCACAGATGGCCTCCAGCCAGTTCTCACCTTCATTTTGGGGTTGCTAGGTCTTAGGGAGGTCAAGAGGGTGTCAAGGGAGTGCATATCCCTCCTATGGCTCATGTCTCAGCCCGGCGTCATTCTGGACATCTCCACCTTTCTGAGTTCGGCCATTCAGACCCAGTTTCAAGAATTACCCTCTTTGGGGGCTTTTTGTTTCTGCTCATTGGTCTTTTACCTGTTTTTGTTTGAGCATGCAGACAAGTTTGAAGCTTTGGGCCTTGAAAAACTCTCAAGAACGAACGTCCAGCCAAGAACCATTTTTGAGTGGAACATCTGAGTACATCAGCAGCCTAATGGGAGGGGTTACTCAAGGTTTTTGAATGAGTTCATGACCATTGCCTACACCATACTTCATGATAGCCCCCTGCCCAGGATTTTTCTCGAGCAGCAATACTGGTTGTAGTTTGGCGATGAAGAAAGCATAGGGAATTGGTATTTTTTTGATGATTACACTGATATCAGAGTCTACGGTGCTGATGTACCCCTACCGCCTGCCGTTGTTTCCTGCCATGCGTGTTTTCGCCCTCGAATACATTCACCAAACCATGAATGCGGACCAGTTCCACTTCGTCCCCGCTAAGAAGGGTTATATCCTTAAGCTTCCTACCACCATCGGCCCTTTTACCATAAACTCAAGACAAGCCCTCTCCATAGTGGAGACGCTGCTCCAGGGAATGGATTTAGTGTTGGGGAAAGTCTGGCCCTATGACCCGAAAGGAATTATATAAAATAGGAAAAGGAATATTAGGTCCATTGCATATGTGCATGAGACTTGGCCCTTCATTGAGTGGAGAGCTAACCTTGACACGTGGCCCTTGGCTTCGCAGATGGAGACCAAATCTTCCGCAGCAGAAGGAAGGGGTGACACCGCTTCAGCAGGCACAGAAAAGAAAGGGCAAATTGATGAGGCAGATTTTTCAGAAGAGCCGGAAGGCTTGGATACAGGGGAGGGATCTCATCCCTCCAAAAAGCATAAAAGTGATGATGTGGAGATCCTCTGGAATGAACTACCTCCAGAGGAGTTAATCAGATATGGGGAGCCAAATAAGAGCAAGTTTGGTTTCAGATTAAATTATGACGATGCTTCTTCTTCAGAACCCTCTGGGATATCACAGGCCACTTCGGTAAGCAGAGCTGAAGTAAGAGAAGAAATCAGAAGCAGAAATAGGACAGTGAGGGAGAAACTTCGAGCAGAACTGGCGGGTTTCATAGATAAGTATAATACCTGGCTCACCACAGAGCTGGATATGGATAAAGAACAGCGAATAATCGCTATCACGGAGGCAGTTCTAGAGACTACTACTAATGAAATCAGCTACAAGGCTCTGGAGGTTGCTGTGAATTTATCAAAGGTTCCCTTAACCAATAAACTGGGCCTACGTCAATGTATCGAGGACATGTTAAGGGATGAGGTCGTGAAGCTTGCATACGCGTTAAGGAAGCTTGAAGATAAATACAAAGAGGTGGTGGAGAAGCTGAAAAAAGAAAGGACAAATGCCACGGGGGTTAGCAATGACCTTCACCATCTCTAAAGAATAATGAGTGAAAAAGGAAGCGACAAGGAAGGAATCCAGATGAAAATCATCCAGGATTTAGAAGTTAAAAACTCAGAATTAAAGAGGAGACTCAAAATTCCTCGAGGGGACTACGTGCAACCGAAGGAATTATCTCACGCAGAAAAAGAAAAATCAGCCCTCACAGATACCCTTGCTCAGGAAAGAGATGAGAATGCCAAAACAATTGAAGAGCTGGCTGAACTCAGGCAGAGATTGACTGATTTGAAAGCTAAGTGGGATACCCATGTCTGTGTAACCCCAACTCCCGATATGGCGGTCATTACCTCAACACAGTTAACCAAGGCCCTGTCAGACCTACAAGTCTCAGAAAAGCAAGCTCATATAGCACAGCAGAGAATTCAAGAGTTGATGGCTAGGGTGGAACAAAACGATTAATTGATAGCGGCCCTGTAAATAGAGGTGGACAAAGCGAGGAGGGAGAATTTTCTGCAAGAGAAGGTTATCAAAGACGTAAATAACTAGATGAAAGGAAACGCAACCCTCCTGGAAGCTAGGCATCTCATTTGGACTAACATCAAGTCGGAGGTAAGGAAGTGTCAAGATTTCATTATGTTAATGAATGAGAAGAAAATTGTTGTCTGATTATGCAAACAGAAGTTGCCGGAAGGACGGGCGGAAGCCGAGGCGAAAGTAGGCATGGCTAAGAAGTATATCACCTACCTAAATGGATTGCGCTCAGAAGATTTGGCTATACAAGGAATTGAGGACCGTTTCAGGAGAGTGATGGAAATTAGAAGGGTGATCGAGAAAGAGACCGCACGTGTAAATGCATTGAGTAGTTTGGATCGGGTCTCCAAGGGAGTGGAGAAGTTTGAGGAAGAGTGGGATGAGTTGTTGAAAGCACGCCTCCCAGCATGATGGGATTCTACGACCACAACACTTTCAAGTCTAACTGATTACGAAGAGAAGATGATAGCGGTTATGAATCAGAAAAACCTTCCGTATGATAAAACCACTCGTCTGAAAGCTGAGAATATAATTGCCGCCTTAGGAAACAAGATCTCCCTTCTCTGCCAGATCAAAAAATGCTTGTTTGTACATGTGGACTACTCAGAATTGACTGATATGAAAGCCTCAGTGGAGATTTTCACCACTATGCCCCTGCCAGGGGCAATCATATGGCAGAAATGCAGTAATTTTGTAAATATACCGGTCGTCACACCATCCCTCCAGTCCCCACCTCCTCAGAAGCAGAAAACTGGTTCCTCTGCATCATCAGTGCTTCCAACTCAGTCGGCAGCAGCTACACCTCATTCTTCTAAAAAGTGATGATCATGTTCTGGCCCTAGTGGCCTTCTTATTTTCTTTTACTTTATAATATCGGGTGAAAATGTCATTTCACCCTATGCATGTTTATTTTCAGTTTATGTTGTTTTATTTTCGGTTGGCGCTCATGTTGAGGACACTACGGAGATGATGAGAGGCGTTTTTCCTCATCATCGGTTTTTTATTCTGATTGAGACAAGAAACAAAAAAGATATTTATGTGGACAAATGTTGATTCGAAAAAATATCTTCTGTTAACAGTAGATAGGGGATTATAATAGAAGGGACCTGAGTCTATAGAAGGGTTCCATATTTTCCATAACAGAGTTTGTTAATTGTAAATCCCCATTTTTGTAAAGTTTTGAGGACTTCCTGTGTTTTATGTTGAAGCATCCCATTGGGAGATTATAATGGAATTATTTTGCTATGAAATGGATTCCTGGTGAGATCAGTTACAGTTTGTGTTTCCGTCTGTTATATTCATATACAAACTTTTTTAGCACTTCATCACCCTTTTTATGTTGTATGCTACTGAAATGCGAGCACTTGATTAACTGGAATGAATTTATCTTTCTCGAATACTCGTGTCTATTAGTCCATTGTACTTTAAATATGGCTCGTAGCTATGACATTATGTTCATATGTTTCACCTCATTCGCTCACTTTTCTTCCGACATTAACTAAGTGATAGATTCTCATGTGGAAATAAGCATGTCTCCAATTAATATCTTATCCCTATGCTACCATTGTTACTACGCTTTTATATCTTGATAACTGTGTGTTGTGTTCCATGATTTGGCCCTCCTCACAGCTTATAAAATTGAGATTCATCTTCAATAATGAATTCATAAGACCCTCATTGTTTACATCTAGGTATTGTTGTTAGTATATCTCTGTTCCTAAGGTCTTGGTCCCACTTTACGAAATCTTTAAAAATCGTTTGTGAACAAGAGGATTTATGCCCCTGACCATGGAAAGTTTCTCTAAATATTCTTGGCTTTAAGATGACCCAGGCACTAGTCCTTCACAACTCAGGGTTGTCTCTAGGATTGACAACAATAGCTTTGAATTCCCACCTCAGAGACCTATTTCAAACATGATTCCATCACTTGGAGACTTCCTAGGGATATTTCTGTTTTGCAGAGTTTGAATACAAAAAGGACTCTTCTTTCATTAATAGTTCAACAAATCAATTTAATAACCCTGATCATCTACTACCAATTAATTTTCTGAGTGTACTAGAGTGCTGATGTGTCATTATGCCACATGGATGTTGAGCTGGACCTCCTCCAAGTCGAATTTTTACAATTTTCTCATAAATTTGGTTAGTGAAAATTATTAAACAATAAGCTTCAAAGATGAGTGTATAATTTCCAAACCCGGATGGCTTTGCCAAAACTGAGAGAGGTTTTTTGTAGAAAGACCTGTGGTGAAGAAAAACGTCTTTCAGATTTCCAAAATACTTTTTCATTTTCTCATAAACCTTAAAAAGCATCTCGCTACGAAAACAGGGCAGTTTCGTAGCGTCCAAAAATAGCGTTTGCACTCAAAATTTCTGCTCTTTGGTTGTTCCAAGGTGTCCATCATGACCTGATACCTCATCACTACTATTTCCTCTCCTTTAAAGCCACAAAAAGTGGTTTCAAAGGCAAAAAGACATCTACAGGTATTTTCGTAGCGTTTTCCTGGCTTTAAGCCTAGGAAACGCTACGAAATTGTGGAAAACTGTGCAATTTCAATATTTTGACTTTGCCTCAATTAAGTAACCTCCAGCTGTAGAAAATTGGTCTTAAACATGCCATTAACCTCTTAAAACATAATCAAACTCAATTTAAGAGCCTTGAGATGTTTCCTCTTCAGAAAACATCGTTTTCACCTTTAGCAAGTTTATTCATCACTAAAATGACTCTGTTTTTTCTAAAAACATAGGGTTCAGAGATGAGCTCTTATCTCCCTATCATTGATATATATTTCAAAACTGAAGGATTTTTTTTTATTTCAGTATGTCTTGAAGAAAAACCTCTCTTGGTTTTTTGAAACACATCTCCAGCTGTCCATAATCTACATTCAAAAAACATGTATAAAACAAGAAAATTCTGCATTCTGAAAATAGGGCTGAAAGACATCCCTGTATCTCCCAATTTATAGCACCTTTGAGAAAAGTGAAAGACGTTATTGTTATTTGATATGTTCTTGAAGATAACCTCTCTAATTTTCTTAAAATACTTCTCTGTTTTCACAGAAACCTCCCTTGAAGTTGACTTCTCAAAGTTAGAAAATAGAGAAATGCTTCATATTCGCTATGAAACTATCAAAAAAGTTTCGTAGCGTTTTCTGCCTATTTACACTGAATTCACTAAAAAAGTAGGGATTCTTGGCTAAAATGACCTTTTTCAGAGTTGTGATCTTGGGAAATGACTTTTATGCTAGCTTATAAGTATGATTCATGGTTAGTATGCTAGCTTATCCCTCCAAAAAGCATAAAAGTGATGATGTGGAGATCCTCTGGAATGAACTACCTCCAGAGGAGTTAATCAGATATGGGGAGCCAAATAAGAGCAAGTTTGGTTTCAGATTAAATTATGACGATGCTTCTTCTTCAGAACCCTCTGGGATATCACAGGCCACTTCGGTAAGCAGAGCTGAAGTAAGAGAAGAAATCAGAAGCAGAAATAGGACAGTGAGGGAGAAACTTCGAGCAGAACTGGCGGGTTTCATAGATAAGTATAATACCTGGCTCACCACAGAGCTAGATATGGATAAAGAACAGCGAATAATCGCTATCACGGAGGCAGTTCTAGAGACTACTACTAATGAAATCAGCTACAAGGCTCTGGAGGTTGCTGTGAATTTATCAAAGGTTCCCTTAACCAATAAACTGGGCCTACATCAAAGTATCGGGGACATGTTAAGGGACGAGGTCGTGAAGCTTGCACTCATGTTAAGAAAGCTTGAAGATAGATACAAAGAGGTGGTAGATAATCTTAAAAAATGAAGGACAAATGCCAGGGGGGTTAGCAATAACCTTCACCATCTCAGAAGAATAATGAGTGAAAAGGGAAGTGACAAGGAAGGAATCCAGACGAAAATCATCCGGGATTTAGAGGTCAAAAACTCAGAATTGAAGAGGAGACTTAAAATTCCTCAAGGGGACTACATGCAACCGGAGGAATTAGCTCAGGTGGAAAAATAAAATTCGACCCTGACGAATACCCTTGCTGAGGAAAGAGATGAGAATGCTGAAACAGTTGAAGAGCTGGATGCCCTTAGACAGGGATTTACTTTGTAACCCCAACTCCCGACACGGTAGATGCTACCTCGACATAGTTAACCAAGGCCCTCTCAGACCTACAGGTTTCAGAGAAGCAAGCTCATACTGCACAACGGAGAATTCAAGAGTTGATGGCTAGGGTGGAACAAAATGATAAAGTAATAGTGGCCCTGCAAATAGAGGTGGAAGAAGCAAAGAGGGAGAAGCAGTTGCAAGAGAAGGTTATCAAAGATCTGAATAATCGGATGAAAGGAAATGCAACCCTCCTTGAAGCCAGGCGTCTCATTTGGACTGACATCAGGACGAAGGTAAGGAAGTGTTGGGATTTTATTATGTTGATGAATGAGAAGAAAATTGTTGTCCATTATGTCTTGTCTAAGTTGTTTTAAGACTTGCGGAACCTGTACAAAGGGAGAAGGTGACAGAAGACATCACCACTCTGGAACGACTGCGCTCGGTAGATTTGGGCTATGCGGTGAAATTGAGGACCGTTTTCGTATATAATGGCACCAGAGAAGGTGATCGAGAAAGAGACCGTCGCGGTGAAATGCATTGAGTTGTTTTAGACTCAGTCTCCAAGGGAGTGGAGAAGTTTGAGAAGATGGGGATGAGTTGTTGAAAGCACACCTCCCAGCATGATGGGATTCTACGACCACAACACTTTCAAGTCTAACTGATTACGAAGAGAAGATGATAGCGGTTATGAATCAGAAAAACCTTCCGTATGATAAAACCACTCGTCTGAAAGCTGAGAATATAATTTTCGCCTTAGGAAACAAGATCTCCCTTCTCTGCCAGATCAAAAAATGCTTGTTTGTACATGTGGACTACTCAGAATTGACTGATATGAAAGCCTCAGTGGAGATTTTTGCCACTATGCCCCTGCCAGGGGCAATCATATGGCAGAAATGCAGTAATTTTGTAAATATACCGGTCGTCACACCATCCCTCCAGTCCCCACCTCCTCAGAAGCAGAAAACTGGTTCCTCTGCGTCATCAGTGCTTCCAACTCAGTCGGCAGCAGCTACACCTCATTCTTCTAAAAAGTGATGATCATGTTCTGGCCCTAGCGGCCTTCTTATTTTCTTTTACTTTATAATATCGGGTGAAAATGTCATTTCACCCTATGCATGTTTATTTTCAGTTTATGTTGTTTTATTTTTGGTTGGCGCTCATGTTGAGGACACTACGGAGATGATGAGAGGCGTTTTTCCTCATCATCGGTTTTTTATTCTGATTGAGACAAGAAACAAAAAATATATTTATGTGGACAAATGTTGATTCGAAAAAATATCTTCTGTTAACAGTAGACAGGGGATTATAATAGAAGGGACCTGAGTCTATAGAAGGGTTCCATATTTTCCATAACAGAGTTTGTTAATTGTAAATCCCCATTTTTGTAAAGTTTTGAGGACTTCCTGTGTTTTATGTTGAAGCATCCCATTGGGAGATTATAATGGAATTATTTTGCTATGAAATGGATTCCTGGTGAGATCAGTTACAGTTTGTGTTTCCTTCTATTATATTCATATACAAACGTTTTTAGCACTTCATCACCCTTTTTATGTTGTATGCTACTGAAATGCGAGCACTTGATTAACTGGAATGAATTTATCTTTCTCGAATACTCGTGTCTATTAGTCCATTGTACTTTAAATATGGCTCGTAGCTATGATATTATGTTCATATGTTTCACCTCATTCGCTCACTTTTCTTCCGACATTAACTAAGTGATAGATTCTCATGTGGAAATAAGCATGTCTGCAGTTAATATCTTATCCCTATGCTACCATTGTTACTACGCTTTTATATCTTGATAACTGTGTGTTGTGTTCCATGATCTGGCCCTCCTCACAGCTTATAAAATTGAGATTCATCTTCAATAATGAATTCATAAGACCCTCATTGTTTACATCTAGGTATTGTTGTTAGTATATCTCTGTTCCTAAGGTCTTGGTCCCACTTTACGAAATCTTTACAAATCGTTTGTGAACAAGAGGATTTATGCCCCTGACCATGGAAAGTTTCTCTAAATATTCTTGGCTTTAAGATGACCCAGGCACTAGTCCTTCACAACTCAGGGTTGTCTCTAGGATTGACAACAATAGCTTTGAATTCCCACCTTAGAGACCTATTTCAAACATGATTCCATCGCTTGGAGACTTCCTAGGGATATTTCTGTTTTGCAGAGTTTGAATACAAAAAGGACTCTTCTTTCATTAATAGTTCAACAAATCAATTTAATAACCCTGATCATCTACTACCAATTAATTTTCTGAGTGTACTAGAGTGCTGATGTGTCATTATGCCACATGGATGTTGAGCTGGACCTCCTCCAAGTCGAATTTTTACAATTTTCTCATAAATTTGGTTAGTGAAAATTATTAAACAATAGGCTTCAAAGATGAGTGTATAATTTCCAAACCCGGATGGCTTTGCCAAAACTGAGAGAGGTTTTTTGTAGAAAGACCTGTGGTGAAGAAAAACGTCTTTCAGATTTCCAAAATACTTTTTCATTTTCTCATAAACCTTAAAAAGCATCTCGCTACGAAAACAGGGCAGTTTCGTAGCGTGTTTTCGTAGCGTCCAAAAATAGCATTTGCACTCAAAATTTCTGCTCTTTGGTTGTTCCAAGGTGTCCATCATGACCTGATACCTCATCACTACTATTTCCTCTCCTTTAAAGCCACAAAAATTGTTTTCAAAGGCAAAAAGACAGCTACAGGTATTTTCATAGCGTTTTCCTGGCTTTAAGCCTAGGAAACGCTACGAAATTGTGGAAAACTGTGCAATTTCCATATTTTGAATTTGCCTCAATTAAGTAACCTACATCTGTAGAAAATTGGTCTTAAACATGCCATTAACCTCTTAAAACATAATCAAACTCAATTTAAGAGCCTTGAGGTGTTTCCTCTTCAGAAAACATCGTTTTCACCTTTAGCAAGTTTATTCATCACTAAAATGACTCTGTTTTTTCTAAAAACATAGGGTTCAGAGATGAGCTCTTATCTCCCTATCATTGATATATATTTCAAAACTGAAGGATTTTTTTTTATTTCAGTATGTCTTGAAGAAAAACCTCTCTTGGTTTTTTGAAACACATCTCCAGCTGTCCATAATCTACATTCAAAAAACATGTATAAAACAAGAAAATTCTGCATTCTGAAAATAGGGCTGAAAGACATCCCTGTATCTCCCAATTTCTAGCACCTTTGAGAAAAGTGAAAGACGTTATTGTTATTTGATATGTTCTTGAAGATAACCTCTCTAATTTTCTTAAAATACTTCTCTGTTTTCACATAAACCTCCCTTGAAGTTGACTTCTCAAAGTTAGAAAATAGAGAAATGCTTCATATTCGCTATGAAACTATCAAAAAAGTTTCGTAGCGTTTTCTGCCTATTTACACTAAATTCACTAAAAAAGTAGGGATTCTTGGCTAAAATGACCTTTTTCAGAGTTGTGATCTTGGGAAATCAAATATGTTAGCAAATGATGACTGATGGAACATGATGTGACCTATGTGGAGGTGGTTTTGAGATGAAATGAGGATGGTCTTGAAACTTAGGATAGGTTAAATATGAAAAAAGTTAGAATTTGAAGGTGAGGATGCAGCTTTTATGTTTCAGGCTAGGAAGCCCATGACAAGAGATGCTAGAAAACTTTTGAAAAGAAGAAAATAAGTTCATCCAGCCACTAACAATGTCCAGCCACCACAAAGCATTATTGACCTTTCATCACCTGCAGAAGAAGATCTAGCCAGCAAGCAAAAGAAAGGAAAGGAGAAAGTCATTGAAAAAACAGAGTTTGAACTCCTTGAAGAACAGTTGAGGTTAGCTAATCATGAAATAGCAATCATAAAAAAGGAGGCAAGGAAACATAATTTTCAGAAGGTTCATTTTGAGAAGATGAAAGAGGTTTGGGAAGAGCAGGTTGACAGTGTATCAAAGACCCTAGAAACACACAGCAGTTAATCAAATGGATTATGCCATTAAGGAAAGAAGTGAAGCATGTTAGAAGATTGAACTTGCACTTGAAATCTAATAACATAAAGTTGAAGAACCAAGTTAAAGACCTCCAAGAACAGCTAGAATTGATCCATGAGGAGTTGGAGAAGAAGGGTCTAAAAATGAGAGTAGTTGAGGAACCCATAGCTCAACTCATCATCAATGAAGAAGAAACACCTCAAGACTCTTAGTTTGAGTTGGTTTATATTTTTAAAGGTCAATGGCATGTTGAAAACCAAATTTATACAGCTATAAGGTACATTTTTTAAACAAGGCAAAAATCTGGAATTTACACAGTTTTCCATAGTTTCGTAGCGTTTCCTAGGCTTGAAGCCGGGAAAACGTTACGAAACCACATGTAGCTTTATTTTTGCTTTTAAAACCACTTTTGGTAGCTTCCAAGGAGAGGAAATGATAGTGAGGATGTGCCAGGTCATGATGAACACGATGCAAGAGCAAAGAATCAAAAATTTTGATTGCAAAGGTCATTTTTTTCACACTACGAAAGCACGCTACGAAACTGCCATATTTTCGTAGCGAGTTGTTTTTAATGTTTCTAAAGAGGTTTATGAGCAGTTTTGGACAGGTGGACACTTTCAAAAGGTCAAGGGACTTTTCCAACAATCATCCATGACTTGACAACCATGAAATGAAGAAAACTCATCATCTAAATCTTTCGTTGAAGATAAGGTCTTGTTTTCCTAAAAAATAGGGTTTGTTTCCATATTTTTAGGAGGGTAATTAAGATGTAAAGTAGTGATGAATTCTATCAAAGCCTATTCAAACATTTGAAGCATTAGTTGTCAAATGTGTAATTGTTTTAAGAGATAAGTTAGTTGATGTAATAAGTAGCAGTTTGAGTCTTATTAGGAAAAGGATTGTTTTATAGTGTAGTTGTCATTTTCTCATTAAAGCACATGTTTTCCTGTTGTGCAAGGTTTAATAGGAAAAGTTTGATGAATCTAGCTTAGAGGAAGATCATCTCTCATGTAACAAAGCCTATTAAAGGGCAGATATTCGAAATTGTAAAGTGTTGGAGATTTTTTGCAATACTGCAGCTTTATGTAAATTGACTGATATCAGTAATACATAGGAATTTTTCTTGACAAACCTGAGATTCTGATGGAGTTTTTAATGCTTTTCTAATCTATATTTTTATGTGTACCACTTGCAGTAGATTTCATCCTTATTACTCAGAATCCATATGTTTATGCTCTGACTTCCTATATTGATGAAATGACTGTGTTCCCCTATGTTCCATGTGTGATTTTCATTTGTTAAAAACTCTTACCTGCCTCAGCTTCAATGTCAAGAGACCTTACCACTGAACTACTAATTTGTTGACTCCATAATCCCAATGATTGCAGACCTTTACTCTTTTCAACCTACACACACCACAATCAAGTTATTTTCCAAATAGAGTTAGCCATCTAGTTTCATCATTATCAAATATCATTAACCCCTTTGAGAGAGCCCTCTCAGACTGAAGAGGCTAAGCTTCAGTTACATGTTGGTTTTAAACAGTTACATGAAGTTGTCTGATTAGCAGCCAATCAAGTGAAATTTTGTGATAACACGTTCAATAGGAAGGTACACCAGTTTAACTGGGCTCCCTGGATCTCCCTGGATGCAATGTTCTGCAATTGAAATGGTGTTGAGGGTGCATTCGTGTTTGGTGTAATGTCTCATCGTCCTTCCCGCTATTAGATAGCAGGAAAATTTCACTGCTGGATTGTTGATGAGGTCTATCTTAGCCCCCTTCCCTCCTCTTCTGGTCTCATATTTCTTATAATAATCGCAGTCTATTGCCTTCTTGGCTCTCTTGGACACGTTCTGGAATGTTGTTGAAACATCCTTCCCTTCTGCTAATAATCAAGCAAGCCTACTAATGTCCTCTGCATGTATAGGTATTTCTCTCCCCAGCCACAATGATCTGTTCTGGACTCTGCTCAGCAAGAATTTCGTACACTGCATTGTCGCTCCTGTTGTTCCAAACATTGAGAGGTACCTGAGGTTCAGTATAGTCGATTTTTTGATACCTCTGAACTCCAGATTCATTCTTGTTGCTTACCCTCCTCCCTCTATGGCATAATTTTCTATGTATACTTGTCGCTTCATAGCTGGAAATTGATAGGAATCTGTGAAATATGTATCAATTAGCAACACATTATCATACTTGCCAACCAGCGATTCTATCCTCTGAACTCTCTGATCGAGCTCGAGCTCGACGACTGCTGGTGCTACCTTTGTCATCTTCCTTCTTCTTCTGTAAACCAGGAGTGTTGTTTCTGACCTCTTGTTGTAAATTCCTACTACTGGACTCTCCCTTTGAACTTCCTCTGATGAAATTTCATTTGTTGCTACAGCTGTTTCTTGTCCTAACTCAGAATTTTTCGGCATTCTCGTGCTTTTCTTCTTTCATGCGGGTTAAGTAATGTAACCGGCACGAATGAGGTTGATAAGACCCCATAACTAATTAATTTTTTTCCTGTCTCTCATGCGGCTATAATCGTGCGATTATTTAGCACAGTGAGGTGTATTCTGACATTACTGACTGTGTCTTCAGGATTTGGGTAGACGTGATGGGTAATGATTATGGCTTAATATGGAAAATTTATTACGGTATGGTTGTTACTAATTATGGCAGTTAATTCTCAAATCTGGGTTATCCTACGGACTGACAATGGTATGATGGCTTATTATGACGGAGTGATATTTGACACGCTTGGCTTTTTGACACGAATGACACGTTAGACGCTACCCCCGCTCCCCCAACCACATTCGGTTGCAATATGGTCTCCACATCGCAACAGGTGGATTTTCTCTCTGCGTTATTGTGAATTATTTTTATTGGGATTCATATTCTATTTCTCATCTCGAGTGCTAAAGAGTTATTGACTCTATCTATTTCTATTCTACCCTACTGACTGCTCTCGGTTGCGAGACTTATTTGAAAAAATAAATAGTAGAACTTACTCGTGATAAGGCTTCAGGCGTGTGCCATTCACCCATCCTTGCAATACTTGGCCATCTAGTTATGCCAATTGATCCACTCCTGAATCTTTAATTTCAATGACATGGTATGGTCCCATCCAGTGCTTTCTGAGTTTTCCTGGGAACTTTTGAAATTTGTTGTCATACAACAGAACCTTCCCTCCAATAATGAAAGTCTTATGCTTGATGTGACGATCATGCCAAGCCTTCTGTCTTTCCTTTTGAACTATCTGATGGAATTCCTCCAGGAATCAGTCTTCTTCAAGCTCTTTTAGCTCATGGAAACGTTCAGTAACTGATTCTTCCTTTGTCAAATGTACTATTATAGCGATTAATAGACTCAGTATGATAAATTTAGCAGGTACCACTGCCTCTCTCCCATATACCAGCTGGAATGGAGTTTAATTGTGCAACCTTTTTACAGTTTTCCTGTATGCCCATAATGTCACTGGTATCCCCTCATCCCTTAATGTCCCATTTGGCATTGAATTTCTTGGTTAGTCCCTTTTCTAAGATATTATTGAATGCTTCAATGGTCCCATTTGCTTAAGGGTGGTACGGGCTGCTTTTGTGATGTTGTACCATAAATTTATCTAACAGAGACTTGATTGTTGCATTAATGAAGTGTGTACCTTGATCACTAGTTAAGCTTCTGGGGCAGCCAAATATGCTAATGATATTTTCGAAAATGAACCTAGTTGTTGTGGCCACTGTGCAGTCTTTCACTAGTGCTGCCTCTACCCATCTTGTGAGATAATATCTTGTGGTTATTATGTACCTTGCCTGTGAATGTCTTGCTACTGGTGCAAGTGGCCCTACAAAATAAACGACCCATTTTTCAAATGGTTGCAGTGCTCTTACAGGTTGTAGTTGTAACTCATCCCGGTGTGATGGACATCTGGTTCTTTGGCAGACATCACATTTCTTTACATATGCTTTACTATCTTTATGAACTATCGGCCACCATTATAACCCTACTTGTAATATTTTTCTTGCAGTGGGTTTTGCGCCTACATGGCCCCCCGCAACTTCACAATGACACTCCCACAGGATATCCTCTCTTTCATGGTCAATGACACATCTCCGCAAGACATTATCCAACCCCATCATATACAGTTGTCCTACTATCAATTGATAATCAGCTGCTTTGACTACCCATTAGGGGAATTTTGAGGTCTAAAATGGGCCTCCTAAGGAAAATGTACAATCAAAATTCACTTTATGAGAACCAATCACATTTTAGGGGATGACATCATCCCTAATGGTTGAGGTGGCATTATTTGAGTTAAAGGTACTTACTTGTCACATTCTCAATGGTGGATAAAAACTCATGGTTAACCATGGTAGTGCTCTAAGTACTTTTAAAGTCAAAGTAAAGTACTCATAATAAATGTCATTTCACACTTTTTGAATAAAAATATATTATTTTCAATTCATATTTCTTGAAAGAAACAATGCATATCCCTATACATTTATTATATTATATTATATTATATAGTATATTAATTACATGTTATTATACAATTTAAATAATATAAATTTTAATTAATAGCATATAATATAATTAAGAATTTATAAATTTATATTTATATTTTATTTTAAATTATTTAAGTACAAAGGACAAATGCATTAGTTGTTCAATGATAATGACTTTTTCTTGAAAAGATCATTCTTATTTATAGTCACATCAATACAATTTTTTTATTAATTTTATTTTGGTACAACTTTTGAATTGAATTTAACTATAGTTACATGGATTGTGGTGCAAAAAGTGAATTGCAAATTCATAAATATTATTTTATTGGTTTAGCTATTATTTTATTATTTCCTTAGGAGGCCCATTTTAGACCTCAAAATTCCCCTAATGAAATGTCTTCTTTGAGTCATCGTGTATTCTGTTGGGCATTGTCCTATTGCCATATATACGGCTATCTACTCCAGATAATCTGGGATGGCTTCTACTCTGAATAGATCAGCATCCGGCAACTGATCATCCAGGTATCCCCCATTCTCTCCATTCTCCAACCTTGATAAATGGTCAGGACCCACGTTTAACCTCCCTGGTTTCACTATCACTTTGAAGGTGAACTCCTGGAACAGTAGGAGCCATCTACATATTCTTTCTTCAAGTATAGGTTTGTTAACCAAGTATTTTAATGTTGAATAGTCTGTGAATAATTTGAACGTACCTCCCAGTAGGTAATGATGAAACTTCTAAAGAGAATACACCATCGCAAGAGCTTCTCGTTTTGTTGTTGTGTAGTTCCTTTCAGCAATAGACAACTTCCTGCTTGCAAAGTAGACTGGATGATCAACAGAAGTTTCTCCTAGTTGAGCTAACACCGCTCCTAATGCAATGTTGGAGGCATCAATATGGACATGGAATTGTTTTTCCCAGTTAGGATGAACCAAGATGGGTGCACTTGCTAGTTGTTCTTTCAGTGTATTGAGGGCGTTAGTGCATTCGTCACTCGACATGAATTGCTTTGATTTCTGCAGTAGCTTTTCCAATGGTGTTGTTATCTTTGCATAGTTGCAGATGAATCTTCTGTAGTACCCGGTATGCCCAAGTAGTGATATTAATTGTTTCACAGTTTCAAGTGCTTCTATGTTAACAATGAATGCTACTTTTGTTGGATCCACACAAACACCCTTCTTGCAAACAACATGTTCTAGCAGCATCTCAAAAGGTACTACAAAGATGCATTTCTTGAGGTTGAGGGAGATTTGGATTTGTCTGCATCTGTTAAACATTATTCTGAATAAACTTGCATGATTCTTCAATAAACTGTAAACTGTCCAATCATCCATGTATACCTCAGGAACTTATGGATATAATCCCGAAATGTCGCTATCACTATTCGTGAAAATACCGTTGCCGCATTCTTCAGTCCAAAGGGCATGACATGGTATGAAAATGATCCCCATTCAGTTGTGAAAGCAGTTTTCTTCTTGTCTTCTCCTACTATTCTCACTTGATGATATCCTAAGAATCCATCTATGAATGAATAGGCTTCATTTCCTGCCACATTGTCGAGAACCTCATCACTAAACGGAGTGGGAAATGGATCATGTATGCATGCGTTGTTGAGGCTTTTGTAATCCACACATACTCTAATCTCGAATTTCTCATTTTTTCTTTGTATTACAATGGGACTGACCCACTCTTCTTCCTCCACTAGAAAAATGAGCCCTACTTTCAGCATTTTATCTATTTCTTCTTTGACTTTTTCCTTTATCCTTGGATTTAGGCGGTAAGGCCTATGCTTCACTAGTCTTGCGTCGGGCTTTAAGACTATGCACATTTCCCCCATGTCCCCTTTTATTCCCTTTAGCTCCGCTACTGAAGATGGGAATAAATCCTCATATTCGTGTAATAGGTCGAAGATTTCCTTGGTCGTTTTTGTATCCCAGTAGTCACCAATGGATGCTATTTTGGGTTTCTCCATGGTTCCAATGTTCAGCTTCTTAGTCTTCAAGGGTAATAGGTGCAGTCCTTCTATGGTTGGTTCCTCCTGTATATCCCGCTCCCCCTCTCTTTCTTCAAAGTATAAGTGTCGGAGATTCTCTAAATCGTCGTCATCCATCTCACTATCTATCCATTTGCATGTTACTGATTGTTTGATAATCTACTCCGAGAGCAGTTGCTCTCCATCTTCCTGAATCTATGGAAAAAATAGTACTATTTTGATGGCTTCCAGTGCATCTGTAATTGGTTTTGTTTCTCCTTTAAAAGAAAAACATAGCTTAAACTTTTTCGTGACTAATTTCCAGGTGCCAGTTCCTCTCTTCCTTTCTTCGGTCAAGTACCAGGCCTGTGGAATTATGTCCAGTGAGTGTATAAAATTGTGCATCCAGAGGGATTCTGGATACCCTGCTTTCTTCCAGTTGTACTCACAATTTTCTAAATGCTTTGTGGGGTCAGAACCCCCTTGATACTTCTCAAGGAATTGTGGTCCTGCATCTTCCTTGAATCTAGCTCTTAGTGCTATTGCAACATCTTCCCACTTCAGAAGTGAGTTGCGATGGTTGACCCACCATCTTGTTGATGTGGATTGCATTGCTACATCCATAAGAGGGACTTTATGTTCTATTGCAATAAATGTATTTACAGCATTCATATTTGATCGAGTCAGATATCCTCTTACCTCAGTTCCAATCCAGTTGACTTCTCAGCTATTAGCACATCTTCTAGTGTTGGTATCGTATCCTCCATGTTGCAAATCATACCAAGCTATTTCGAGCCCAATTATGAACTCTGAACACTTCTCTAGCTTACGGTCCCTCCCGCTGTTGGATTGATATAGTTTTCTCTCTTCCCTGTTGTCATCTGGTAAAGGTGATCGAGAAGTTGAGAATCCTCTCTGTTGTCAATAGTTTTTATATATCGGAGTCCCTGATATGGGTCAAGTGGTTGGGTTACCTTTACTTCCCCGTCTTCAAATATCATCAATTCTTTTTTCAAGTCAATCACTACATAGTTCTCAAAGGCCCAATATATCCCTAATAAAACAGGATAGGGGTCCTTGTCCCCCATGATATCTATCACCTCAGAATCTGTATATGCTTTCACTCCCACGACATCAACCTCGACCTCTTCTAGCCTTCCTATGGGTATAATACAGTACTAATTTTCCATGCGGAGCTGTATTGGCGAGTATGTCAACTTTGGCCTTCCTAATGCTTCCCATGTCTTTCTTGGTAAAATGTTGACATCTGATCCTAGGTCGAGCATGGTGTCTTTGATTTGAAATCCCGCGACTTGAGTATTCACACATAATTCCTTTCATGTTCTTCTCTTATTTCTTTTTATCCTTCTTATGTATTTTTCTGTTTAATTTCTTGACTCTCCCGGTTCTGCATTTTCCTGCACCACTAGCTCTATATTTTGCTTTAGTTGTTCCAGCATTGGTGCATTGGTTACAATTTTCTGGAATAGCCAAAACCATTCCTCAATCATTGTACTTGTATGGGTCTGCTTCTCTTTTTCGACGGTCGGTTTTGGAAGCTCAATGCCTCTACTCCCCTCTAACTGGGAAAATGTCTCCACAGCCTCCTTAAAATATTGTTTTTGTCTCTCCGGTCTAAACTTATTCTTTGGAGATGCAGGCTTGAACAGCTTTATCAAGTCTATATTCTGTGCATCCTCCCCTGTTTCTTTCCTCCCCGAGTTATTATGGCTACACTTTACATGGGCTGAGCTTCTACTATTCTCAGTTCTGCATTCACCAGATTTTCTCCTCTCTGTCTAGCTCTTTCCTCCCATCTCTTAATTAATTTTGGACAGTCTTCAGTTGCATGTGTATTGACTCTGCACTGAGAGCACCAGGGTCTTCTGGGTAGCAGACACTCCCTTGCTACGTGCCCTTCTTGGTCACAGTTGCAGCACCTTACTGGTCCTCTTCCTCCAATTTTTCCTCCTCCTCGGCCCCTCGGAGCTTCATTCACTCTATAAGATGGTATGTCCAGTCGTTCTGCTAGTGCATAGAGGGCTCTAGACTGCTCTATATTATGCATTGTAGAAGCGCAAAATTCACAATATGTATTGTTTGGAACGTTGGAATATTTCTGCAAAATTGGAAATAGTCGTGGAGGATGACCAATGCCTTTGCATATTTCACAGTAGTCAATTGTGTTCTGATTTTGTTGAACGGGGAACCCTGGGAAGTGGGGTTGTGGTTGATATAATCCCTGAGAATTTATCTACGCAACTCCCCCAACTGGTGGAGCCCCATGTGTCCCTGCTGCTGAAGCTCCTGCATTTTTCCCTCGCAACCTAGGGCATTTCGTGGCCACGTGTCCCTCCATCAAGAAATGGGTACACCACACATTGGGCCTTGCAGGTCATATCGGCTGAATGTCTTTCAACTTCTCCATTAAACTGGCTATCTGATGTTGTAGCCCTAGTATGGAAGGGTCTTGAACTGATGCTCCTCCTCTGAACTCTTGCGGATACCCCGCCATAGCTTCTATCTTCATTGCTTGCTCTAGGGCATCTTGTAACGTATCAATCTTCTGTTGTGTCAGTGGAGTTCTTGTCAGCGGCAGAAGTGCTTTAATAAACCAATCTCGTTGGTGATTCGAATCGATTGGGTAACTTAACTTCCCAATCGCATCCTCGAACCTTCTCATTAGGTCCCATGTTTCGCCTTCTCACTGTTTAATTTCCCACAACTCAGACAACCCTTGCTGATCTGTCTGAGGTAATTTAAATTCTTTGACAAATTATCTCTTCACATCATCTATCGTTGGGTTTTGATGAACTTCTGACCATTTAATGAACCAACGAAGAGCTCTCTCTCTTAGATTAGTCTGGAACTCGATCAACTTTACTGCTTCTAGAGTCTGCCGAGCTCTCTATATCGCTTCGCAAAGATACCAGTGTTGCTCCACATCATCATTGCCCCTCCCAGAGAATTCTGGGTATCGGGTGAATGATCCCGCCATATTTATTTGTATGGGTGGTACTAAAATAAAACCTTTACTTCCTAGTTGTGAGATTGTATTACTAGCACTATAGCTAGTAGATATCTGTACTGCAGACTTAACACTATTCAACTTGATAAACTCCCGTAACTTAACAAAAGTTTTATCAGATGGATGATAGAGTACAAGGGGAAGGTTGGGACTAGAGCTACTTGAACTTTGGGGAATATAATTATTGTGAATTACGGGTGTTGACCTCTCTCAAAATCACTGCTCCATCACAACATGCAGTTCCACATCGGATATCTCCTCGGGACGTGCATCCTCCACATTGGACTTTTCTCCCTTTTCTCTTCGGGCTGGGATCCTATACACTTGCCTAAATTCTTTTATGGTCCCTCTTATTCCTTGGGATCCCATCTGACTTTTTGTTTCCTTTGTCATCTGCGGCGCCTTTTCCTTGTCCTATCGACTACCTTCCTACTTCTCAAACTCCTTCATCACCCTTTCCTGCCACTTCTCAGCAATCTGTGCCCTCTTATTTGCTCGTCGCTCTCTCAATCTACTGGAGGTTCCGGAATCCATATCCATATTCCCCCTTCTTACTTACTTGTAGCATCTTTCTCTCAGCTCCTTCCCCTGGTACTGGAGGTTTAAGTCTCCATCTCAGTCTTTTGAAATTCCATTAAACCTTTGTCCACCATTAAAGTTTTGATCCACAATGGGATTTCCTTCAATAGTTCTCCCTGCAATCCGGATCTGAATATGTCCTCGGCTTTTGAAAAGGATTGGTAACACTCAGCTGTGAATTCCACAATGTATCCTTCCAAGGTAGATTGTACCCAAAAATCTATTGCCCGGGTCAAATCAGTATCTAACCGATGGAGTGCTACTAGATCCATGTGTGTCCACTTGCGACAGACTCTATGCGATCCTCCTGGGAGTGACTTGACTTGTAGTCTCCACAACCAATTATAAAGCTCTCCAGGAAACTTTCCCCGGAAATTTTTGTACAGGTCACTTGCAAATTCAGAAAACAAGACCCAATCTTTGATAGTTTTTTTCCTCTATTATCGCAGCTCCGCTTGTTGCGATATGAACTAGTCTAAATGGTTATCCCACCAGCTTCGTAGTTCTCTCTCATAGATCCACGATACCATGATCTAACTCCTAAATGAATTTTCAGGTCCCGGCAACGGAACCATTTGTTGGCAAAAAAGGAGGTCTCTGGGCAAGACCCGGGTTCAGGATAGAGGCCAACAAGGTTTCCGCAGTAGTCTAGCACAACACCGACATTTTCACCCTACTCCAATGAGCATAGCGTCTCACCTGAGGTGTGTCATGACCTTAGTAAGGGTAGGAGTCAGATCAAGTACCATAAGATTACAACCATGAAGAAAAACTAAGGGAACTTGGAACAGCAAACAGATCTCACTATTATGCATACGCTATTACTCATCAAGCATGTTCAAGATGATGGATTAAAATTTAAAACTGGGCATACATTCATAGTAAGCAATGGATTAACACTCAACTCATAACATTAAGCACAACAATAACCATATTTCATTATCAATATCAAAATAGCATACGTCACTCCATGGAGTCTATTACAATGTGATTCAGTACAACAAAGATCTCACAGAGCTCTCCTGTGGCTCTACTCTCTCTCTCGACCCTCTGCCGCACTGACTAACTCTCTCATCTACGCTGGTTGATTGCCTATTTGTTTTTCCGCCAATGTGACTGTCAGTGTTTCCTCTTTTCCTGCTCCGCTGCTTGCCGCTTCTTCTTAATTACTGGGAGTTCTATTGATTGTCTTTGTCTCCCATATCTGCCATCTGTGTTGTTCTCAGCAACTGTCGCGCCACCTATCTTCCAGCTATCCTCAACCGTGACAGCTCCCTGTCTGCCTTGATTGCGCTCTGCCACCTGTTCTCTGCAACTCAAAACTGTTCTTTTCCAAAACAAAGGCCCCAACAGAAACCTCCTTAGTACCTTGGAGTCTGCATTCCTCAGTGACAGGTTTCTCGCTTTCAACGACAAATTCTCATCATTGACCTTCGATTAGATGATTCTATGAGTATTCGACTTCAATACATATGTTCACACTTCATATATTGTTTTGATGTACCTTGAGAGCCATTTTCATTATTGGTGGTTTCTCTCACACCTATTAACAGTTCACATCATTGACTGATAATCAGGTGGTTTCTACCATGTTCGACTTCGGTACATTCATTCGCATGGTTAGATTCCTACTGCGGATTGATAAAAATGGATACCAAGGACCTGGATTTAGTTTCATCCATCCAGGTTGCGTGGAGTTTTAAATATTCATGATTGTAAATACAAATACATATTTGATGGTTGTGTCCATACTATGTATATTGTTGACATAGGTCTTCGTAATTTCCATACTTGTTCTTTGAGGTACTTGTATTTTGAGTATGGGAATGGCTACCTCAATGATGATCATATGAATAAATTGTATTGTAATCCCTGATTTTGTGTTCCAGGTCTCTAACCATGGTTTATAATCCAAACTTTTTCATGTTAAAGCGCTTTAGTCCTCAAACATTTTTTTTGACTTTGCACTTTAGGGACAATCTATTACACATCATTTTGTCGCCATTAGGAAAATGACTGCCAATCAGGATCTCTCACCATCCGATGAAGTGTTCGAAAGCAATCCCCTACAATGTTGGAAGCAAATCAATCCCAAAGATAACAATAATCCTATATTACATTACTTTAAAACATATTTTCAAGCACTTGCGCACTTTCCCTACATTACCTGCACAAGCATAATTTTGTTCATTGTGGCTTGCGCAATCTTGTGCTCTATTTTCCACTAAAAAGTGTGCAAATTACTTAATGAAATTAAAAATAAAAAGTGATTTCTAGATTTTTTGTTGGAGGAAAATTTCCCAACTGAAGGCCTCGAGCCTCTGCTTACTTGGGCCTCGTCCTTATGTTCATGGAGCAAACTCCCTCTCTTTGTGGAACCCTAATCCCTCTCTCTATGGATATTATCCCTTAAGAAGAGGATCTCAAACTTCCTCCTCTTGCCCTATAAATTCAACACAAACTAGAGGGTGAGGGAGACTTTTGGATTGTAAACTCATGATGTTGGATTGAGCCTAGAACCTTACCATTGAAGGAAGGGTTGGAGACTATTGGAAAGAGGCTTGCAACATCAAGGCAAGGTTGTATTGCTCCTTATTCAATTTTAATACAAGAAGTTGTTTCTTTCCTCTTTGCACCTGTTACGGTGTTCATTGCAATGCTCCTTAATATTTTGCATAGTTTGTAATTGAAGTATTGGACTCATGTTATGATATATGCTATGTTGTAGTTTACATATATATTGTTTTTCAACCTTTATCTATGTTATGTTTTTACTCCTTGTCTAGTTTTGTCTATGCAGATCTTCTCTTGAAGCGTCAAGGAAGAAATTTTTAAAGCGTCAAGGGACATCTTCAAGCATTTCGTAGACACCTAAGAGGTCTTGCACATTTTACATATAATGCTTCAATTATAAACTAAGGAAAGTTTATATAACAAAAAAAACAGTGATCAAGAATCTTTATCTGTGTAGTCTATGTGATTGTAAATAAGTAATTTGTTATTATTGAAAATAAGAATGGTGAGTTAAATTCCCTCATACGATGTGCCTAAATAGGATTGGTCACGAGAGGCATTGATTGGTCACGAGGGGTTGATTGGTCATGTCTTTAGACATTTCATTACATAATTAATTTTATTAGTGTTAATTAATTAATTATTATATTTTATCATTATATAATTTTTTATGAATTATTTATTTATAACATTTCCACCCCATTTAGAAATGCTTTGTCCTCAAAGCATAACATCAAGGGTTTTCTCTAGTTGAACATATTATGGAATGACATTTATTTTATTTGAATTTGTTTGTTTTGTGAGTTGGTGACATTATCATATGAATCTACACCTTCCTTGAAGTTGGGGTGTTAACACCGTGTAATTTATAGCGTCGTCCTTGTCAGTTAAACTCCATGAACTGTTCTTCAATGTTTGTAGTATAGCTTCCTAGTTGAATTAACCATTCTACACCTAGAATAATATCTATTTCTTTGAGTGGTAGGGAAATAGATTTGTTTGTAGCTCTAGTTCTTACATCTGGATTGAAACCTTATGGCATTCTCCTATCTCTTTGAACTTTTTCCCAGTAGTGACAGACATGCTTAGGTTCTTGATTAGGCATATACAAAGATCAAGTTTTTTAGCAAAATCAATGTCTATACAATTGTGGGTACTACAAGAATCAACAAGTATATTAACAGTTCTACCTCTTATGATCCCTTTAAGCTTCGGAGTTTTAGGGCATACTCTCCGTGTCATGTTTGTTGGTAGAGTAGGAGGCTTAATGTTCTTTCGGCTTAGAGACTAGTTTCTCTATTTTCGAAGGTGTGGTGGAACGTATTTTCGAATGTGTGGTGGAACGCATACCAACACCACATTGAAAGGAGGTGGTACACCAAAATTTGCAAGGAAATCCAGTCTTTTGGATAAGCATCCCTGTCCAACCCCATGAAATTGAATGACATTAAATGAAGGGCACCATTTTTTAAATTCTCGTTCCCAATTCTCTAAAACACAAGTCGGACAAACAACCAAATTGGGACATGTAGCTTTGTGCAAATGTTTCAGTAGAGATAAAAATATGATAACATGTACAATCTTACCGAGTCCCATCTCATCAGCCAAAATAGCACCTCCAATCCCTTTGTGATGCAGCAACAGCAAAAAAATTAACTCCAACAAGCTAGTAAGGCTTCAAAATTGGTTGAAACATAGAGCTTTTACAGTTGCAAGCAGCATCAATGTCCCCTTGTGTTGAAATTCTTGTTGCACTTGCATCCACTTCTACATATATATCACAACACATGTTGCTACTCTCCTCCTTTACAACTTTTGCTAGCTCATCGTCACTCTCATCTGAACTATTCACTTTACTACTCTCTTTCTTGGCAATTTTTGTTGATCGTTGGGTCTTGGTTACCATTTTTGGTTTCATTTCTCCATCATTTTTAGAGGTTTCTTCCTCACTACTGCTTCTATCCATTTCAATAGGATTTGTAGGACCATCCTTCATTGGTTATTGGACCTTGGTTTCCTTTTACAATTTTGGTTCATCATTGCTTTCAGAAGTTGCTTCCTCGTTGATTTCATCATCAACTATCATATACCCACTTTCATTATCATTCTCATTCATGTCACCCTGAGGAGGTCCTAGTTCAACATGGTCAACATCATTTTCTTGGTTAGAGCATCTTTTATTGTTAGACTCTTTCAAGTCAATGTCCTCTTCCATTGGAGGTATTGAATCTGATGTTTTGAAAGCCTTCAATGATTGTGCAAACGAATTTTTTATTTGTTGTATTTGTTGTAATGATTCTCCAATTTCATTTAGCAGTTTAGATCTATGATATTCACTTAATTCCATGATTTTAGGGCCTAAGCTTTAATGGCAGAATGTGCAGCGAATAACATTTGAGGGGTCGAATGGCTCTAATACCACTGAAGCAACAAAACTTAGATTTGTTGTGATTTAAATGTAAAATACACAATGTATTGTAGGTAATATTTTTATTAATAAGATGAATGGTACAAGGATGATTGAATGTTACAATGAGGGTCTCCTTATATACCTAGGAAGGTGCCATTCATGAATGGTCATGTCCTTAGAGACATGCATCTTCATTGATTAAGCATTAATTAACTACAATTATGATTTACTATTCTTTCATTTATATTAATTCTGTTTTATTAAATTATAGTCGTAACAGTTTACAGTCACTTATTTGTTTGTTTCTAGATTTGTCTTTGAATATAGGAAGATCGTTCTTGTCCACAAGAGCGATTTGTCTGCCATACCAAATGTTGAACCATATCGCTATCCTCATCATCACAAAACTGAGATAGAAAGGCTAATTCAAGACTTGCTACAATGTGGAGTTGTTTCAAAGAGTAGAAGCCCATATGTTGCTCCAGTAGTATTAGTTCGAAAAAAGGATGGGTGTTTCAGACTCTACATAAACTACCGCGGATTGAAAAAAACATAACTATTAAAAACAAATTTCCAATTCCATTTAGAGATGAATTGTTACATGAGATCCATTGCAAAGAATATTTCTCAAATTTAGATTTAAGATCATGTTATTACCATATTCAAAGTTGGAAGATATCGAGAAAAAAACATTCAGAACTCATGAAGGACATTATGAGTTCAAGGTAATTTCATTCAGGTTAACCAATGCACCAGCCACCTTCTAAGCAACAATAAATGAGCTTTTTCGTTAATACCTATGGAAGTTGGTACTGGTTTTCTTTGACAACATCCTTATCTACAACAAAACTTGGAAGGAGCATCTCAGGCATCTGGAACAGGTACTTTCCTTACTAGAAGAGAATCAATTTTATGTCAAACTATCAAAGTGCACATTTGTTAAAAAGGAAGTTGAATACCTCAAACACAGCATATCCAAGCAAGGAGTCAGAGTAGATCCTAATAAGATTAAGGAAATTAGGGAATGGTCAAAACCAAAAAACATATTGAAATTATAAGGGTTTCTTGGATTAACAGGAGATTTATAAAAAACAATGTGCAATTAACAGCACCCCTAACAAACACGTAAAGAAAAATGTCTTTCAATGGGATAACAAGGCAAGTGAGTGTTTTGAGTTGTTAAAAAAAGTAATGCCATTTACTTTAGTGATAGCAACCCTAGACTTCTGTAAACCCTTTGCGGTAGAGTGGGATGCTTCAGGATTCGAGATTGTAGTAGTGTTAACGCAAGATAATCATCTCATAGCTTTCAAGAGTCGGAAGCTCAACAAAAAAGAAAGTTTGAAGTCTACTTACCACAAGGAGATGCTTGCCATCATACATTCACTAAATAAGTGGCATCAATATCTATTAGAAAGCAAATTCTTGATTTGTATAAATCACAACAATCTTCAATTCTTGTTACAACAAAAGGCCTTATCAATTCCATAACAACAAAATTGGATGGAGAAACTTTACACATTTGACATGGAAATTATACAAGGGGAAAGATAATGTAGTCATTAACGCTCTCTCTCTAAAAGATGAAGATGACACAACATGCACTGCATTAGTAGTAATTTTGGATTGGCTGGATGAGATTCAAACTGAATATGCCAAGGTTCCAAATTCTTGTTCAATAATCAAAAATATTAATCAACGCCCCAACTTCGAATGGAAAAATGACATTATGGTATAAAGGTAAAATTTATTTAAGTCTGTCATCCAAATTTAAAATCAGTATTCTAAAAGAATCACACATTTCCCCTGCAGCTGGGCATGTTGGGTTCTTCAAGACACACTACAACACACGTCAATTGTTCTATTGGAGAGGAATGAGTAAGGAAATTCATAAGTACGTCGTTGAATGCAACATTTGTCAAAGAAATAAAAGTGAAAACGTCCCAACCCCTATGTTGCTATACCCTCTACACATTCCAAATCATAAACGAGAGGAAATATCAATGGATTCCATCAAAGGGTTACTCATGTCCGACGGTAAGGACAAGATATTTGTTGTGGTAGATAGACTCATTAAATATCCACATTTCATGGCAGTCAAGAAAATAGACTCAACCAAGCAAATTGCAAAAGTCTTTTGTAAAAGCATCTACAAGTTACACAGCCTTCTGAAGGTCATTGTTATTGATAGAGATGTAAGATTTAAGGGAATTTTTTGAAAATATTTTTGCAATCAAGCTAGAATAACCCTTAACATGAGTTCAGCATATTATCTGCAAACAGATGGTCAAACAAAAATAGTAAATAAATACTTAGAAACATATCTCTGATGTCTGGTAATTGATAAGCAAAACAAATGCCCTCAACAGTGGCACCTAGCAGAGTGGTGATACAATACCACCTATCATACCTCAGCTAAAATGACTCCATTCCAAGGTTTCTATGGTTATGAGCCCCCTAAATAGAAGGATTTTGCACTAAATGGCTCCAAGGTTCAACCAATGGTGAATCATTTGGAAGAAAGTCAAAGGATTATTAGAATATTAAGAGAAAACTTAACAACCACTAGTAATCGAATAAAGAAATAAGCTGACCAACACCGTACTGAAAGAGAATTCGAGGAAGACCATATATGTAAGACTGCTAGCCTACAAGCAATTATCTTCGAAACAACAAAAGAATAAAAAATTGGCTCTAAAATTTTATGGGTCTTTCCAAATAATCAAAAAGATCAATGATGTTGCTTATGAATTGAAGCTACCAGATAACAGTTGAATCCACAATGTATTCCATGTTTCATGTCTCAAAAAAATGTTGGGACAAAACCAATCAGCTCAAACCATGATACCTGAAGTCGATGAAGAAGGAAAGATCATTTTATAACCCGAAGGTATCCTCGCTACTCGAGAGAAGGTATTACGTTCCAAAACAATTAGAGAAAACCTCATCAAGTGGAAAAAGCTTCCAGAAGAAGGTTCTTCATGGGAAACCGAATAGTTCCGAAAACAATATCTCTCGTTACCATTGCTTTGGGGATGAAGCATTTTTAACAAAGGGGCAATGATATGAATAAATAATTCATACAAATAATAATTAATAAATAATATATAATAATAATAATAATAATAATAATAATAAATCATTTTAATTATTATTCATTATAAAAGGTTTTATGGTGAAAAAGACATGACCATCACCTTCGTGACCAATCAATGCCTATATAAGCAATTGTCATGAAGGAAATTGTACCATCATTCAATTTTTCATTCATTAATAAAAGGTGATAATTTGCTCATCTTATTTAATGTGATAAAAGGTGCACAATAAAATGCAATCACTAGCCTTAGTGGTTAATCCTATAGTAATCCCTTGTAAATGAATACTTCATCATTAATTTAGTAACTCTATCAAAAAAAATTGTTTGGGATAACACCTTCTCATGGGAATTCATATGTTGTTGTACAAACACTTATAGATAATTGTTGTTGTACATAAAATCAATGAAATCCAACAATTAAAGATCCTAATATGTGCATTCTAAATCTTAAAATACCTTGTTTTGTCAAACAAAATCTAAATGCTAAGATTTGATCATGTTCTTTATTCACCGTCTTATTCATGGTCTTGATTTTGGTGGAGTACTTGTTATCTTTTCTTCCAATTCATCTATATTGGTTTTTTTAACAAAAAAATGCTGTCTAAAACTATTAAATTCAAACTCATTAAATTTGAGCAGTAGTGATAAGTAATAATTAACATCTTATTAAATCCATCAACTGTCTAATAATTTCTTCTAATATTGCCAAAGAATAACATATTTTATAATAGCTTCTAAATCTATGGATTGAGATAACGAGATATCAAAAATCATATAGATTTTAGAATGGCTACTTTCCATATCAATAACTAGATCAATATATTTTCCATCCCATTTTCCAATTTGCATGTCCATAAGCCCCTAGGGTTAGAGAAAAAGTTCCACCACCATATGAAATGCTCAAATTGCTAAAGATGAACATGTATAAATAAGCCACATTTGTAAACTTTTAAAATAATTAAAATAATTATTGTTTTGTTTTGGGTGCATAATCAACATGAGATGAGAATTTATGAATCGCGCTTGAAAGTTTCAAAGAGCGTTTGACTTACAATATGGATGAACAAAGAACCATCTAGTTGCAACTAAACCACAATTGCTAATCACAACCACGCATGGGGTACAACCTTCCTCCCAACTAACCTCTAAATCATTAACAATGCAAGGCCACCAAGTCTTCATTTAATAACTTGTGCCAACTTCTATTCATATTTTCTTTTCATTCCATCATGCAAAAACTTCATTCATACATTTCACTCATCATCAAACAATTAACACTTAGCATATGCTAACACTTCAATTAATTTTCTCGTAATTTTTTTTATTTTAAGACCGTATCTTTATTTTCCTTTCCAAACATAAAATTAATTCAAAATACAAAGCATTACAAATATTATTCAAATATCATATCCCATTTAGCAAAATTTCCAATACAATCTACATTTATATTACAAACTCAATGGTAAATATTTAAAGTCAAAGCACCCATTCAACTACCAAATTCGATTTACCAGACTTCAAAAATACAACCATGATGAGAAAGTAATCTAAGGGTATGATGAAAGAGCAATCTAAAGGTGATAAACGGTAAAGACTGACGACCTGAAAACACCTATTACATGTCATTCTTTCATTCTTTGGAGCGATTGCTATTAGTATTCCCCCTATATGTCCAACTTTATTCATAATTAAGCAATTAAACATAGAATTGTTTAATAACACTACAGTACAAATTGTTAGATCGTAATCCTATTACACATTATCCTTTGGAAGCGATGATTGCAATTAGTATTCTACCTACATGTCCAACTTATTGGAAAATTAAACATAGAATTGTTTAATAACACTACAGTACAAATCTGTTAGATTGTATTCTCATTAAAATAATTAGATCAAAGGCTAAATTATTTAATAACACAAGACCAAACACTAAATTATTTAATAGCATATAAATTTGTTAGATTATATTCCAATAGTGAAATAGGGATATTGCAGAAAAGAAAGGAAGAGAGTATAGAAGATGTGAGGAATGGCCCCTTTGCCTTCGGTTTCGAGGCTCGATTGAGTAGTATATGAAAAAGAAATGAAAAGTGTCGATGGAGGATCTCAGGACAGGCCCCTTCGGCTTCCAGCTTCGAGACTCGATCGAGTAGTGTATGAAAAATACAATGGAGGATCTGAGGACAGGCCCCTTCGGCTTCCAGCTTCGAGACTCGATTTAGTGTATAAAAAATACGAGAGGAATCTAACCTCGAGACTATGCAGACGGCATGCCGCAGTAAGCAATTCACAAAGAAATTGTGGTGTCAATCTTTAAAATAGGCTCGAACAACTTTGTCCACATATTCTGGTCCAAATACTTCCTCAGTATCATAATATAGGAAATTGGAGGAAACAAACAAGAATAAAGTAGCCTCCGTTCACTTTTTCCACCTCTTTCCATATTCGTTCCTTTTAATTAGGAACATCCAATCCTTCTAAAAACGCTCAGCCATACTGGTGCATGCTAGCATTTAAAAGACCAATTTGCATAGTTTAGTACCATTGTTCAAGCACGTATTAGAAGGAATGAAAGAAATATCATACCATGTTGTCCAAAGTTGTATTATTCTTTTCATTCAGATTCAATTCCTGCAAGTAATATGTGATCTTACCAAGTATATTGTTATAATAGTTTTAGTAGTTTTAAGCAACAGCTTTGAACCCTGTGGTTGACCTAATCTTGTCGGCTGGAAAATCTAAAGTTTACCACAGATACCATCCTCAAATGTGAATTAAACTGTTTAAAAGTTCTCTGCAGAATACTCCCTAGTCTAAAAGAAAAAAAAGCATACAATGCCATCTAAATACTAATTTCATCAAACAAATTTGTCCCTAACAATCATAGGTATGCCCCTGTTACTTCTATTACTGTAAATGAATGCCCCGGTGTGCATTACAATCTAAAGCAGTAAAATAAAATACGATAGACTTGTTACAAAATTGAACTTATATTGTCTTTTCTTATATTCATTCGTATAAACCACATAAGACCCCCTATGCTCATTCAAACCCTTGTGACAAGTAGATTCCAAACCACCAAAACCTAGTTTCGTAACAAAATTTAACTTACATTGTCATTCTTTTCTTCCTTCATAACAAAATTTAACTTACATTGTCATTCTTTTCTTCCTTCATATAAAGGATATAAGACTCCTGCTGCTCATTCTACCAAGTGACAAGTAGATTCCAAACCACCAAAAATGAAGAACATATAACAACTAATTAAAAAAAAATTACTTCTAATGCTCTTGGTATCACAATCGACTACTTTCATTATGTTAGCCTGTTATGATATACATACGGTTTACAAGCAGTAAACCTTGCACAATATATAAACAATATGGGATCTAAACTCGTAAAGTATTAGTTAATTGGAATAACTCAAACAGCACCAAGATCAACAGGAAGGCATATGCAAATATAACTGAGAAATTTTAACGATCAGACAAAATAATGTAGAATGAACCCAATGAATCTATTTTATAACCCAGTCGGAAACATCCTTCCGGGGAAGAATCATTGCTATTTCTTTAAGTTACATTCTACATTCTAAAATCCAATACACAGACTGTGTTGTTTGAAAAACAAGCTGCAACTTTATCGCCTTCTCTATTCCAGCAAACTTCAAAAATTCCACCACTTCCTCTATATGTCTTGACAAGGCTTCCATCCTTCACAGACCAGATATGCAAACACCTGTCAAATGATCCACTTGCCAGGTACTCTCCATTTGGACTGAAAGCTACTGAATATACAGGTTCACTGAAACAAGAAGCAGCAAGATATAAAAAATTGTTATGGTTCTCTCTTAAGTGAATACTTGAAAACATTACTGACCAGGAATCACGAATGTAAATCACGGAGACCAAAACGCTAACTACCAGTCATACAATGCCCAGTTCGTGTTAAACCCAAACAGATATGGAAGAGTACTAAAGAGACGTCCAAAATAGCCCAAAAATTCATAACAATCCCCATGTCCAACCCATAATTTGCCAATAGACAAGAAAAATCTAAAATTCCAGTGAAGCTCAATTAGCCAGCATCATTCAGAGACAGGCAGCATGGTAATATGAAAGACGATGACATGAAAAAAACAAAAAAGCAAATTACTGTATATGGTACTAAGTATGCACACTTAACAATCAAAACAATTACAGAAGAGGTGGATTGTTATGCATTTTGAACTCTATTTGTCCAAGACAAAACACCCTAAAGGACCATCTACCTATATTGGGCAAGGATGGCAGAACAAGACATAATTCTGTAAGAAATTTTTTCAGTGAAAATCACATGTAGGAAATTTTTGCCGACGCATTTCAAACCAGCCAGTGTGGTTCATCATCAGGACAAGATGAGAAATCTGATCAAGAAACCTAATTAAATAGACAGGAAAGCTCCAACTAGCCGTTGTAACATAACGGCTAGTTTGACCCCCTGCTTTGTTCTCTAACCCCTGCATTGTTCTTACTTATTATTATGCAGTTGAATCAAAGTTCAAACATCTTATTTTATAATTGCTAACAAGAACCAACTGCAAATCATGTAAGTCGCGCATTCTTAAGCTCTAATCCAACTCACCGGTAGGATTGCATGGATCATTTGTATTTGAAACATGCTAAGGTACACATCAGATAAATTTATTAAGAAACTTGGTTAAAGATTCATAAGATAAGAAGGAAAATTTCACTAGCGTGATCCCCATGTTAATCATGGCACAACATCAAATCTACCTATACTACCAATATTTGATACTCACTTATACTAGTGTTCATTTATCTGCTGGGGATTATACTATGGCTAGTTGAGATGATAAAGCATGACCAAGCACAGCAAACATGGCAGTGCATGTGCCTTGCACAAAGTTTTGGCAGCGGTAACAATAATAGAAAATAGACAAAAAACTGGCAATGGGTAGAGGCCACAGCCCTCCACACTAAGATGCATAATCCAAATCCTCCACATAAATTAGAGAAAAATCCATCAAGACTTTCATAAAGAGAAAATGCTCAGAATGACAGTTCTATGCATACATCGAAAGAAATTTGGCAGGCTAAAGATGAAGGCAGGGAAACCTCCAAAGTAATTATTTGGCTTAAGAGCAGATTGAAGATGAAGAGGGAAAACACCTTCCAAAACAAGAAGTTATATAAAGAAGACAACTTTGGAGTTGTATAAAGAAGCCAAGACCCACTCATAATGCAAGTCACCCACCTACCATAATTTGCTACAAACATGTTACAAGGGAACAGTAGAGTTGAAAATAATTATTTTGGATGAAAACATAAATAAAAGAAAATGATAAGAAAATTAAGAGAAGAAAAAATAAATAAATAAATAAAAATTCTAAACATCGAAATGGAAATGAATTCAAACCAAACAAGGAAGTGAAAACCCAGCAGGTTGAACTCTCTCTCTCTGACACACACACACCTACTTTGATCTTTACACTATTAAATATATTTCATAAGATGCATATCTCATAAGACGCCTATTTCATAAGATGCATATAATCAAGAACACATTTCTTGTGCCTTATATTTTGCAGTGAAACAAAAGTACCATGACCTTAGGATTGTGGTTCACTTTAATATAGCATGAGGTTCTCAAAAATGTTGTTCTCAAGTATCTACTAAGCATTCAACACACACGTATATATATAATCACGTGAAACAATAAAAAGTAAATGCATTCGCACAAGGACAATAAGAAACACAAATTCAGTTTACATACCTATGACTAGTCAAGCTGAACAATTGGCTTCCTTGATCAACATCCCATAGTTTGATTGTTGAGTCAAATGATGCACTGCCACAAAGGCTTCATTAGTAAGCATATGTATCAGAAATAAATAACGCTAAGAATGTTGGCAGCATATTACCATAAATGCAGGAAATTAATGTTCTATACTCACTGCAAACTGTAGCACAGAATTAAACATAGAAACATGCGATAACCAATGCACCAAAATAATTGCAGGATCCACAAAGCCTTGTGAAGATAGCTAACATGTTGATTTTGTAGCATCGGAAAGTCCTCTGCATAGACTGGTGTCTTGCATGCAGGAGAAGAAATAATCTTTAGGTGGTTGTTTGAGAGAAGCAACTAATATGATCCCCTTCCTATGGTTTAACTTAAGAAAAACTGCATTGACAAACTGCATTGACTAATTATTTAACTATGTTGCAGGAAATGCTGGGCAAGAGGGCGTTTCAGTGAAAAAACAAAACTGAAACGCTGAAACGCGTTTGGTATGGCCTGGAAACGTGTTTCAGGCCGTACTGGCACGTTTCACGAGGCTGAAATGTGGCCCAGTATGGCCTGAAACGCGTTTCAAAGTCGTACGGCCGTATTTCAGCCAAAAAGTGACTTTTTCCCCTTTCGGTTTTTGGCGATTAAAATATTTTTTCGATGTTTCTGTTGCCTTTATCACTAATGTGTTGTCCTTGATGGCAACCTACTTGGTAAAGATGTCAACATAATGATCAGAGAAAGAAATATCAATTCAGAGACAGAGGAATGATGAAGGTAAATTTTGAGGAAGTATATGTAGGTTCTGTGAAGCAAAGCCACGTACATACGCGGGTATGTTGAAGAAAAGTCACGTACAATATCTGCACCATGGTATTTTAAATACCAGGGGTATTTACCATGTTATTGGCCCATAGTATTGAGCACGGCATTAGATATTTGATCTCGTCAAAAAATACCATCGGCATTACTAAGGGATTGGCCTAAGGTATTGCCCAAGGCCTAGGCTATATAAGGAGATGGAAATCAAAGTGTTAAGTGCGCATGTAATGGGTTATTAATGAATTGTTTTGATCTGAAATAAATGTCCACAAGGAATATGATGAGAGATCAGATCTATTAGATCTGAAATGACTACATAATCTGCTTATGGTTTGATCTGTGATGATAATGTTATAACGTGTGTTTGTTATTGTGTATGTCGATATTTGGATTTCACTGAAGTTTTGTTGTGCAGCGAAGGTATAACTCAGTGATTATAGATTTGTACGCAGGTTTGCTTCAGAAATATCACATACATACGCGGATCTACTTCTGGGTAGTCAAGTATAATTCTTGCAGTACAGACAGATTGGTAAGCGGGTGTCAAGTATGAAAGGCGCGTACATACGCAAAAGTGCTTTGTAAGGGTCGCGTACATATGCTAGGGTTTTGCAATATGAGTTGATGATAATGGTTGATCTATTCTGCTATGTTTTTTGTTGTCTGTCAATGAAGTCTCTTTTATAATTATCTGTGTTTGACAGTACTGGTTGGGTTGAATTGATTATGAAGTATTGACTTCTGATGATGTTGCTATATGATAATTTATATTTGGTTCAGTGATTTATGTTGTGGCTTCAGTCTCTGTTTGGGTGATTCAATTGTACAGCGATACAGATTCAGTTATCAATATTTTGAGATTTGTACGCGGGAACGCTTCAGGGGAAGCACATACATACACAAGTATGAGTAAGAACAGTGGCATATATATTCTAACATGTGTTTAGATAGGGTTTGCAGTGACAGAATTTGGTTTCAGTGATGAACAATATGTGGTCTGGTATACTGATGAATGGGTATACAGTGACATAAGTTGGTCAGGTTGTTTGAACAGTTATTTATATGTTTGACTTGGTGATACAGTTGGTTCAGTAACAAAGTGACTTGGTACAGTGTTGGTTTCAATGATATTGTCTGATATTTGGAATGAATCTAGTTTGAAACATTTTGAAAAGTGATCCACAAATAATAGAGGATAAGAGGGTTGTAGCTCCCCTCCAGTAGAAGTTGGAAAATGAGAGAAGGTTGTAGCCTTCTGCAAATAGTGGTCTACGTACTGGTATGAGTCTGCACCAGTACAAGTCTGTAAGAAATGTCTCTTTATAATAAAAGAAGAAGACAGTGACGACAACAGCAGTGGTTTTCTCCCACATTGGGTTACCACCTAAAAAATCTTGGTGTTCATGTGTTGCTTGTGTGTGCTTATTCTTCTCTTACTACACATGGTTACTGTTTAATTAATGTTTAATGAAGTATTGATATACTAGTTCAAGTTAAACAGATGATAAATTAACTGAAAAGGTTAGTGAACTAGATATATGCTACTTGTCTTCATCACAGTTGCGTACAGATGTCTGAATAAGAAAAGAAAAGTTTAAGTAGTTTAATTAGTGAACTAGATATATGCTACTTGTTATGCCGGACAACGTACAGATGTCTGAATAAGAAAAGAAAAGTTTAAGTAGTTTAAAATACTGATTCCGCCCCGGCCCCCCCTTTTCAGTGTTTTTCCTTACAATCTCTAGATGGCTCTCAGAAGTTATAAAAAGACTCTCACCTCATTCCCTCATCACACAAATTGAGCAAGTCGTTTCACTTGGAGGGGCGATTTTAGCAAGGAGAAAAGAGGAAGAGAGCGGTGGTTTTAGCTAGGGCGTTTTCAACAGTTAGCAAAGGAGATTTCAACAGCAAAAGAAAGAGATTCCAGAAGCAATTCAAAGTGGGGTCTTTCCAGCTATAGCATTCTTGGTTTTGGCTCAGCTATAGCCATCTTTCTCTTGTCTTTTGTGGCATTTTGGGGTAGCTTCAGCTACAAAAAATTAATTTGGGTAAGAAGCATTCAAATTCTTGGTTTTTTCCCACTATTTCTTCTATTTTTCAAGTGTTTATGCTTCCATAAATGTGAAAAACGGTTTTTCTTTACAGATTTTTTTTTTTTTTTTTTTTTTGCAACAATGGCTTCCAACCAAGGTGCAAATTCAGCCCCCAAGTCCAACCCAAGGGCTGACTATTATCCTCTTTGGAGGCATCTTCAGAAGCTTCAAAGATGTACAAGTGGTGGCTCATGGGAATAGGATGTAATCTTTGCAATAATTCGTACAAGGGATCCTACCCAAGAGTGAAGGCACATCTTTTGCATAGAAGAGAATAGGGAATTGTAGGTTGCACAAAAACAACAGAGGCAATGGTGAGAAGGGCATATAAAAGAGAGTAAGATGAGGTTGATGGACTTAAAAGAACGCATGAAGAGCTTACTCATGCTACTCCTCAAGCTCCACCAAACATTGAGCCAAGGATTGTGGTTGAAGCAAGGAAGAGGAGAGCCACTCAAGTTCAACAACAAGAAAAACCACCATGCAAAAATACCAGAGGGGCATCCACTTTAGTTCAAGATAGCAGAATAGCCCCCAAGTCCAACCCGGGGGCTGACTATTATCCTCTTTGGAGGCATGTTCAGAAGCTTCAAAGATGTGCAGGTGGTGGCTCATGGGAATAGCGATGTAATCTTTGCAATAATTCGTACAAGGGATCCTACCCAAGAGTGAAGGCACATCTTTTGCATAGAAGAGAATAGGGAATTGTAGGTTGCACAAAAACAATAGAGGCAATGGTGAGGAGGGCATATAAAAAAGAGCAAGATGAGGTTGATGGACTTAAAAGAAGGCATGAAGAGCTTACTCATGCTACTCCTCAAGCTCCACCAAACATTGAGCCAAGGATTGTGGTTGAAGCAAGGAAGAGGAGAGCCACTCAAGTTCAACAACAAGAAAAACCACCATGCAAAAATACCAGAGGGGCATCCACTTCAGTTCAAGATAGTAGAATTGCTAAATTGGTGAATGTGCAAGCGAGAGAAGAAGTTGAGCGAACAACATTGAATGGGATACCACATACAAAGCTCCCACATGGTACAAGGGGCCCAACTATGAGAAAGTCAGAACTCAACTTCTCAATAATGAGAAGGAGCTTGTGGAGTAATCTTATCACCAATTCGTTCTTCTTGGAATAGCTCTAGGGTTAGCACAGTCTTAGATAGATGGACAGATACATGGTGTGGGCCATTGATAAATATCATTGCCACTTCACCAAAAGGAGCAATGTTTTTCAAGGTGGAAGACTGCTCAGGTGAGGTAAAAGATGCAGAGTTCATTGTTGATGTTATAATAAAATCTATTGAACAAATAGGAACTAACAGAGTGGTGCAAGTTATCATGGATAATGCACCAGTTTGCAAAGTTGCAGCTCTAACCAAGGGTGATTAGGAACTGCTTCCAGGTGAGGTATGACCACATCTTTTGGAGACCCTACATTGTCCATAATATGAATCTGATCTTATAGGAGATCGACAATAAAGTTCCATGGATAAAGGGAAGCAACGGAGATCGTTAAATTCATCACTATCCACCAATCTCAAGCAATATTTCGAGAGTACTTCAAATTGGAGTTATTAAAGATCGACAATAAAGTTCCATGGATAAAGGAAATCACGAGGGAAGCAACGGAGATCATTAAATTCATCACTAACCACCACCAATCTCCAGCAATATTTCGAGAGTACTTCAAATTGGAGTTATTAAAAGTTGTTGAGCCAAGATATGCCTCAAACTTCCTAATGTTGCGCCACTTTGTTGAGGTTAAGCAACCATTAGTCTCTATGGTGGTGAGCCAACTCTAGGGTGAGTGGAGACAGGCAGATTCGAAGCGGGGATATATGGTGCGTAGATTGTGCCTTGATGAGTGGTGGAGCAAGATAGATTTCTTGCTAAAGTTCACAACCCTTGTGTTTGAGCTTCTTCGGAATGCTGATGTTATCACAATAAACTTCAATTTTTTGTTTGAAAAAAAAATTGAAAACGCTGACAACTACAGTGTCAGCGTTTTAGTTGTAATAAACAGGGAAAACATCGATAGCGGGGCTATCAACGTTTTAAATGTTCTGATAAAGTTTTCTGAAGAAATTCGCTAACAACGGGTTTATCAGCATTCCCAATATAACTGACAGACCCACTGTTAGCACATTTTTGTAAAAAAATTGTCAGTTAAAACTCTGTTTTTCCTGTAAAAGTCCATAAATTCGAGAGTGGTTTCCGATTAGATAGAAACAAATTTCCTAAATCTGAAGGAGGTTTTTGTCCACAACGGACCCATTAAAAAAAAAAAACTCTCTTGTTTTTCTAACATGTGTTACGGTTTCAAATATTCAAAGTCATATTTGAAGGCTATTTTTCAGGAATTTTAAATCCTGTTTTAGTAACTTTTTTCAAAATCAGTTTCCGAACAACTGAGAATGAATTTTACAAAACCAAAAGAGGTTTTTGTCCTTAATGGACCCATTTACAAAAACCTTTCTCGGTTTTCTAACAGTTATCACGGTTTTCAAGTTTCGAAGGGATCTCTAGACCCTATTTTTCAAGAATTCGTGAGGGAAAAGCTCATGGATAGTTGGTGACTTGGATGCCACCTCATCAAATTCGACTTGGTGTTCCTTATCTCCAGCAATGACTCCAACAACACATTATCTTTAGACGCAGATAGGTTTGGAAAGTTTTATATGCATGTATTTGAGAGATACGTTTTATCTCTTTTATGGTTAGCAATTTGTAATTAAATCTGGAAACTATTATTTTGCAAACAGTTTATGTAAGTTATATAAAACAGTTTATGAAAAATGAAGAATGGTAGGATTTTATTGAAAACATTTGCATTCTGGTGTATTTGAGCAGTCTTGAATATATTACAGTTTTTAATGAGCATTTTATATGAAACTCATGTGTTGTAACTCCTGTTAGTTTCTTCTTTGTTATAACAACTTTCTTTCATCATTGAAAATATTAGTATCCAAGATCGGAATTCATTGTTGCTCCTTTCTTGTATTTATCAGCCATTAGTATTTGTTTTCCTCAATCAGTTATATACCCTGTCTCATTTCAATCATTTTCTTCCAATTTTTCAAATAGTCAAAGGATTTGTTGCTATCATGCTTTTTATAGCCTGCTCATTAGATGTATAGCATTTTGATAGATTGGACTCCATGCCCAATGGTGTGTTTTGTAAACAGCCCAACCAAATTTTATCCTTTCAACTAAATTTGACCATAGAGTTTTAAAAGCAAAACCTTCTATTATAGTGACCTTTGGGTAGTTGTGTTTTAGGGAGAGATCCCTCTCTGGGTTGAAGGGCCAGCTTTCAGCCTAAAAGAGATTTGAGGTTACCTTGGGGTTTTTCCCGTAGTCAGGGTTTTCCCTAACTGGTAACAGCTGACACGGACCAACCTTTCTTAGGAAAGGTATATGATGGCATGGATACCATGGTTGAGAAAACTATGGAGATCATTTCACAGGAGTCTCCACAGCTTTTATTTGTTGATGATCCTTTTGTTGATTTAGTCAAGCAAATCATTGTTGATAGGTGGAACAATTTCAACACTCCATTGCACACTTTATCACATGCCTTGAATCCCAAATTTTATGATGAGGAGTTTATTGCTCAAAGCAATGGGAAGAGTAAGGCACCCCATAAGGATAGATAGGTGGCTAATGGGGTGAAAAAATCCCTTATGAGAATGTTTCCAGTTCATCTACACAGGGAGGTGAAGGAAGAATTTGTCAGTTTCGCTGCAGGATTAAATGATTATTCAGATATATCAACTTTGGAGGAGAGAAGCACCATGAATCCAATTAGGTGGTGGATTTGTCATGGAGAAAATTGTGTACATTTGCAAAACCTTGTCATTCGTGTTCATTCACAAGTGGCAAGTTCTTCATCAGCAGAAAGGAATTGGAGCACCTATAGTTTTATTCATTTTGTGAAGCACAACAGGTTGGGCTCACAGAAGGCAAAGGATCTTGTTTATGTGCACTCCAAACTTCGCCTTGCATCTCATTAGGGTCCAGAATATAGCAATGGTCCTTCCAAAGAATGCGATGCGGTTCCAGAAACTCCTGATTTGGAATTCTCTCTTACTGCCCTGAATATTGAGGACTAGGAGCCTAGAAGTGGAATTGGCCAATCATCTTCTTCAGCTCCACCATCCACTTCTAAGCATGCTTATGCTTCTATTTTTGACAAGGATTATGATGATGAGGATGAAGATTGAAGACTATTAGTCTTTAGTCTTTACAGTACCTGCAGCCTCATAATCTTTATTGTACTTGCAACCTCATATATAATGAAGGTTGATTTTGAAGTTTTGATATATAATAAAGATTGTTTTGGATATTGCTATTTCATTATGTGATCATTCATGAGTAAATGTGATGTAAATTTAGAGACTTATAGTTTATGCATTGACATTGGACAATTTAATCATAATGTAATAAATTATAATATATCATGTATGTTTTATGATTGCACATAATATTTCTTAAATGTCCTAACATATATGTATATATCGTGTTTCCCCGTTTCCAAAATTTGGGGGTGTCACGTTTCATACCCATACCCGTTTTGGAAACCCATACCAGCTTCCCCGTATCATGCAACTTAGTTATTTAATTAATGTCGACTTTGGGCTAGTGTCTTCCTAAAGATAAATAATTAATTATTTAAGTGACTTGGATCTAATCCCCATCGTTGATCAAAAAAACCTAAGATTTAATCATAGCCCTCAATCACATTGGGGATAAGGGTTTTGACCCATGGAGCAATTATAAATCTATGGGAGAGGATGAAGACCCAGCAACACAATTTTGAGAGAGTGATTTTCTCAAGGAGTGAGAGACTCCAAGACTGAAGAGAAGGGAGAAGAATTGCAGCAGGGGAATTTCAGGGCAAATTTTCTAGGTAAACCATATCTAGGAGAGAGGTCGAGTCCGCTAAAGAGGAGGGTCGAATTATTGGAGGAGAGACAAAATATCCAAAGGCCAAATTTCTCAAGTGCACAAGGGTCGTATGAGAGGAAAGAGAGGGACCGAATTGCTGGTGAGGGAGGCTAAGTTTTCCAGAGGTAGAATTCTTTCAGTAGTACAGATTTCTGGGGGCCGATTTCCTTGAAGGCCAATTTTTTCCAGTGGTGCCAATTTCCAAGTTCCTAGCAGTTGTATTTTTATGTGTATTCTCTGTGGATATAGGCCCAAATTTTCTTGAAACAATTAATATGCAGGGAGATTGTGTGGGGCACAAATTTGCTGTGATTCATTTCCCTATTTTATTTCTGCTGCATTTTATTTCTAAAATTTAAAATACCAGTAATCTTATTTTCCAGCAGTTATCAGTAATTATTGAGTAAATCATTTCTAGGTATAAAAGAAATGTTGAGGTATAAATAAATCAGAACCGGTATTAATATTTAACATAAAAAAGCTTGGACTCGCTACTAAAAAACACATACTGTTTTATTACAAAAAACTTGTGACATAGTAAGCATATGTATCTCAAATGAATAAGGCTAAGAATACGGAAGCAAAATAATTTGTAGGATCCACAAAGCCTTGTTAAGATAGCTAACAATGCCTGGAATAGCTACTAAACAGCACATCCTGTTTTCATACCAAAAAATCATGACATAGTAAAAGCTCATATACAACTTCACATAAATAACACAGTACATTTAGATACACATCACGTAATATTCTTTCCAAGTATGACTTATTGGCTGTATCCTCTATTCAGTAATGTGTATTCCCTCAGTAGTCCATTTGTACTGCTATAGATAAAAATCCCAGTAATATTGCAAGAAACCCAGTCTAGTTTTAAAGTGAAATAAACCAAATTGGTTGTTCTAGCAGTTATAACATGGTATTAGCCTATACCAAAGAGGATTCCCTCGTCATTCTGATCTGGTTCGTTAAATTTTAAGTCACTCTTCCTTCACAAAGAGTCTCATGTGTAATCCTTTTCCCTAGGATTGGTTCGTCCAAATAATCAGGACCACTTCCTTCCGTGTAAATAGAATCTCTGGTTTTGTTTCTTGGCATCTAACTCCCATTGTTCAAACTAAAACCTATGCCAATACTCCTATTGGATATTTTAGTGGCAACAGATACAGGCCCCCTTCCTTTTGTGTTTAAATAGTGTCCTTTGGTTTCATTTCTTGGCATCTGTTGTCCATTGTATGAGTTGAAACCTATGCTGGTCCTCTTGTGGTTATGTCAGTGGTCGCATATATGGGCTCCATTGCAATGGTGCACAAGACGAGTCCCCATGTTTCAAATCTCCATCACACAAAGCTGCAACATTTTGAGGTAATTTTTCAAGTAGTGCCTGCCAAGGGATAGAAACAATTGCAAAAATACATATATGTAATTTTCTATACTACTTTCTCAAACGGTCTGTTCTGAAAGCTTTATACTACGAAATGAGCTAGATCACCAAATGTTTAAAACCCTAGATAGAGTTGAAACAGAGATACCTAATCAAAAGGTCTGTTATGAGGGCTTTATACTATGAAATGAGCTAGATCACCAAATGTTTAAAACCCTAGATAAGGTTGAAACAGAACCTAATCAAAAATGATAACAATATTATATTACGAAAATACCACTCTAAAACTAGTTGTATATGATGTTTTTCCATGGTAGTATCACTCAATCCCACTCTAACCTATCATTTTCGTTCCCATCCTTTTCTTTTACTGTTGTCTCTAGCTGAAAATCTCCTACAATTGCTCTCTTTTCTTTAACTAAGAGAGATGAAATTATGTCCTCCAAAGTGTGTGAACACTGAAGACATCTGACTAGAGTAAAAAAGACATTGTTGTATTGATAAAGCAGATTGTTTAACCACAAGGCTTTAGCATCCTCATCCTCTACCATAGCTTTAACCTCAACTAGTTGTCTGATAAGAGATCTCAAATTGTTTATGTAGCTAGACATAGTGACTTAGCAAACTCCTTGAATCTTAATAACTGTAGGTTCAATGAAAAATTTGCATTCATTGTTTTTGCTCCAAGTAGTTTAATCATATATCCCATATTGCCTTGAATGATGTTTCCAAATCTACACGATCCAACTCAAAGCTTGGGAGAGCAATGCCAAAAATAGATTTGGCTTTATCATTCTCTATCCATTCCAATAATCTATTTGGATCTATAGTCAATTTCTTAGTCTCTTTTATTAGTTCCCACAGGTATTTATTCATTAATTGCATCTGAGTTTTCACTTTACCGGTATGGAAATTTTGGCCATTGAATTTTTAGAGTTTCCATTCTAAAAATTCCTGAACCAAAGAAAAAATCATTGTCCTCTAGAATATACATAAATCATTCACCATACACCTGGTTGCCTAGCAACTGTATGGTGAATGATTTATGTATAGCGGTGGTTGTACAGCAACTAGCAGTCGCTACACAATTTTTCCTTGGCAACTAGTCGTATTTTTCCTTAGCAGCTATACAATTTCTCCTTGGCAATGTATCCTTTCCCTTGGTGACTGACCTAGTGGCTCCCTTTTCCAAATCAACACAAAAGAAAATGGCGATTGTTATGGCAGCTCCTTTCTCCAAATCAACTCAAACAAAAACAATGACTGTTATGGCAGCTCCTTTCTCCAAATTGACTACTTGTTTTTATTTTATTTGACATGTGTCTGCCTCAACTGTGCCTTTCACCTCATGGATAAGCATGGTGGCTGTACATTAATCACAACATTTACTTCTCCTCATGTCAATTGAGCTCTAATACAATATTATGAAACTAGCTAGATCCCCAAACAACAAAAAAGGTTGAAATAGAGATACATAAGCACAATATTATATCACGAAAATATTTCAGACTATTGCAATAAGAATCACCTCTTATATAGAGTTCAAGAGATCATATTTTGTCCAAAACCCCTAAAAGCTAATAATAAGTGAAAACATCGAAGCCATTGAGGTGACTATTACACATATAATCTAAGTCACATGACACAGTGACATGAGACACGTAGGACACAAAAATACAAGTGTCCAACAAGAGACAAGGCAAACCCAAGAATAGGACATAGAGGACACGTCACACACACACACACATTTCCTTTAACTTCATAATTACTTGTGATTACTTAGTGATCCTTATTAGCTTCTTTTATTTCATCTTTTATCTTCTTGTCATCAAGCAACTATCAAAAACAAAATATGAAGATCAATACAATAGGGACACGAGATGTATGCTCTCAGCAAGGGCTAAAACCCCTCTTCTAGGGAAAAACCCAAAACTTTCTCCTCTTCCCTAGAACCAAATCAAATGAGATAACCAAGACCTTTGACCAAACAAAAAGACCTCCTTTAGCCCACCAAGTCAGCCTCCGAAGATGATTACCCAAACATCAAAAGTCAACTCAAGTCAAACTGCAACAGCCCTGCCATAACCTTGGAATTCGGTCCTCCTACAACAAAAATTCGGCCTTACTGCAGACCTGCAACTTCAGCCCTCCTTTTGCAACCCAGAAACTCGCACGTGTGAGCCAGAAACAAGAGAAAAACTAGGTTTCTTATTCTCTTACTCCTGCAAGTGCAAATCGAAACTTGCTTGATTGATTGTCCAAATGAGGTTGAGTAGTTGCTTATTTATAGTGGTTCTGTGTGGTTGAATTCCCTTAATAAGGCCGACTTGATTGGAGGGCAGGTCGACTTGGTGGAGGAGGCATAAATGACACTTTAGACTCAAAAAATAAATTTCTTTCTTGATATACAAAGCCCAAGAAAGGTCTATTACATATTTACAAGGACTAAGACTCATTACATAAACCCTAGAAGCCTTCAATGGAGGCTTTTGACCTAGAAACCAAACAAACAAAGCAACAGAGCAATGCTTATAAATATTTTTCTTTTATAATAAATTTTCTTTTTCTTTTTTTTGACAAATTGATGCAGGAGCATCCTGCTCAAGAAAATCATTGTATATTTGGTTGACTTAGGGGATCTAATGTTTGATAAGGAATTTAATTTATTAATAGGAAATTTGTATATTTTTAATAATTTGAGTGAGAAATAGGAGCGTGAGGTTTTTAAATGTAAATATTCTCAAATATGTGATAATACGAGAGATATTAGATTTGTGAAGATCTCATAAAGATCTTAGGGATTAGGAAGTCCTAGAATAGGGATTTAGTTGAGTCAAAAGTGGATTTAGAGGATTTTTAGTATATGGTTGAGTAGATTGTGGATCTGCACCAGAATTGGTTGCAGAATCCTTTTTTATATATTTGTCAGTCTCAAAGGCATTAAGGAGGCCATTTCAAATGAAGAAAATCAGGCCATGGAAAGAGAGATGAATTAAACAAGGATTGTGAGTATATGTACAGTTTGATTAATGAAAGGAAGTTTTAATTATGTTCATTCGTCTCTGGATGATTGCTGATTGAATTCCAGTATATGTGAATCTGGAATTAATGCGGTTTTGGATATATAATTAGCTCTTTTAATGTTTTGTGGTCTCGGATCAAGGTTGAATATACCTATGTAACTCTTTATTACTTCATGGAGTGGTTGCGTATGTATTAAATATACCTCTGTGGTCAAGTATACATTTATGGCTCTTTTTATTTACTTCTATGATCTTAGTTGATAGTCTTTAGAGACATATTCTCTGTGGGTTGAAGTACTTCAGGTTTGGAAGCGGTTTTGCAGATTGAAATCACAGGATATGTGGTAAATCAAAGTATAGACTGCAGTGATGGAATTGTTCCATGGTTAGATCGTGGAAATCGTTGATGAGTCACCGATCTGTGTATGGATCCAAGGGATAAGGGTGATCGGAGCGTGGCTGTCGAGTCTAGTTAATGAGAGCTTGTTAATTAGTGTCAGCATGCGAATGGTCATCTATGACCGTTGATTTGCGTGACCTGTGTATGCTTGTGAATTTATAATGCCACAATGAAAGATCCCTGCGTGAATGGAAAAGTTTGTCTCTTTTAAGGTGCTCGAGTTGTCAACGCATAGGGCTTTGAAGTACTGTTTGCAGAATGCGTGGGAGAGAGGCAGAGCAATCATAAGGCAGTATTTACAAAGTGTAAAGTTGTGTTGAAAGAAAGTGGTTGCAACTTGGTAAGACCAGCGTATCTACATTTACGCAGAGCTAAACAACGTTGCAAGGGTAGCACGATCATAGCAAGCGGATAGAGCAGCAGAAGAAGGTAGTATCGTTCCTATTCCAGAATTATGTTCCTATTCTAGCAGTTTAGTTCTTGTTTCCCGTTCCAGCAGTTGGGTTCCAGTTCTCAACTCCACGATTTTCATACTTGAAGTTGCCTTAAAGGTAACAAGCACATGGGTTTAGAGGAACAAAAGGTCGACATGCTCATGTGTTCACTTAATCACGTTCAGGTTTGTCAAATAGCACAAAACTCGGAAAATTGAATCCTTCCATCTTTTATTCACTGATATGAGGGTAGTTTAATAAATTAGATAGGAGCAGAAGGGTTAAAGTCTCTTTCTTGAGACTTCTAGTGTAGCCTCTAGTGTTTTAGGCTGCCTATTGTGGAGTCATAGACTTGGTAGGTCATCATAAATACATTACATCATGACTCAAATACAATTATGAAGATCGAAACAAGTTACATTTCTCAACACTCCCTCCTAACTAGGGAGGTATTCATAACTATTCAATCGGTACAAGGTTGACCTCAATTTGAATTTTTCAAGAAGAGTACAGAAAGTACTACAAGGTTCGCAATGCTAGGGATACCCTAACTGCCAAGGTATTCAACACATTACAGATCCTAAGTGTCACGACAATATTGTCATACACTCATGCAAGGATCTAAGATACTAATAGGGTCTAAGGTGTTATCCAAGCATCTGCCTCTATAGGTACCATCAAGCTTCAACCTTAACACCAACCCTCAAAGATCTAGGTATCATATTCAAGGTCGGAGCTCTACAAGACCAATGATACCCTCCCTCCCTAAGATCTAGACATCATCAATGGCCAGCCAAGATGTACTCCCAAATACCATCATACAAGCAGTTTTATGGCACTTCATCTCTCCCTCTCAATCCAAGCATGCTTATATAAACTAACCCTAACTAGTAATAAACTTCCAATATGTGTTCTTGTATGCTAGCACGAAATCTTCCTTCTTCAACTTTCTTCAGCAACACCAAACTCATCCTCAACACTTTTTCAAAACATCCAATTCTTGTTCACAACTTCATCAATCTTGAATAATCATCTTGTAGTGCTTTAGCCATTCTCCAATCTTTACTGTTCTTCAAGGTCTTTACTATAGCTATCACAATATGTCCCCTCCTAACTAGGGGGAGAAATATTTTATTTATCCAAACTTCTCCTTTACTCGGGACAAATTCATCACATAGCCTTTTTCTTTTCACATCATCATGTCAAGGAGAACTTCAACCTTCACATTATTATTCCTTCTCACCTCTCATTGCAACAAGGTCATCTACTAATTAATAGTGTTATCGAAATTCTTGCAACTTCCTCCTTCCATCATGCTCGACATTATCATAAAGTCATCATCAAATATGAGGCAAGTATCTTCAACATCTTGAAGAGTATGTACCTGCAAATCTTCATGCACAAATATAGATGCACAAGAGCATGAAATTAACTTTATCAATATATGGTTAACTTGTCATCACAATGGGAGCATCTTAGAAAAAGAAATCAAACTTTAGACATCCAAAACCTAAGCCTAGTTAGATTTACAATCAACAACAATTATACCTTTTATTCCCTAACTTCTTATAACAAACTTTACGAGGGTTTTGTCCCAAACCCTAGATTCCATCATCAAGACTAAACAACTAAATCAAGTAAGAACTTTAATCATAGCAAATGCATTTTATATCTAAGGTTTAATTATCAAGCCCTAGAATTTCATATCGATCTCTACTTGGGTTTTTGTCGTAAAGACTTCAATGTTAGTTATCCAACAATTTTGACCAAGCTAGGGTTTTAATCATATGGAAGCACATACACCTAGGGTTTCATTCCTAGGATCTTTCATTAACTATTACAAGGATTTTTCCATAAACCCTAATTCATCAAACCCTAAAAATCTAGGGTTTTATCATATATCCTAGATATTAACAACAGAGCTTTAAAAGGCTAAGCATTAACAAACCCTAAACATTAAGATAGTAGGATTTCATCATATGTTCCAAACCCTACGGAGACTAGGGTTTCATAGTGAACAAACAAGGGTTGGTCTAATAGTGGTAAAGGTTGGTCTAATCTAAAGATTAATCACCCTAACAAACAAGAATCATTATGATTCAAAACCCTAGACAAGGGAGAGTTAGTAATATAAAGTAAATTTCAAAATAATTGTACCTTCTTATATGAGAAATGTCTACAACAAATCTTGTGATCTTAAGCATACCTTGAGTTGCTTCTTTTTAAAACCTTGTAGGGTTTCCTATTGAAAGGGCTCTCTTTTCAACAAATCTTCCTTCTCATTGGAGTCTCCCTCTAAATCTAGCCATAATTCTTATCGTAAACTCCCTCTTTAAAGTTTTCCTACAAACTTTCCTTCCAAGGAAACTACAAGAGAGGACTATAAACATGATACTTTTCTTTTGTGAAAAATCTAGAGAAGCTCCTTCCTAATTAACCTAGTCTTGTGAGGGATTCCTTTACATCAAAAGAACTCCAAAACAGAACATATTAAATCTATAAACCTTAGAAATCAAATATAAAGGAAAGAACAATAGCCTAAACTATAAGAGGAGGATATATAAGACTTAATAGAATAAGTCTTTGACTTCGATGGCCTCATTTTCAGACTTCTTTTGAGGATTTTCATCACCTACAACATTAGCTTGAACCCTTTCTCTCTTCTTATTTTTAGGATTATCAGGACATTGACTCTTGTAGTGTCCCATCTTATGAAAATTGTAACATTCTATTTTGGATATATCACTCTTCTTCTTTGGACTTCTAAACTTTTTAAATCCCCCTTTCTTCTTGACATCAGCAAAGTAGGCATTTATAGTATTTTCTTCATTTTCTTATTTACCTTTTGTCATGGATAAACGAGCCTCTTCTTGTATACAAGCAGACCACATCTCTTCGAAGGATGGAGAGTTCTTCCAACTACTAACTCCTATGGAAAATCCATTCCAAGATTTTGGTAGTCCTAAAAGGGCAGCAATCACAAGTTCCTTCTCTGGGACTATCTCACCAATTGCTTGAAGTTCATCCTTTATACAAGCAATTCTTACAAAATAAGAAGACATTGTATCATCCTTTGTCATCTTAATTGTTTGTAGCTCATTCTTTAAGCTTTCCACCTGTCCAATATTTTTTATTGTAAATAATTTTGAGAGAGCATCATACATATTTATTGAAGAGTCTAGAGTGGATATGTAGGGAATCAAATTGTCTTTGACTCCATCCACAATTAAGTTCATGGCAAGAATTTCAGTCTCCTTGTGCTTTTTCTTTCCAGCTTCATCTGCAGGTTCCTTGACTTTTCCTTGTACAAATTCCAATACTTTATTCTTTGAAAGGATGAGGTCCATCCTTGTTTTCCATGCTCTATAATTACATGCTCCTTGAAGCTTGTTCTCAGACTTCATTGAAGAGGCCATAGATGTACTTACTTGTAACTTTCAACTTCCTTTCAAGACTTACTTCTATTGAATGGACTTTTTCTTCTCCTTATGATCTTCCTTGAAAACTTCTCTAAAAACCTTCCTTAAGTTGATGAGAGCTATTGATCTTCCAGCTGCATTTTTCCTTCCTTTTCACCTTAGCTCTAATACCATGTTAGAAAATCAGAAAGGAAAAAGGATTCCTTTAACTTGATAACTACTTGTGATTACTTAGTGATCTTTATTAGCTTCTTTTATGTCTTCTTTTATCTTCTTGTCATCAAGCAACTATCAAAAACAAAATATGAAGATCAACACAACGGGGACACAGGATGTAGGCTCTTAGCCAGGGCTAAAACCTCTCTTCTATGGGAAAACCCAAAAAAAATTATTATCTTCCTTAGAACCAAATCAAATGAGATAACCAAAACCTTTGACCAGACAAGAAGATCTCCTTCAACCCACCAAGCCAGCCTCCCAAGATGATTACCCAAACACCAAAAGTCAACCCAAGTCAAATTGTTTCAACCCTGCAACAACCTTGGATTTTGGTCCTCCTACAAAAAAATTTCATCCTTACTGCAGACTTGCAACTTTGGCCCTCCTACTACAACCCAGAATCTCGCATGTGTGAGCCAGAAACAAGAGAAAAAACAACTTTTTGACTTCTCTAGGGTTTCTTCTTCCACTTCCAGCTATTTCGTACTTATTTTCTCCTATTGCGACTACAGATCGAAACGTGCGTAATTGATTTCCAAATTAGGTTGAGTAGGTGCTTATTTATAGTTGTTATGTATGGTCGAATTCCCTTAATGAGGTTGACTTGACTAGAGGGAAAGCCAACTTGGTGGAGGCACAAATGACAATTTAGACTTAAAAAATAAATTTATTACGTAATTACAAAGACTAAGACTCGTGACATAAACCCTAGAAGCCTTCAATGGAGGCTTTTGACCTAGAAACAAAATAAACAAAGCATGAAACCCATGCTTATAAATAATTTTCTTTTTCTTTATTTTAACAAATACATTATATCATGACTCAAATACATATATAAAGACCGATACTCGTTACATTTCTCAACAAAACGCACAATATTACACCACGAAAATATTTCAAACTATTACAATAAGAATAACCTCTTATAGAGTTCAAGAGGTTATATTTTGTCCAAAACCCCTAAAAGTTAATAATGAATGAAAACATTGAAGCCACTGAGGTGACTATTACACACATAATCCAAGTCACATGACACAGTGACACGAAACACATAGGACACAAAAATACAAGTGTCCAACAAGAGACATGGCGAACCCAGAAATAGGGCATGAGGACACATCAAAGACAAATTTATCATAAATATTAAAAAATATAACGAAGTAGTAAATTACACATACAAAAATAAATATAGACAATGATTCAATTTTTTTTTAATTTAGAAACTAAAAACATTTAGAATTTACATGAAAATGATACAAATTCAATTATACATATTTTCTCTTTAGCCTTATTGTCTTGCTAAAGCAATGTTTTTCAGCATATTGAAGCACGACTAATGCAGCCCCACTTCTAGCAAATGTAACACTAGCAAACCATGAAGAAAATGAAGGAGGGGGGCAAAGGGGGGGTTACCATTGCTGAGGGAATTACTCACTTTACTTTAACTTGTTCTAGTTGCCCTTGATCATTGAGCCATGATTTCTGTGAAATGAGGAAGACAATAGACTAATACAGGAAAAAACTTGAAGATTGGTGGACAAATCCACTTGCACAACACTCGAAATCCCTTCTAACACAACACAATACCCTTAGTTGCACTCCAAAACGTCTTATATGTCCAACCTGTTGTGTGAAATGAACTCAAATGAAAGGGAAAATGTGTTTTTATGGGGTGCATGCCTCTTTTACAGGGGACACTGTGGGAGCATGTGTCAAACATGTGTTTAGTAGGTGTCATGTGAATATGACACATCCCAAACATGTGTCAAACACGTGTCCTCACATATTGGTATTCGACACGTTGGATAGGGAGACTAGCCCTATTTGGAGGTGTCTTGATTCCTGTTACTTAGCATTTAAGCCTTATATTCCAATACTTTAAAGATGAGAGAAAAGCTTTATTATGTCATCCAATCAAGGCCCACACACCATCTCCAATCAAGTCAGACTCGTATCAACCCATTGCGTCAAAAGAATCATTGGAATATGCATGGGAATCAATAGAAGGCCATATAGCTCAATTCAGTGGAAAGTTGGTGGCCTAATCCTCAATTTGGTGAATCAAATCGAATAACTATGAAGCCAACAAATGATCTTAGGAATGCCACAAACCAAATTGGCCAACTCTCAAGCTATTAGGTCAAAGGATACTATTAAGGCAAAGGGAAGTAAATACAATACCTTGATAATCAGATTCCACTCATCTCTATCAAGCCCAATTGAGTCAAAGAAATAATCGAGGAAAAGTGCAAACTTGACAATAAATCCCATTAGGCTACTCAAGTTGACAAGAATTACCATTACTCAACAACAAGTAGATTCCCCAATCTAGACAAGACACATTGCACCTATTAGGAGATAGGAGATACCATGTACCTACCAAGCTAGTAGTTTAATGTCAAAAGCTAAGATGTGTGAAAGTTGGTTCACTTGTGTAGAAATCAATGGGTGACAAATGTCAATAAATCAGCAGTCCTTATTCACTTCATTAGATCAACCATAGATTTTACCCTTATTTGAGGGTACCAACAATCTTATTATTTACAGTGACCAGGACCCCACGCTCATCCTACACACTAATTGTGTTGTCAAGAGGTGACAATCAATCGAGCCATCGTGCAAGTTGGGCAAATGAGGGTACAAAGATAAGGAGGAAGGCTCAAACCCAATAGATGATTACATACACAAGTCTAACAAATCAGCTCATGGTCCTCCAAACCACCATATACTAGAAACCAATGCAAGGAGTAGGGAGAATAAATTCTCAAATCAAAAGATTGTTACACCGAGTTGGCAACTCAAAGACAAGGGGGGATAAAGGAGCGCAACTACCAATATTTCATGCAAACTAATTAAGGGAGGACACATGGACCCTCTTATTCTTGGAATCAACAATCTTTGAGTTCTCTGTGTTAACTTCAAGGACTCTAAGATATATACTTCTCTATCTACTCACTAGCTTATATCACCACTAGCCACCTAGAACCAATACAATCCCCTCCATGGAAATAATGTCTAAAGCCCAAACACGTTGCTATTAAAGTTTTAAACAATGATTAAAGTTCAATTATAGAAGCCAAGAAATTTCTTCACTACCAAATAGACAATCAAAAGGAACTTCAAAGGGGAGCATAGCATCCAAAACCGAAGACAATTAGTAAACAACTAGTTACAGTTACAGAACCTAACCATTAAGGAGAAAAAATGAGTTGGGTAGTGTCCAGTGAAAAGAAAACAATGTCCCAAGTTCCAATATATCGAGACACAAAACCAACGAAACACATATGGGATTATTACATGAAACATAAATAATTCAAATCTTATACAATAACATACATCATTGCATGTAACATAATACCAAGTTTGTATCTAGGGAGTAGGGTATGTACCTCCCTAGACTAAGAAAAGAAGTTGTTCTGCAAAGGTATAAAATGTCCCACAAACAAGGGGATCTCAAACATCAATTTGGTGTCTAGCAAGTCCATGATCTCAAAATTAGAATATAATTATTATTAATAAATTAAAACATAAATAATTATATCAAGATGTAGCAAATAATTATGATTGACAAGTCATCTATCACCATTGTATTTCTCATCATGTTAGAGAATTCCAAAGATATAGATCTAAGATATTTCATCTAAAAACAAGTCAAATGACAAAGGAGCAACATTGCTCAAGGAAAATCCCCACTAGTCTTTACATCAAACCACTATACAAAGGTATAAGGGCCAACTAAGGTAATGTTGTTATCCAAATCAAAATCATATGCATTCTTCGAAATATTCAACGGCATTGTTACCCACCACCAGTGGGTAACTCCTATAGGAGCAAATTTTCTCCTAGATTTGTCCTCAGCCAGCAGCCAACAACCTCTTGCAGCCACCTAATATCTCAATGTGCTACTATTCTCCACCCCCTGAGCTAGCCATTATGTGCCCCCGCTCATCTGTTATGATCGTATGTTTGAAGGTGGGCAATCCAACCCCCAAGGTATGATTTTTCATTATGAAATTGGGTGCTTGTGCTTGTTTTATAGGGCACATTTGGGCATGGATTACTGGGGGATTCGGCGGAAAAAACAAGATATGACTGTACTCTTCTTCCCTTACCTCAACTTGGGGGTTAATCTTCTATCCTAGTCCTGTGGGATCTCCTTTATTGGCTACTAGCTTTATGATTGGCACTACATGGGAAACCTTGATTTGGTTGTGGAGTCCCGCTTCCTGATACCATATATCTTGCTTCCCTCCGCTCATTATAAGCCCTTTTCACAATTTTCCCATCTGGGTCCACAAGGTGTTAGTCTCACCCTCCCCTTGTCCACACCTTGGGTCAGACGTAGAACAATGCCCTGAAGGTTGATGTAGCTAAAAGAAAGATAAAAGCAAAATATGGCCACATATAACAGGAAATGTACCACTAAATGCAATAGATGGTTGGGACAATAAAATTAAAGCATAGGCAAACGCCAAACATGATCTCTACCCCCTATCATTATGGCCATCACCCTGGTTCTTAGGGCCCTGCTGTAGTTGCTACAACAACACCAAAATTTTAGCTTATATATCTAAATTTTGGCCCCTATGCTTTTCAAGGTCTTAACAAGTATCTTTATGGATTGAACCAGTCAGAACCCTTTAATAACTCAATTATCATCGAGGTTGCAATTGTTGTATGTTCATGAGGCACACTGCCTAAGCTTGCATGTCTTATTTCATTCTTAACACTGGGTTTAGAGCATTTGCATTCATTCATTTTCCTAGGGATCTTGTAACACTATTCCTCCATGTTTATTTATTCGCATGAAAAGTATCTTGTTTCAATAGTTGTGTGCTTTCGTGTGCCCCAGGGTTTGGACAAGCTTGCAGCTAGATCAGAAGGTGATTTCCATCAGGAGCAGCTCTTAATGAGAAGCAAATATCAATATGTCAACGTTTATAAGATGCATCATAAAGCCATTTGTGGTGCAATGTCAGCACATTGTCGCATCGGTCAACCTGGCTTCATTCAAGCCTGAGTTCACAGGCAATAATGAGTTTGGACTCCCCTCACATAAAATATCCCCAAGCTTGGTCTACTATGACATCTTAGGCTTTGAATCCTCCATCAACCAAGCCAGTATTTCCAAGTTCAAGACTTGTGATTTGTGGCCTTATTCACAAGTCGCAATCGCAACTTGCAATGTTAATATCCCTAGCCACTATAACTATGATTTTTGACCTACCTTAAGCTCCACACATCCCTTAGTCGCAAATTGTATTTTGAATTCACCATGATTTGGCATTGATCTCTAAAACGCAGCCTGCAACCCTTATTGAGCCCATCGCATGTGATAGGATCAGTGCGCAAGTCCTAAGTGCGACCTCCTCACTGAGGATTAAACTTGCGACCAGCAACTATCCACTGAATTTGTGACTTGCAACTTGTCACTAGCCACTGAATTTGTGAATTTTCACCTGAGACTAGCCACTGAATTTGCAACTTGCGACCTGCCACTAGCCATTGAATTTGTGACTTGCAACCTTTGACTAGCCACTGAATTTGCGACTTGCGACCTACGATTAGCCACTGAATTTGCGACTTGCGGCCTACCACTAGCCATTGAATTTGCAACCTGTGACCTACGACTAGCCACTAAATTTGCGACATGTGACTAGCAACTGAATTTGCGACTTGCGACATATGACTAGCCACTAAATTTGTGACCTGTAACATGTGACTAGCCACTGAATTTGCGACATGCGACCTGCGACTAGCCACTGAATTTGCGACCTGGCACTAGCAAGGGTAGCCTTTTGATGTAAATACTATTTAAACATTAGAAGGTCATGAGGAAGTTGAAAAGGTCATGAGGAATATAAAGAGTCAATAGGAAGTCAAAAGGTCATGAGAGAAGTCCAAGAGTCATGAGAGAAGATGAAAGGTCACTCTCCTCATCCCAACTCAAGGATCAACTAGCATCTGCTAGAGAAACTACATCTGACCGAGAACTTGTACACATTGCACTTGGAGGTCTTCCTCTGATTTGGGAGACATTCATTACTACCATAAGCAACAATGACAAGTTTCCTTCATTTGATGAAAAGATTGGCAAGTGCACTCAAGAAGAGACCAAGATCATTTCTAAAGGAAGGATTCAAAAGCATGAAGAAGGAGAACCCTCTGCATTTGCTACTCCAAACAAGAAGAGGAAAGGAAGAGGGAGACCATCTAATTCAAGAAAAGATACATCAGCATCTAGGGACTCCCAAAGGAGATTTAGAAAGGACAAAGTTCAATGTTTCAAATGCCATAAGTATGGTCACTTTGCTAAAGAATGCCCGGAAAATGGAGATGTTCCTAGGTCCTACAACAACAACCAAGGCTTCAACAACAAGAAGTTCAATGATAGAAGAAGAAGAGATGCTCTTGTTGATCATGACAAAGGCCATTGTCCACCCAAGAGATCAAGGAACCCATGGTATGGAAATAATGCAGTTGCTACTCGATCTGAACTTGCTACTCGATCTGAATATTTTCTTATTTTTGCTTTATCTACTTTCTCTCCTTCGGATTCGTTTGATAGATGGGTCAGTAAATAGTGGGGATTCTAGACATGTTACTAGTTGTAGAGAAGTTCTCTCAAATTTGGCTGAGAGGGAGACAAATTTGAGAATTATTCTTGGGGATAACTCTACATATCCTATGAAGGGGTTTGGTTCCATTTCATTTCACTTGGATAATGGTGAAACCTAAGTCACCTGACACAGAGACACAATGGACATGCGGATTTGAGTGTCGAATTCGAACACGGTGACCCCCCAAAACAAGACACGTTTGGACACGTTATATATATATATATATATATATATATATATTAAAAATTAGATATTTCTTACACAAATTCATACAAATTCATTGATTCAAAGATAGATCTTCATCTAGATTTAAGTTTTACAAAGATTTAAGATCCATGATACATTGATACATCGTACAATCATACATATTACAAAGTAATAAACATATTAATCAATGATCCCATAGGAGAAAGACAAGATACTGTAGTTTTCTCATTAAGTCATCAAAATCAAAATGTTTTACATAAGTACTAGCCTCTAGGTAGTACAATGCCAATGGCAAATAGAAATAGCAAATACAAAACAACTACAAGTCTACATTACTACAAGCCTCAAGGCAGTGCCGCAGTAGGTAGCTCATGACTCATAGTCATGAGTCATCAATCCTCATCATCATTGTCCTCATCATGATCATCATGCTCACCACTGCTCTCCTCTGCTGCATCCTCCTCCTCTGTATCCAATGTCATCTCTGCATCTGTTGGTGTGGAGGATGACCCCTCTACTGTATCGCCATCATCAAATGTGACAGGCTCTAGCACTAGCTCATTGAGATCCAAGTTGGCCAATGCCAACTCAACACTGTTGTCCAGACCCATATCATCAGAAAAGACATCCCACATCTTTGTCTTTCCCTTCAACAAATCCTCCCTCTGCCTGTAAATAAGACGAAGGTTGGTGTGCACATACACCATTGTCTCTGCCCTGGATTGCTCAAGCCTGAGAGAGGAGCCCCATGGCTAACTGCTGTAGAGGAGGGCTTGTTGCCCCATGAGTTGCCCACCAAGAATAGGGCTTCTTAGCCCCCTGTCTCTAATCGCATCATAGCCTGCAAATCGCCCAATGCTAGTGGAAAACTCTGCAAAGGCATCCCCCACCTCATAAAAGGATGCCCTATCCTAAAAAATCCTCCTGAATGCGTCTTTCCTCCCTTGTGAGATTTCACCATCCATGTGAGGAGGGAATCTGTGGTAAGGTCCATCTTTCAGCCACTCATGGCTGTACTATTTTGGGTTCAAGGAGTGAGCCAAACAATGTAAGGGTGTGCAATTCTTGTCCCATTTGCTAACAAGAATATCATGTATGCTGGTGAAGAAGGCCTCTGGTGATGTCTCATACTCAGGGCACTGACAATGTAAAACAATGTTCCTCGTAGACTGAATCATGGAATCTCGTCCCTCATAAACCTCTCCTAGGATGGGTTGGTCTGTATCTGCAAATCGAAGCAAGGAAATGATAGGGTCCATGATCTAAATAAGTAGATCTACCCTCTCCCACCAGACATCATCCAACATTGTGTCCTTCACTTTTTTTAGCTTGTTTGATCCATCTTTCTCCAAAAGACCAAAACCTTGAAATAATCATGGCCCCAAGAGCGGTCCTGACCTCCCTCAACCTCTTCAACATGATGAATGAAGAGGCAAACTGTGTATCCACAATCTTCAACAATGATAGATTGGTGTACTCCTTGTAGATAGTTAGGGCATTTGTATGGTTTTGTACAAAATTGCGGATATGTTGTGCATCCTCAATAATGCTTCCAATCCAAAGCACATCAGAGGCAATAGATTTCAGTGCTAAGTTCAATGAATGGACAATGCAAGGTGTCCAAAATATTTGTGGATATTTAGCTTCCACAATCATGCCAGCAACCTTGCAAACAAGTGCATTATCTGTAATGATTTGCACCACAAGAATCGACACTTACATCTTCCATAACTTTAATAAATAACTCACTCATATATTGTGCATCCTTGCATTGTCTAAGTGCATCCACTGATTTCAAGAAAATTGTGTATCCGCAATCTTCAACAATGATAGATTGGTGTACTCCTTGTAGATGGTTAGGGCATTTGTATGGTTTTGTACAAAATCGCAGATATGTTGTGCATCCTCAATAATGCTTCCAATCCAAAGCACATCAAAGGCAATAGATTTCAGTGCTAAGTTCAATGAATGGACAATACAAGGTGTCCAAAATATTTGTGGATATTTAGCTTCCACAATCATGCCAACAGCCTTGCAAACAGGTGCATTATCTGTAATGATTTGCACACAAGAATCGACACCTATATCTTCCATAACTTTAATAAATAACTCACCCATAAATTGTGCATCCTTGTATTGTCCAAGTGCATCCATTGATTTCAAGAAAACTGGACCATTCAAGGAAGACACCATGAAGTTGATGAGTGGGTGTCGTGTTGGATCTGTCCATCCATTAGAAACAATACTAACCCTAGATGTTGGCCATGCCAATTTAATAGGCTCGAGCATTTTTTCCACCTCTTTCATTGCCTTCGTCAACAATGTGATTCTAAGTTTCTCTGATCCAGGAGGCACATACCCTGATGGAGTTGTTTGAGTTAGAGCTCGACACATCTCAATAAATAGAGGTGAGCGTGCAACATTGAAGGATATGAAGTTCTGAGAGAAAAATAATGCAATGGTGAGATCAAGCTCTTCCCTCTTCTCTTTCTAGAAAATCTTATCCATTGGACCAAGTGCAGTTGCCTTTCTTTTTGCTGCTTGTCCCCCACTAAAACTCTCAAATGGGAACTCTTTGTTGCTTTTCCTCAAGAATGGAAGGGGGTCATCATTCTTGTTTTGTTTTGATTTTGATGCCACATTTGTCACACCGACAAATGCCTCTCTCTCCATTTCCTTCCTCTTTGCTAATGGCACCTGTGAACAAGCTGAAATGCCACAACTTGGCAAAGCCAATAAATGAGCTTTCACATGGTAATGTGTGCTCCTGAAATGGTTGTGGCAAAAACTGCATTTCCATGCAACATTGCCTCCTCCCTTCGCCTTGCTGCTTGGCCCTACCTCTCTTGTCACATATTTCCACAATGGATATTTGGGGTCTTGAGTTTGTTTTCCCTGAACATTTGAAGCTGTTATTGTAACCCCACTTCCAATAGACGGAATACTTGCAGACCCTGATGAAATAGGGATAGGAGGGGCATCTCCAATGGGGACATTCTTCCCCTTTCTTTGCCCCTGCCATGTTGCCCTTGATGGAGCCATGAATGTTGTAAAAAATAAACAAAAATGACCAAATTTGTAAAACATATGCACATGCAAACCAAATGCAAAAACATAGAGAGACAGTGCACTTACTGGTTGCTCGGATCTCCTTGAAAATGCTCCCTCGCTCCTTGCTACTCTTTGCTCCTTGCTCAACTCGCACACTAGCATTTGTGAGAAATAATGAATAAAATTGCACTTTTATAAGAGGGCGGATGAATTTTTGCGCTAGTTGAATCCGGCGAAAAGGAATTTGATCGTGTCCGTACAAGACACGATCGGGACTCGTCATGTCCTATACGGACACAATCGAATGCGGGCTTTTGGACTTGAAACCCCATGAGTCATGTCGGATTCGCATGATTCGGGATAAGAGGGGGGGTTACCAAGGAAAGTTTGTCATGACTTCAAAATGGTTATACAAAACTTAGCATGGTGCAAATGAAAGTATCAAGAAATATAAGGTGAAATTTGTGGCTAGAGGTTTCTCCCAAAAAGAGGGAGAAGATTATGATGACATATTTGCACTAGTTGCCCGCTACTCTACTATTCGATCAATTGCTTCCCTTGCTTCCAGTCAAGGATGGACACTTCACTAGATGGATGTGAAGTCTACATTTCTTCATGGCATACTACATGAAGAAGTATATGTTGAGCAACCACAAGGATTTGAGAGCATGACGGAAGACATTTGTTATGTATATTTTATTAGTTATTAATTAGATATAGTTATCTTAGGTTTATTAAGTGAAAGGGCATGATCAAAGATCATGCCTCTTCACCAAGGGACACCATGAGGCTATATTTAAAGCCTCGGTGATTCCCCATTGTAATCATATCTCATATCTCATCTTTTATAAATAATAATATATACTTATTCAAGTTTACCAGAGTTTTTACACTCCATTGGTATCAGAGCCATCGCTCTTAGGGATCTGTGTGATCACCCAAAATTAAGGAATTACAAGAAAATTCCAAAATTGCAGATTTTTTTAAAAACCAAGTGCTTGTGGGTAGCAACATTTGTTTTTTAAAAAATAAGAAGGAAGAAATATAATATATATATATATATATATATATATATATTAATAAAATCAAAAGAGAGAAGGAAAGTTAACATAAAGGGGGAAATAAATTAAAAGAAAAAAGAAAAAGTAAAAAGAGAGATATACGTACATGTGAAGACAAAGTAAAATTAAAAAGGAAGAGTAAAAGTAAAATTAAAAAGGAAGAGTAATTGCTCGTGGTTTTTGGGCCCATGGTATTAAAAACCCATTTCCCCTTTTCAAAACAACGTGCCTTTTCAAAACAAAGTGACTTTTAAAAACAATATTATATATATATATATATATATATATATATATATATAATTCAAATAATAAAATAATAATAATTATTATTATTATTATTATTTAAAAAAAAAAAATATATATATATATATATATATATATATAATAATAGAAATTATTATTATTATTTCAAAAAAAAATAATTTAATTAATTAATTAATTTAAAAATAATAATTAATTAATTAATTAATTTTAAAGAAAAGAAGGAAAAACTGGCAGAAAAATATTCCCCACCTCATACACGTTCAATGTCTTCATCGATGTCGATGGCTGAATTCCAGAAGAAATTGGGAGATCTTGAGAAACAAATCAATAATAATTCCGAAGAATTCGGAAAAAGATTAGTCGATCTTGAAGGTACAGTTGCAGGGCACTCCAATGACATCAAAAAGATTCATGATACGACAAATCGAATAGAAAGACAAATGTGGCTAAATCATCACGAGGCCACAGAAAAGCATAGCGAAGCAATGAACAAGATGACAGAGCATAGCGAAGCAATGAACAATATGACAGAACTCTTCAATAAGCTAAATGATAAGATAGATAAGTTAAGTCAGACACAACTTCCAATATTCCCAAATGTCGAACATAATCAACTAAAAAATTCAGCTAATTCAGATCATCATCATGAATATAACATGTTTGAAAAAGAGCAATTAAATGAGGTTGAATTGGAAATCAACTCACATGAAGGCTATAGTGTTGAACCACCTAGAAGTAGAGACTCTGAAATCAACCATGAAAGTTATAGAGCTGAGAAACCAAGAGAAGAAAATGCAACTCAATCCACTTATAAAGCCAGTAATGCAACAACAGAAGTTATTGAAAACTTTTATATAAATGAAAATCCAATGGCAGAAAAAGAAACAATGTTGGTGAAGGAGCCACATAAAGAATTTAACGTGACTGTTATCACAGATGCAACAACAGACATAGTCATTGAAAATGAAAGAATCCATGAAAATACAGTTTCTTATAAACAGCAAAATGTTTCATCCCCAGAATTGAAAGAAAAATGTGAAGAGATAAACACATTCGAAGCCACTGATACAGTGCCAGAAGCTGTTAAGGCCTTCGATGTTCACGCAGATATGGTTGTTAAGAAGGAAGCATTTGATGATGAGGAGAAGTTGCATCGAACGATAATTGTTGGTAACTTACCTCTAAATCTAAAGAGAAATCATGAAAAATCACCAGAAGAACAAGGAATAGTTAGGAAACACGAAAAAGTCTTCCAAGACCTGCCAATAAAAATACCTCCTAATAAGGAACATGAACATCCAATAGAAGTCAAGAAAAGACCCGACCCTGTCAATATCAAATCTTGTCGCTATCCACATCACCAACATATGGAGCTCGAGAAGATGCTTCACGATCTTTTTAAAATGTGGGAAGCAAGAGCCCACCGCTCAAGAAACCCAGGCGTTCGTCAACATTGTCCATCATTATGTATGCTTTGAGGACAAAGCATATTTAAGAGAGGGGCAATGTTATGTATATTTTATTAATTATTAGTTAGATATAGTTATCTTAGGTTTTATTAAGTGAAAGGGCATGATCAAAGATCATGCCTCTTCACCAAGGGACACCATGAGGCTATATTTAAAGCCTCGGTGATTCCCATTGTAATCATCTTTCATCTTTTATCAATAATAATATATAATTATCAAGTTTACCAGAGTTTTTACACTCGAGACACATGTGTGCAGGCTGAAGAAAGCACTCTATGGATTGAAGTATGCTCCCAGGGCTTGGTATGCCCACATTGATAGTTACCTGATGAAACTTCGATTCACGAGAAGCAATGTTGACCCAAACCTCTACTTCAAAGTCGTCCAAGGTGTGCCCCTAATTTTGGCTTTATATGTTGATGACTTATTTTTTACAAGTGGAGAGCCTTTGATTGTCAAGTGTAAGAGGTGTTAGTCATCAGTAATTTTTACCTGTTTAGATGACTAAATGCTTTGTCCTGGATTTCTAGAAACAGAATTCAAGAATCATGTGAGTTCTAGAAATCTCCTCAAAGAGAAATTTTTCACTATCCCACTTCTCTGCTAAAGCATGGCCAATCTATCATCCAGATAAGACCAAATCCTAAACTGATGTCCCTTGCTCTCACTATGTTTGCCACCTCTGCCTATAACACTATGTCTCTGTTTGCCTAAGCCCTCTATTTTCACACCTTGTTTCGCCAAGTAAACCAAACTTTTTCCCCTACTCACCAAGTGCCTCAAGCAATGGTGGTTTCAAAACTCCCTTTCTAAAGCCCCTTTGAAGAAAAACAAGGTTTTCTAGTTGTCTAGGATGGTAGTGCATAATAGAGTGTCAAAAACCCTGTCTCCTCATCTAAACCCTGATTCAAGTTTTCAGTCAAAAAACCTATTCCAAGGACATTACAATCAATCAAATAGGGTCACCTAGGTTATGCACTGTCATGGTTCTAAATTCATTGTTTCCACAGATAGTCAAAGGTGAAGACAGGAGAGCACAAGAATGAAGCTTATCATTGTCCAAAGAATATCAAAGACCTCCAAAGATATCCTCTTGATCAAGCAGTAAGCCTGCAAAGGAGCAATTTACCATGTCCAAGCATTTCTGCAAGAATGCTTTGTAAATGGTCAACAGCAGAACAGAGGCAAAGGAGACCTAAAAAGCTCATAAAGGCATCCATCGCTGGTAGTAAGATACAACAGGCTTAAGTTTACAAGGAAGATCATGATCTCATGAGAGATTGTTATAAGTGTTGCCCATCAAAAAGTTCATGCAGGTCCTAAAAGACAGTGGCACAGAAGCAACATTGTACATCAATCAAAAAGATCATTAAAAATTTGTTTGGCCTCAAGCATGAATCTTGTAGAGGGACAGCTGCCCTTTGCTTACATTCCTGCAAAGAAGACCATAAAGCCATCAAATTAGCCATGAGGTAAGGTAAAAGATGAGGATCATCATAAGAGGACCATTCATAGCAAGAAGAAAGCAGCAAGGTATGTGTTTGATGGGAATCAAGATTCATCACTGTTTTGACCAAGCAATAGAGCAATGCTAAGGTTACAAAGGCAAAGAACCCCTAAACCCCTTCAAATGATCATTGAAGGCTTTTAGACATAAATAGTGAGTTTGATGAGTGTCTCTTTGAGAGCTTAGAAGATAACACTGTTTGTTTTTCTAAAGAATCCCTAAAAACTCAGACGCTTGGGAAGATATGACAAAGATGGTCAAAATAGTGACAAAGAAACCTCCTTCATCACAGCAAATGGTTTCAAGGGTTTTCAAACTACCTTATAGGGTTTGGCAAACAAGCACTAACTCCACCTTAACAAAACGTAAAATCAGAGGTTTTAAAGAAGAGCAAGGAGGGCAGACATGAAGATCAAATACTCCACCACACCAAAGGAAAGAATGCTTCAAATACAGAATATCAGTCAAAAGAAGAAATAGCAAAAATGATGAGTTTGCTGTGTATAAGTATTAAATTCAAAAACAGGTTCTTTTTCCAAAAAGGGCTGAGAGGCATAGGATTGATGTCTTCAGGAAGGGTGTCAAATTAAAAAGAGCCTTAAGAAGCCTCCAGCAATGAAGAAAAGCAATTGTTTCAATCAAATATGCCACCTGCAAGACCAAAACAGTCAAAGACAAAGTGAGAAAAAGTGAAGAAACATGAACATTACAAAAGTGAGTTTTGGCTTCAAAATTATTTTTCAAAAAGGTTACAAAGGCCTTTTGGGTATTCCCCCGCATCATTTGTCATCTCCAAGCAGAAGAAAGCCGTTGAGAGAGATTTCAAGGGTTTCTGTGCAAAATCAGTGAAAATCTCCAGGCGCTACGCACCTGGCCTTCGGCGCTACGCGCAGGAGAGGTGGCCGCAGTGTTATTTAACACTGCGCCGCACACCTAGGGCCCGGCACTACGCACCTAGGCCGGTGTTACGCACAGACACAGCAAAGCGCCCGAGCTGCCCAAATCTGTCTGTCGGCCACCCAGCGCTACGCTCCGACGGGCTCGACTAGCCCATCTCCAGCCCGAGCTGACCCGGCGCTACGCACAGACAAAGTGTGTCTAAATTTTCTAAGAGGAGTCAAAAATTCTATTTTTCGCCTCCAAACTTCCTGCAATCAAAGACACAAGGTTGTTGGTTTATTTTCTTGCCTCCAGGCCTTCATTTTCCTAAGCAAAGAGATATTTAAAAGGTCTAATTAAACCAAACCCTAGGCTGCATAAGAAATCAGTTTTAAATATCTTTGGTTAGGGTTTGCAGAGGAGAAAACTGTTATGTGCACTCCTGGAAAGTTTCATCTTGGCCCCCATTTGCAAAAATTCGCCCATCACCTCACTCATTGCAGCCTTCTGACCTAAAAGCTCTCAAACAAAACCTAAAAATCTTGATGTGCTAGATCCAGTCACCATGTGGAGAAATTCATACCAGCAGTGATGAAAGCCAAGGACCTTCCAAGCCTAAACACAAGGGAGGAAGGGAAAATAGGTTTGAGTCCTTAGACACCATTCAAATTACTTCCTCTCCTATGATCCTTTCATGCTTTCAGGATGTTGGGTATTCTCAGTTTTGTGAAAATGTCAAGCAAGTCAAAAGCCACTCAGACTTGACTAGATTGTTCATCGTTGGCTTACAAAATCACCAAGTTAAGCTAGCAAGAGTGGGAGTTTGAACTCTTATCTGAATCCATTTCTAAAGCAACAGGCATACTAGACATTGGTTAGATATGGTTTAAACAAAAGAAGTTGGATTTGAGCTATTATGAGCCCTACCTAAAACCTAGCTATCAACAAGGTTGCAAGGTTGTCTTCCCCTTCTCCCACCTGCTAAAGAGGTATGCCCTACTGATGAGGGAGATTATCAAGTATTTCACCTGTGAGGGGAGATACTCCAGGATTTACTCATATAAGGTTACTGATGCACTTCACCAAAGTCAAAATGATGAAACTACCATACTACCTTTTCCGAAGTATTGACAAGATGGCCTCAGTTGTCAAGAAGAGAAGCTATGACCGTCAAATTTCGAGCCTTTTCCACCACTCCTTGATCAAAATGATTGTCTTACACCAACTGAAGCAGCAAGGAATCCCTTGGGAAGTCTTCATCTCACATGATGTGTTTACAAACCCCCAAGCCTTCATTCAGCAGAATCTACCTTCCACTTCACAACCACCTACCTCCACTCCTCCATCATCTCTCCATATGCCTTCTCCACAAAGAAATTCACCTCCTATCTCTTCTCCTAATGTGCCATGTGAAGAAGCTGACAGTGGCTCTAATAAAGAACAAACAGATGACAAAAATGAGGAAGAGGACAGTGAGGTAGAAACTGAGGTAGATGAGGACAACAACGAAGAAGACAACAGTACTAAAGGAAATGACGAGGGCAGTGACCATGAGGAACAAACAAACAACAGTGGGAGGAGGCATATGAAAGCAATGAAGAAAACAAAAATGACAGTGACAAGAATGGCAAAAGCAGTCCAGAAACAAAGTTTGAAGTTGTTTTCAGTAGGCAAGAAAATGATAACAATAGGCCAAGTAATGAAGATAATGAGCAGGGCAGTGAAGAAGAGATCAGCCAAAAGAACTCACCTAATGAAGAAGGAAATGACCCTCACAGTGATGGGAAGACTAATGAAGGTACTCAAGACAGGGACCCTACAAAGAATGCAAAAAGTGATACAAAGTATCAATTTGACAATGAATACAGTGGGTCAAAAGATGAGGAAGAGGACAGTCATGGAAATGAAGATGTGCCCAACAAAAATCAAGGTGCCTCTAACATTGCAAAAACAGAGGAGGACAGTGATAATGGCATAAAGGGTACTGAGGATGCTGATCAAAAGGGCAGCCAAGAGCGAGATAAGGGAGATGCACACACACTGATCATCCATGAGGAGGAAAATGGTACAAAGGTCACTAATGATCAAAGTTTGCAAATAAAACTTGTTGCACCTTTCACCATTGCCTATCAAAGAGGAGAGAGACATGTGTTTGCTGCCTCCAAAGAGAAAGGGGCCATGCACTCCTCAACTCAAATGAAAGACAAAGGTAAACAACAAGTGAAAGAGGAAGAAGACAATCATGAGGAAGAAAGAGAATTGGAGCTCATTCAAATAAACACTGATGAGGAAAAAGAGACAATAATAGTAAACTCTCTTCTACAAGACCGGAATGCCCAGATCAAAGACTTGGAAGTTGAATTAGAAAGGTCAAAGGATCTCATTCACTTCTTGCAGATGCAGAACAAACAAATGAGTTGCCAGCTGGCCATCTATGAAGCAAGGGCGCTCAAATATCGGAGAGAGGCTCAAAGATCACAAGTGCAGTTGAAAGAATACATGGGCGCTTATGAGGAGAGTAGTGATGAAAAGGGTCAGACTAGAAGAATGCCAAGGATTATGGGTTTTAGGAAAGCATTGGCAAAGCAAAGAGAGGAAGAATCAGCCCAAGCACAACAATTTCCTCTCACCGAACTCCTTGCCATGGAAATTGAGCATGATAGGGAATCATGGCTTGAAAGGGCCAACATACATCTAGAGGCTAAACTAGAGAAGGCCAACAAAAACTTGAGCTTGCAAAGGAGAATGACTGAGCACTATAAACAAAGAAATCACTTTGCAAGGAAGAAGCTAAAAACTGCCCAAGGTGAGGGCCCAACACCAAATGAGGAAAAGGACCAAGCTAGGCTTGGTATTTTGGCCTAGGCTTCTCAACAGGTGTCCAAAACCTCTTGAGGGGTCTCTCCACAAATTTTGAGGCAAATTGGACAACTTTTTGTTTTTTCCAAATTTTGACTCCTAGGAGCGCAACACCCTAGCGCTACGCACAAAATTGGTGCATCTCAGCTCTCAAAGTTTACATTTTTGGATTTGTCACATCACCAACTGTCTAGTCACCAATTTTCTGATCATTTGGAGCATTTTTACCCCCTCTAAAGGTCAAAAAACATGAAAAAATTGACCTTTCTACCTCCTTTTCAGACCGGGTGCTACGCACAGAACAGTGTTGGGAGATTTGATTTTTGAGCAAGTAAATGGCATCCACTCAGCACAACTCAAACATTTTTGGAAAGTAGACTCATCAAGCTTTCCAACGAGCCATCACAGAGCCAAATCCGGTGTCACGAAGACCTCCAAAAGATTGCTGCAAAAAGGCCTATTTCTACGCTACGCACTAGGCAATTTTTCACTGTTTGACACAGTGCGCTACGCACCTGTGGATGCGTGGGCAAAATTGCGTTTGGCAAGTTTTCTCATGCTTGTCAGTGCCTAAAAGTCAATGTAATTGCTATTTTGGGCCAGAAAAGATATTTGTACGATATTTTTGTGCCTTGGACCTTGCAAGGCCTCAAGGACAAGTTAGGATATTTCTTTTTGGCCAATAGGCTTCTAGATGCTCTAGTAGGCTCTCCTCTCCTTATTTGTTATATAAAGCATGAGGATTCATTGTAAACAGTTGGGATTTGATGTGTTTAAGAGCAATACATGGTTTTATGAGCTTGGAGAAGAAATTGGTTTTATGAAGTGAATGAATGGCTTGTTTGGCTTGATGATGGAGAAGCATGTTTGCAGGATTCCATAGCTTGGTGAATGGTGATGTTTTCTTAACTTGTAAATGTTTTCTTGTCCTCATTTTTGTTTCATTCTTCTTGGTTGTTATAGATCAGAAAAGTATAGGTTGAGACATGCACATGGAAGCACCTCAAACCCCCTGTTTGTTATAACCTTGATGTTTTCCTCTTTTAGTCATCTTAAGGAATTCTTGACTGCTCCTTAGGCCCACTAAAACTTGTTTTCGCTTCATGAATGGTTAGTATGCTAGCTTATAAGTATGATTCATGGTATGCCCTGCTTATTTAAAGTTTTTCAAAACCCTATCTTGAAGCTTTCCTATGGAATATTGATTGATTAAGTTAAGACAAAGAGGTCTCATTCGATCTTGCCCTTTGCCCATGCTTATCAACTTATTTCAGAGTTCCCAATAACTTGATATATGTTGTTTAGGAGTTCCCTCTCCATAAATTGAGTTGTTTGTTTATCTTATGTGTTTTCCCAAAAGCTGAAGGTGAATTTCTAAAGTTAGGAGTTCTAATGCTTCTATGTTTCACTGGAATGTTCATCTTACATGTTTATCAGTTTGAGTATTGTTCATAGAGATTAATGGTTTGCCCTACCTCATGAGTTATTGCTTCAGACTATATATGTTTAAGACCTCTTAGTTTTTTCCCAAACTTAATGTTCATTACACCTCATACATCACCTAAAAGATCCATTAACCTTGCTAAATCGGCCCTGCAATACACTCTATTTCATCATTTAGACACCCTTGACTTCATCTAACCCTATAGCCCTATTGATTTGATAACCTCTCATTTCCACCTATCCTACTTGATCATCTTACCCCAACCCAAAACAAACAAACAAATTACACTTAACAACTAGCCTAAAATCAATCATCCAAAGCGAACAAGTTCACATTCTTCGCATAATAGAGAGAACCCTCTCTGAGTCCAAGAAGGCTAGGTCCTAGGACTCCAAAGACTGGTCTAATGTTCCCCTGTCATTTGGTCTACCAATTTTCCAAATTACGAGACTCCAACAAAGAGGGAGTTGGCCTTTGAATTTGAGATGAAGGACCTAGGGTTGATGCACTATTTCCTAGGCCTAAAGGTGTCGCAGAGGCCTAGTGAAAATTTCCTTTCACAAGGGAAATATGGTGTGAAACTATTGGAGAGATTTGGTATGGTGGAATGTAAGTCTATGGCCACACCGATGGAGATGAACTTCAAGAAGTTATGTGGAGGCGTTGCGGGACCCAACCTAACAAATCCTATTGAGTACTAAAAGTTGATTGGGGCATTGATGTTCCTTGTGAACACACGACCAGACAAATGTTTTGCAGTTAACACTCTGAGTCAATTCATGAACGAGCCTCTACATGCATGCTAGGTTGTTGCTAAGCATGTTCTGAGATATTTGCATGGGACATTTAATCTTGGGTTGAGATATACTACCAGAGATGTGAGACTACATGGATACATTGATGTTGACTGGGCTAAAAATGTTATTGACAGGAAGAGCACATCGAGGTGTTGTTTTAGCTTGGGATCTGCCATGATATCTTAGATGAGCAGGAAGCAAAATTTTGTTGTCCTTAGCGCAGTTATGGCAGAGTATATTGTTGCTAGCATTAGTTGTGAGGCAATATGGTTGAGAAAGCTCTTTGGAGAGTTGTTTGAGCATGTTTCGAATACAACAATGACATATTGCTACAAAAGTGGGATCCATCTGGCAAAGAATCTCATTTTCCACGAAAAGTACAAGCACATTGAAATTAGATACCACTATATTTGGGATATGGTGCAAAGAGGAATTGTAAGACTCCATCACATTTCAACTAATGAGTAGATAGTTGATACTTTTACCAAGGCTTTGCCGAAAGGGAATTTCTTGGTCTTCAGAGAACAGTTTGGAGTGGTGGATGTGACCCTTCTAGGAAAGGGTCACGGCTAATCGAGAACACTAAGCTATGCTCTTCCCCCCTGTTTCAGCTCCCAGGGAGAGGAATTGAGCAAGGAGAGCTCCTAGGATTGAGGCAACTCTGGACAATAGGATGTGTGATCCATGTCATTTATGACAAGTTGGGTATCCTCCCCTACCATCTGTTTAGGACTTGACAAAGTATACCCCAGTATGCATCCTACCCACAAGTTGGGCTTCTCGGGATTGCCACCCATCTGGCCAATGTGTGAAGAGAGACTTGGAGTGTATGATCCTTACCTCCAGTAAGTTGGGTATCATCTCCAAGTTGGGTGTTCTAACACTTGATTCTTGAAAGTCAAGGTGGGAAGAACAATAGGCAATAGGATGTGTGATCCTTGTCACTTATGACAAGTTAGTTATCCTGCCTATTGTCAGACAATATGATATAGTGTGTGATCCTTACCTCTCATGGTAAGAGGTATCTCGCCTATTGTCGTTGGATATAGGGTGACAGATTTATCTCCACTATGATGATTCTTCTTCTTTAGATTTCAGAAGTTCAAGCATATGAGTAGAAATGAGCAAAGATGAGATATGATGTGTTTCAACAATGATGATGACGAGACATTCGAGATGAGACTTATGATGAAGTCAATAATTTCTCCCTAAGCTGACAAATTCCCTCCTTTGGGAAAGCCCTCCTCATCCTATGGAGACCCTACTAGCCCTTAGAAGAATTTAATTTTCTCAAGGAAAAATATTATTTTTCAAGTGAAAACCACATATGATAAAAAGTACAAGTTGGCTTGGACAGAGAAATTCGACCTCCTTGGACACATAAACAAACCACATGTCACATCACTTGGAAGCATCTCATCACATCACGTCATCTTCTCTCTCTTGATTTGATTGGTTCGCATAGGTTTGAAATAAGAGGTCTGATCTCAAATGTGCGAAGGGAGGGAAGAATTTTCTGATTTGTGCATTGACTTTCTGTTGGGATAGCGTTGACCAGCCTTTGACTATCTTTGACTTGGGTTTGTTTGACTTGGAATTATCTTTGTTTTGAAAGGCTGAATTGATTGGACAAGAGACTGAACTTTTTTGGTCTATTTGACCAAGGCTGACCACAGACTTTGATTGCAGATTTGTTGAGGTTTGACTGCAAGTTTTATCTCTCCTTTAACCGAGTTTTTGTGGACTGCTTTGACAAGGTTTGACTAAGGAAAGAAGGTTGAGTTCTTTGATTGTTCGATCAAGCTTTTTGAAGGTTGATTTAACCGTTATCAGGACTAGTTAGGGCAACTTTAATTGTAGTTGTCTTTGACAAGAATTGAAAACTTTGACTGTGGATCAGATTTGTGTTTTGGGCTCATCTTTGAGTGGATATTGGTTGGTCAAAGGTTTGACTTCGACTCGTTGTTGATATACTTGGATATTGAATATCTCTGTTGAACATTTGATGACAATCTAATAGAGGAAGAATTCAGAAAGAGTTTTCCCCTTGTGGGGTTTTCTCCCTGATCTTTGACCAAACCACTATGTCTATTGTTCTTGGTTATCTTCTATTGTGCATTTGATTTATTTTTCTATCTACAATTTCTTATTGTTGTTGGACGATTGAATTATCTTGGAAATTGATTGCTAATTGAAGTAGAATTGGAATAAGTGATTGTGTTAAGCATAGAACACTGGAAAGTTAACACACAGTGCCTCATTTTGGCATGAAACAAACCCGCCAGCCCCAACTCAACAAAAGGTATGGCTCTCTTTCCCTCATTGAGAGACAGAGCGTCTGGAGTCAATTTCAGGACATCTCGTCCAAACTCCACCTCATGGACGTGATTATTCGACCTACAGTTCTTTATGGCTCTGAGGTTTGGGGGCTAAGCTTGGTACAGATAGACTAGGTTCAAATGGAGAGAGTCCAGACCTTGCGTCTTAGATGCATGATACATACAAACATATAGTTCCACAGCCTATTATCCAGGCGAAGTTCGGTGCCCATCCATTATGCCTCGAGATCATCTTTTGCCTAGTCTCTTTCCTCCATAGAGTTAGATCTCTCCAGGACTCAGCGACAGGTAGAGAGTGTTACCCCTACCTAACACTTTGCTCCTCGAAGGAGCTCACTTCAGACCAATCTATAGTAGTACACATGGGTGGTTATCAGAGGCGTCCCGACTCCTCCAGTGTGTGGCCACCTCCCCCCATTCAGATTCTCTCTTGAACCAGCTCATTCGAGAGGATATCTATCGACTATACACTCAAGTCACATGGATTTCACCTCCTACGAGCCTTGGTCTAAAGATGTCTTTCTATTTGGAGCATTTCTTAGAGTTGCAAGATGGTCTCATCATCCGTCCCCCTACTTGCGCCAATATTGGATGCACTCTCTTAGGATACCCCTAGGGTAGCTTCGTGTTGGCTCACATCGTCTAAGAGTCGAGAAAAACCATCATATTCCTCACTTAGACAAAATTTGCCAAGTGTGCCATCTTTTGGAGCCAGAGACTGAGATGCACCTCATCTTTGGGTGCCCTGTTTACTATGAGATCAGAGGATGGTTCCTCTCTACTTTTTTTCTGGTACCAGGACTAGAGATGCTTAGCCCTTTTTATCTAGAGACCTTTACAAATAGATCTCAACTCTTGCACACTTCAACTCACCCTGGGGTTTCGAGAACTATTACCTCTTACCCCCAAGTTGTTTTGTCTAGTCGAAACAAGAAGTGGCATAAGAATGAATGCCATGACATTGAATCATGATCAGAAGGCATCTAAGAAAGGATGTAATAAAACAAAGAGGCATAATGACATAAATCCTCCTATCTATTATAACAATCATGCACCATTGAAAACGAGGACTCAAGAAATATGAAGGGAAGTTGCTATATCAAGACATTATGGTTGATTATGCTCAATAAGCTTAGCCTTTGGTTACTTGACTATGCTTTACTTCGCTGATCAGATGCATGTAAATAATCGATATCTTATTCTTACATGTCATATTGGTCTTCGAGAAGTGTCTTGGAGGTAATCCCCCTGTTGATGGGATTTTTGAATATTCAGAAAATTTATAGCTCCATCCCGTTGTGTAACTCAAAAATGATTCCAGATGGGTGAGGAAGATAAGATCTTATGAGCTGTGTCATAGGACTTGAAAGCCAAGGATCAATAACATTGGAAAATAAGAAGATATGCTTAAAGGGGAAATTGCAGGAAATCAAATGACACTTGATGCAAATTTTCTCCATGGACAGAGAGGGAAGGCTCATACCAGGCCATTAATGAAGCATTCACAATTAACCCTATCAGATCTAAAACCAGTGAATCAAAGAAGAATAGAGAAGCACATGAAATAAAATCTAGAGTAGGACATATCAAACAAAGACACAAATTCAACCATTTAAGTATAATCATAAATTTATTGAAGTTACAGAAATGGCCTCGTATATTCATGCCATATAATTGGGCTTCCTCATTAAATGGAGGAGCAATATGAATCTCAGATCTAAAACTTTTGCAACCCTAGAGATGAGTGATATAAACTCAATATCTTTCCTCCCCCAAGTGGTAAAATTCCAATCTTTTGGCTTTCAAAACTGACCAGGTTTACAAGGAGGATGTGGTTGGACAATGCTTGGAATGCTGAAAATACATAGGGAAGAACCTTATGAAGAAGAGATTCAATTATATCACAGCAAAAAGAAAATTGAGAGTCAAAATAGTCTAACAAATGGTAAGTGCAAATGGGAAAATGTCAGAGCCTTTCTTGAGTTGTTTGCTCCTTTGTTTATAGGCCATTAAGATATCGTCAACAAAACCTAGAAACCAACGTTTTCAGAACCAAACCATTGACGGAAATGATAGAGCCCCAAAACTTGGAGCCGGTCAGAACACAAGTGGAACTGGTAAAAAAAACAAACCAACAATCTGGTCATCCATATGAATCCAAACCATTTATACACAAATATGCAAAAATTCTCATTAATATAGCATGTAAAGGTGCATATAACCAAAATAGCATTGAGTGCAATCCTTCTCTAAGCCAAAAATACATAAACAAACATGAGCTAGCTGGCCTCTAGCATCCAAATAAAATCATGCTACAATAAATAGCTACATATCAAAAAAATCATTTCTTATATTGGGATCTTTATCATCAATATCACCATCTAAAGCATTAAAATAAGATAGAAAAATCTTAACATGTCAGGTCAAGATTTTGTTTTAGTGATGAGTCCATTTTTACAAGGATCATGACAATGGAGTTCAACAATCAAGACCACTAACAACAGGGCACATAGAGGGCTTGGTGCTCTTGATTAAACGTTATTTTTATACCATGACAAAATCCAAGGGAAAGGTTGCAATCCCCCAATCATGAAATCCTAAAAACTGTTAAGTCTGCTGGATTTTGAGTGGGATCTGAAATTCTACATTCTCCACATGAAATCCAATGAGGTCGGAACCACTCTCAAACATCCTCAGTCAATTAATGGTAATTGTAAAAATTAAAGTAAAATGTTAATTGCATAGCAATAGTAGGGGCCCCAGGCTTGAACATTAGGCTTCTCCACTCAAAAGTTATTGGGTTTGTTTTCTTAATTGTGTTTGGAACATCCTTCGGCGCATTGTATAGAATCGGACGGTTCGGTACAGAAACATCCTTTTTCCGGTTCCAGACCTCCAACTGGACCGGTTTGGGGGTCAAACCAGTCAGACCGGCCAGTTCCACCGGTTCTGGTTTGGATCCAATAACACTTGCTAGAACCAATCATTGTTTTTAAATAGTGTTACATGGGGAACATGAACCCTAGGGAGGGGGGCACACTTGTCATTCTCAATATACTCTTGGGATGCAGGTACTCCAAGGGAAACTGTAATGAAAATAAATCAGCATCATCGTAATAATACTGCTAATTATAATAGCATCATATCCAAAATAAAATAATAATACAAGGTAAAGAACTTACTGATGAAAAGGCATTACTCTCCATAGAGCTACCCCTTGGAGTATTTTTAGGGGATACCCTCACTGTAATCACCATATCATATCAATCAATTACTCGAAATATTAGTATAGTTTATTGGCATCATTGTCTCTATTCGATAGGAGCATTTTCATGCTTCAATTAAATTTCCATTGCAAAAATCGATGGATGGATGAAATGTACAAGAATATAATGAATTACTTAGGCCAATTGAGCCAACTTGCAACAAAAAGGGCATATACTTTGAATTATCATCCTATGTCTCCAGAGGACCTAAAGTAACCTCTATCAAACCTTTGGTGCAAGAAATAGAGGTAGGGGGTATCTCATGAAAAATGAGATGAAGTGTTATTATGGAGATCTCAAACTCTGAATTTATCAAAGATACTGAAATAGAAGAATAATATTTCGAACCAAAACCACACAATGCATATTGTGGCGACCTCCCTTTGAATAATTGCAAGGATGAATTTCCTCCAGTGAAATAATAAATGACGTGATCGAAATTAAAGATGTTGACCATTCACTGCGGTTCAACCCAACAACTGCAGTGTTTGACAACATGGATGCTTTCACAAGTTGTGTATGCTTCTTCTGCAGAGAGGTGTCGGGGCACCTATAATCCACTTCATAGTCTAATTCCTATATCTTTAAAAATTCGTAAATTTGCGATTGGGAAACTTCTACATGGTCAATGTTATCTATGCAGAATGTCTAAAATCGTTGGTGCTCTAATGATTAAATTCTAACTTCTAGTATTCATCTAGAAGTACCACAAATATGTTACATGGAATGCATCCAGTCATCTACAAACATAAAAGCGCAATGCTCAAATATGTAAGTTGCAGAAACATTTAATATTTAAAATTTCCATTATTTCAGGACTTTGCATATTTAATTCCGCTCCCTCCCCCCCATCCTCTCCCACAAACAAATTTAAAAAAATAAAAATAGAAATAAAGTAAATATAAAAACAAAAATTCAAATATTATTGTTGTACCCCCTTCTCATTACCCCAGTTCCCTGGATATTGTGGGGTACCTTCCAAGTTCCAACCATCCCACAAACCCAAAACTATGTTCAAATAGAAAGTGATGGGTATGAAAATATATGTAACTTGCAGTTAGACATAAATCCAAATGGCAGATTGTCAAACGATGAGGAAACAGAGAAAATTTCAAGCTACAGTTTCAGCTGTTATAGATGATTTTGATGAGAATTTCACCTGGCTAAGACTAATTGCTGATTAGGATTGTTTGTACCCGAACCAGTGGGGCTCCACTTGATTGTATAAATTTCCTGTAGGCAGAATACAATTTTGAAAAGCAAATTCCAGGAGCATAAAAAAGTGTACCAGAATCAAAGTTTTAGAATGACTAATTATGATAATAAGTACCTTAGTGTGTTCCTTGAGATCATGTAGACATCTGTCCTGTTTCATACTCCATATCTGCATTGACATCCACAACATGTTATGAATTCGACATAAAACTTATGAAAATTACTTCTGGACTTGAAGATTCCCACTACCTTTGCTGTGAAGTCATCAGAGCAAGATGCAAGAAGTGTCCCAGTAGGGTCCCATTTAATAGCATTGACTTCATCCTGAGAAAAGGTTTAAAAACGATGAAACATCAACTTATTTACTAACAGATGAAGCAAGACAATGTAATAATATCACAGAATCATCAACAGTAACTGTTTCTAGAAAGAAATCCAAATGAACGAATTCCCAATTAGTATGCCAATATTGTGTTGCTGTTCACATCACTCTGTATCCTCCAGTCATTTTTGTACACTTAGTCAACAAAACCTATCCACATTCTATTGAAAAGGAAAAAGAGAAAATTAGCGTGAAAGGAAGCCAACGTGTAGTGACCTTACCAACCAACAATCAAATGGAGGTTTTAAAAAGGTAGAATCTTTAAATATTTAGTCAAGAATTTTAATTACTTAACCGCTAATAAACCATAAACAGTGAAAGAAGAAGGAACTGATCACAAGGATCTTGAGTAATGTGGTCCATAGTCTTCTTCCAAGAAAATTAAACCAGTGACATGAAAGTTATCACCAAAGACGCAACCTATAGATAAGGCAACAAACCTGATGCCCAGAAAAAGTTTTGATAGGGCGATTTTCCCCAAATTTACAAACATATATCATCTTGTCTGTGGAGCATGTGGCAAACGAGACATTATTCCGCCAATCAACATCGAGAGTGGGTGCTGCACCAAAGATATCTTCATTTAGCAACAATAATTTCACCTGAAATTCTTGGCTATTGTAAATAAACAAGCAACCAAGAAGAATGAAATGGAAGGCTTCAATTTAGATCAAGAATCTTTACAGATTATCACACACCTGAATGAAACTCAAATTGTTGTTTTGATTCCCCCGTCTTGGCATCCCATATAATCGCAGTTTTATCCACACTTCCACTAAGAAGGCAGTCTCCTTTCTTGTTCCATTTAAGAGAGAAAATGGGTCCTTTATGTTTGTTCAATGTGTTCCTCAATTCTCCTAGCAAGCCAAAACAAAGTTAGAATATAAGTTGTAATAACCAATCTGATACAGACAGAAGGATAAAACAGTCCATGGACCAGTTGTAAAACTTTGAATACATGCAGAAGAATCAAATGTAAATGTCTTATTGTTAGAGTGTGTGTTGGTTTAAATCAGTTTATAATTTAGTAAAGGAAAAAGAAACCTAATAATAACAGTTCTTTTCCCTTTTTATTGGATGCCCTTAGGGGAATAATAGTTTTGATCTATGGACAGCAGATACCCTAGTATCTCCAATCACAAGAGATCATGCTGGGCACATCTAGGACACATGCCAGACACCCACTGATGAATCCTCAGTATAACATAGGGTTTGTGTCAGGTGTGGACAACAGGGCAGTAACATTTCCTGTAATAAAACACATTGTCTAGACTGATATTAGTCTCGATTGATATGAAAGAAATCCTTCCACTTAAAAACTACTACAGCCATTTAAGTTACAAGACACCTTTAGAATTCAGTTAAAACAATTAAGTCATATGCTTGAAACAAGACATCAAACATTGTGGAAAACAGCCTTCCAGGAAACAAATTTCAGCTGGTTGTAGAACTTCAAATGATGATGTTCCTTGAAGCTGGCATCCATCAGAAATACACAAAAATGTCTAATCAGGTATATCAACATCTTCAGCCTATTCAACTCTAGATCAGTGTTGCAAACATCCTGATTTTATCGCAAAATTGTGATTTTTTAACGTAGCTGATGTTTGCCGATTTTTACTGATATTTTGGTGGTATCTTAATTTTGCCGATGTTTGCCGATTTTTACCGATATTTTGGTGGTATCTTAATTTTGCTGATGTTTGCGGATTTTTACCGATATTTTCTCAATTTTTATGATTTTTTTGGTTTTCTGGACCCTTAATTGACTATGGCAATATAATATCTTTCTGCGTGTTTGGTAATCTCCAAAGGTCCTTTTTGACGCATACAAACTCAGCATGGTCTGAGTGACAGTCGTATCTAGACGAGCAATCTGAAATTTGAATATCAAGTAGATGGATCTTTGGAGAAATCAAGGTCTATTATTCAAAGATTTATTTTACAGAAAACAAAATAAATCAAGGCCAACCTTACCATCCTTACTCCAAATCCTTGCTTGTCCATCATAAGAACCAGTTGCGAGTAGTGTCCCTTCTCCCTGAACCAGTCCAGCAGTACAGGAAAATTAAGATATTGACAAGATTCTCTTTGAAGACTAGAAACCATAATATATAAATGCTCCTTCACGTAATATTAAATTATATAACTCACATTCCAATCAAGGGTTGTCACATCCTTGCTCTTTTCATTTGTTCTACCCTTGAAATGTTTCAAAACAAGAGCTTTTGGAGTCCCATTCTGGATGGAAGATCCACATGGGCCTTCTGGGATTGTCCAAATTCGAGCTGTTGAGTCTCCAGATCTGTAAGACACTCAAGAACAGTAATCAATACATACTAATAATTACTGATACAACATACAGGTGAAATTTGGTTAATGTCTTCTCTATAATACATAGATCAAGATTACAAGAGTTCCAGATTTCACAAATTGCTTAAACAGAACAGAAAATAGAAAAACTTAAAAAATACTAGCATCTAGAGATGGCCAAATTAGCTGAAATAATGGTGGATCAATGAATTATACTGATTTGTAACCAAAAAAGATCTTATGCATGTTAACTGAGACCATAAAAGAGACATCCTTAAAACAAAAGTAAGAAATAATCCAGTTGGAACATCATCAACAGGGAAAACTCCATTAGATTCTTCAATTCGCTTCAAAAGGAAAGAAGATGCATCTAGAACCTCTTACTGGTCAGTAGAAACAGGAAGAACCAAAGTCTTCTTTTCCAAGGGACTCTAAAATATGTGGCAATTTATGAGGGCATTTTGATACGTTAACAGATCATTATTCTGTTGCTTGATTCAAACAACCTGGCTAGAATACAGGGCATCATTTTTATAAATGTACGACAACACTACATTTGATGCCAAAGTCACCATTTTCTTGCATTCCAAGCAATGTTGCACGAAGCGGGGACGTGGAAGCGTCATTTCCCAAAAATCTAGGAAGTGAAGCATCTCGGAAGCGTCTACTATATATATATATAGATAGATACACATTTCCCAAAAATCTAGTAAGCGAAGCGTCTACTATATATATATATATATTGCATTCATATTCAAAAAAACATCCCAAATACCAAATTGGTTGTAGAAGACATGAAAACATGCATATTTTTACATGAATCAAGATAGATATGGCATCCATGATTCCATTGTACATCAATGATTAATTAATCGAGAATCAACCATCTAGATTCTAGCAATTACAAACATACATCAAACTTTTAAGCACATCATAAAACATAAAACATAAAACATTTAGAAGATAAAATCATCAAACATTCAAGTAACTTATCTAGCAAGTGAGCAACCGTCAACATGAGTCATGTCCAAAATTCAAATGATAATGATACAAAATAGGCCACTTGGCCACCACCAAGACTCAAGTACACACTGAACTAGGAATAGTAAGACAAAAAAGTTCAAATTCACAACAAGAGTCTACAAGTCTAATCTATGACAAAAGTAGTAAATTGTGACTATATCTACTAATCTCTCCTTCTTCCACGTGGTGGCAATGAAGAATATGGTGGCTCTAGAAGTTGTAGCAATGACTGTGGAACTAATGAAGATGAAGCCCATGTTGTTGGTGTTGAAGCATGGAACCCGGGAACCAAGGGATCGGATGGGGTGGCATCTCAACTCAATCATCATCATCCTGGATAAGATCATCCTCCAATTTCTCTAATCGTAACACTCCATCCTCCAAATTGGGCTCCTCTGTATTTGTGTCCCAAACCTTAAGGTCTTTATTAGTATTTGCATCATCACAGTAATGGGCCGACAATCGCAAGTTGTAGTGAACATAAACCAAGCTCTCTTCCCGATCTAAATTTAACCTGTTCATTTTAACACTGTGGATGAAAGAATAAGAGCTCCAACACCTCTCTGCAGAAAAAGTGTTTACCACCTTTGATAGCACCCGCAATGCCAAAGTTTGTAGAAGTGGAGTAGCACCTCCATGCATGTTCCACCACTCAAGAGAAGAAAAATTCTCTCGATCTCTAATTGCATGCATGCTCCCAAATGGACCAGTGCTAAGCATATAGTTGCTCAAATGTTTCCAAACCATGGCAACCTCCTCCTCATCAAGGACTAATTTATCCAATGCTTTCATATAACCAAATAGAACCTCTAGATCTAGGTGTGGTTTTCACTGTCACTACGGTGTTGGTATTGAAAGCCATGATGGATGATAGTATTTAGCTGTCAGAACATATACTAAGGCATGCAATGGAACGTTTAGCATATTCCATTGTTTTTCCACCTCCGCGCGAATATAATTATACAAGGTGATATCTCTACACCCAAAAATGTCTTTAATTTGCCCCAACATGCTATCCATTTGCTCATACACCTCCCCAATTATTGGTCGATCTGAATCTGCAAACTTGATCATGTAGTAAATTGGTTTGGTGAATTGCAAAACATATTTAATCTATGACCAAAAGTAACTGTCAAGAATAGTGTCCTTGGCTATATTAACACCATCTCTATCAATGTTAATTTCCTCGCATGATTCAGAGGTCAGCATATTAGTTAAGGCTTGTCTCACCTTCATTAGCCACCTAAAGGTGAGGTAATAAGTTATAACTTCCAAATCTTGTTTTTGCAAGTTTAAGCAACTTCAACTTGGAGTGAGTGCCATAAAAGTAGTTTACCCATGCATGCACTGTGATAACTTTAATGAGTTGCTTCCCTCTCTTGTAAAGCCCATTAATCCATCCACATTCTTTATGCTTCGCAATATCATGCATCAAAAGGTTCAATGTGTGCACCAAGCACCTGGACCAAAATATGTGTGGATAAGTATGCTCAATAATCTCTCATGTTGCCTTACAATTTGCTACATTATGAGTGATCACTTGAACCACATTATTACGACCAACATCTTTGATTGATTGCAATAGGAGATATGCAATATTTTGGGCAATTGCACTAACAGAGGAGGAGTCATGAGATGTAATAAATACTGCATTACTAGCAGAAACACCAAGAACATTTATCAAATGTTGGTTTCTAACATTTGACCACCCATCTAATACAATGGATACCCCACAATCCACCCACCCATTTGTAAAACGTGTCAAATCTCTTTGAACCTTTGCTTTTTCTCTTTCTAATAACATTGTTCTAGCTTTCTCCTAGTTGGGGCTCTTGTATCCTTTTGGGGCCTCATTGATGGCCTTAACCATCTCATGCCAATAGGGAGAGCAAAGCACATTGAATGGTACACCGCAATAACAAATAAACCAGACTATCTTTCCATCCACATCATCCCTCCGAACAACATTCAGGAAATCCCCTATTGTTCTTCTACTTCCAGAGGTTGCAAAAATACCATGAGGAGATGAGCTACCAAATCTAGAGGTTGCACTTGATTCAGAATGAGTTTCTTATTTCTTATTTTTTTGTTGTGCAACCTCCTCTATTTGGAAGTATTTTCGATTTGCTATCCCCACGTCACCCTTTTTGTCACCATTGTCCAACACCCCACAAAGATGCCTCCTCACACGAGTATATGAACCACCATATGGTTTTGCTCCATGACAACCATGAGGGCACAAAAACTTGTAGCTTCCACCGCCTTTTCCACCTTCATGTTTGGTCACATAATTCCACAAGGGCGTCAATGCAACTTTCCACTCTAGGATTTCAATGTTCTCTTCATCCCCTTCCTCTTCAAACCCTCCTCATCATACATTGGGTCTATCATATGGGGACCACTATCATCTTGTTCTTCTTCCCTTCTATTCCTACTCCCCCTTGCCATCATGAAAACCAAAAGTGGAATGATACATAGAAGCCAAAAGAACACCATTTTGGAATATGAATATAGATGGACAACCTACAATGAAATGAGCAAGAAGAAAGAATGGTAAAGAGTGGGAGAGGGAGGAGAAAAAATACAAACAATAACGACAGAAAAAAAAGGGAGTTTGGGGTTTGCACTTACCTCTTAAGCTCTTGTAGATGGAAGCCTTTCTTCACTCCTCCAAGCTCATCCTCCATCACTGCTCCTAGCTCTCCTCAAGCCTCTCTTCTCCAAGCTCTCCAAAAATATGAGTGGGGAAATGAGAGGGGGAAATGAGCTTTATCCCCATCTATCATTTCCCTAACTCAACCTAAACCCACCCCCAACTCAAGTTAAACGAAAAAAAAAAAAAAAATTTAGGTCAGTCGACCACGCGAAACTGCCCGTCGGGCATCAGATCCGCTCGAGATCCGTATGGATCCATGCTCAATCCGCCACAGTTCGGAAATCCAAAAACGCATATCGGGCTGGCACGGTTCCGAAATTCCAAAAACCGTGATTTCTGGCCAGATCCGTGGTTCCAGATTTCTGAACCGCGGATCTATACAAGATGCGGATCCCAGTTTAGATCCAAGGGGGTTGTTTCGTGCAACACTGATTCCAAGTACACCTGAGTGTCGTTTGACCATAATAGATTGAACCTTGACAAATTTCATGCAAGGAATTGTTACAAACTATAATAAGAGCAACCAATTACATTTATTATCCATAAGTTCATAACCTACAAGGTGAAAGCCTCAAGCATTAGTTAAAGTAGTCATGAGCCAGACATGAGATCTCTCCCCCAAAGTTGGGGGGGTCATGGGTTTGACTCTCTTGATCACCTAAGGATTAGGGTCTATAATCAAGGTGGATGATTTTCCCCATTTACCAGCCACGACACATATGGAAGTACTTGGCAAATTTTCAGCGAGCTCTCCTCCTTGGGAAAAAACCAGCAGTATTGAAGTGTTTCCAGCAGGATTGATGTGCATCCTCAGAATTTCAATACCTGATATTATTAAGCAACCTCAAATGCCCAATACCTTGTAAGGGACTAAACATCTGGCAACATATTAAAAATCTTATATATTGTAATGTCAACAGAGCATGACCAAAGTTATTCAAGGCAATAAGAACATAACCTCAACCATGAAATGATTACCCCACTATATGATATATATATATATATATATATATACTCTAGATTCTCTAAAACTCTCTGTGTTTAGACTTTCTTTCCGTAGGTAATAGCTTCCCCATAAGAATTCCCGTTGCTATCTCTATTTATTAAAGTATTATAATCTCATTGCCCAGTTTTAGCCATTATGGACATTAATAAAATTTCATTCAATTCTCTATCAACTTCAACAACAATATGCCAAAATCCTTCCCAGAAACAAGGCACAATCCTTGGATAAGTAACAAGGCAAGTATTGTTGACATAGCATCTACTTAATTGCATTCCAATTTGTTTGTCCAAATAAATAAGCAATGTGTATCGACGAATTACAGTTAATCAGAAAACCCAAAAAAGGTAATATGTATTTCAGAAAACGAAACAAGGATAATATGTATTAAAAAACATACAAACAATGGAACATTACAGGCTCAAATTATTTATATAGCTTCTATACCTATAAAAGATATGTTAATAAAATTTCTCGGAATTTTCAGAAACAAATTGTAGTGAAGATTTTGTCTAAAATATGCCATGATATAAAATAACCAAAGAAAATTGTCCCATTAAGACAAATTACCAAACATCACTATATGGAAAATGTCATCCCTATAGTCCTACAAAATGCTCTAAACAGAGAAGAAATTGTACCAAAGACAAAAAAATCTCTATAGAGAATAGTTATGGTAGTATATCCCACCAAGATGATCCTGGTGAAGCCAAGACAATGAGATGAATCAGGAAGAAGCAGAAAAAAAACAGTGATGACTTAGGTCTCTAGAGATCAATCACAGCAGTGTTGACCAGAGATAACCCTTGTAAAGGCAAGACCATTAGAAATTAGACCACGAGATGAATCAGGAAGATGCAGAGGAATGAAGAGCAGTGCGTTGAAAAATGTAACTAGAGTCAGTCTTCATAATGTAATAAAATATAATTTTTATCATTGATAATAATCATTATTATTATTATTATTTGTCAAAAGCATGTTCTTCATGCTTATAGAGTCAATTGAGTCAAAAAGAATTTATTATGAGTCAAAAAAAATGTATTTGAGTCAAGTCACATTTGGACTTGTGTAAGAAAAAGAAAAAGAAATTTTATTTTTGAGTCAAATAGTCAACACAAGACCAAGTCGGCCCTCCTTGGACAAGTCAGCCTTCAGCCTGAGAGGCAGCTATTAGACCCCTTTGGACACGTATAAATACAAGTCAACTCAATCTCTTGGAAGCTCATTCATTCACTCAAAACACAACATCAAATTTTGTGCCAAAGAAGAAGAAAAATCAACCGAAGTCAAAGGAGTGAGAAAATCCGAGTTTTTCTGCCCAAGTTCTGCTCACACGTGCAAAGGTTCTGCGATTTTCTGAAGCTGGTACAGGGCCGAAATTCGGCCATCCACTGCAGGTCTGAAAATTTTGTGGTTTGACCAGATTTCATAGATTTTACCAGCGTTGACTTTTGTTTCCTTTGACTTGATTGGAGGAGACTTAGAGGAGGGTTGACTTGGTAAACTTGTAGTAGTCTTGGTCTTGGTTTTGGGTCTTGGATATCTCATTTTGATCTGATTCTATAAGAGAGGGATTGGTTGGGTTTTCACCCTTGTGGGGTTTTTCCCTGGGTTGGAGCCTAATTTCTGGTGTTCTTTGTCTCTTTCTGATTTTTATGCTTTGATATTTTATATAATTGTTTGATGAAGAGAACATAAATTAATAAGAAGACAGCTAACATTCACAAGCAATTATCAAGAAAGAGCAATCAAGCATTAAACTATCTAGGACTTGGTTTCTCAACATGGTATCAGTGCTAAGGTGAAGGAAGGAAGCTTGAAGATCAAAGGTTATTGGCAATCTTATTTGAAGACAGATTTGCAGCAGCTATCTTCTCTCTCTCATTTTTAATGGCAAGGTACATGAAGGAAGGTATCAAGGCTCTTAGAACTCTCTTTGGATTCATCAAAGGATACATCACCAAATTCATCTCTAATCTATCTAAGGGATTCAAGAATGGAATTCTATACTTTGCACTTATAGGTTCATTTGAAGATGAAAGTACATGGGTAATCGATAGTGGAGCTTCAAGGCATATGACAGGTGAACGTGGGCATCTCAATACCCTAACTAAAGGAAGGTCTTCTCACAAAGTCAAACTTGGACATAGGAATAGTTACTCAGTCAAAGGGATTGGACCTACCTCCATAGAGCTGGAATCTGGTGGAAACATTCATCTCAACAACATCCTCTATGTTCCAGGTTTGGAAAAGAATTTGCTTTTCTTGTTTAGAAGATAAAGGAGACAGGGTAGCATTTGTTGATGGCAAAGTAATTGTTTGGGCAAAGGGATCTAGTATAGAAAATGCAAGGACAATTGGGATTCGTGAGGGGAGATTGTATAGACTTCTAACTCCTCCTCCTCAAGCTTTAGTACATTTGGGCATCAATCCTTGTGAATTGTGGCATAGATGATATGGCCATCTCCATTATAAAGGATCGCCAACCTTGAGTTAAATGGTTATAGATATGCCCCAATTGAAAGAAGAACATGAAGAAGTTTGTAAAGGGTGTGCCCTGGGTAAAAGTGTGAAGAAGCCATTCCCTAGCAGTGACTCAAGATCCAAGGAATTCTTGGACCTAATCCACTCTGATGTATGTGGACCTATGTCTGAGAAATCTCTTCGTGGTTATCAATACTATGTAACATTAATTGATGATCACTCTAGAAAAACTTGGATATATTTCTTGAAGTCTAAAGATGAAGTATTTGAAAAGATGCTACATGGCCAAGACCTTCCCAAATTCTTATGGGGAGAAGCTTTTATGACAACCGTTTACATCCAAAATAGAAATCCTCACAGAATTCTTGAGAACATGCCCCCAAAAGAAGCATTTACAAGAAAGAAGCCTAATGTTGATCACCTCAGAATTTTTCGATGTCTTGTATACATTCATATTCGCAAGGACAAGAGGATGAAATTGGACCCTGTACGTATGAAAGGTATCTTCATTGGATATAGCACATCATCCAAAGCATATAAAATCTACATCAAGGAAGAACGATGTATTGAAGTAAGCAGAGATGTTACATTCGATGAAAGCGTTGCATACAAGAAGTCCAAGGATATCCTCATTGACTCTTATGGAGAAGGAATTATCTTTCCCAATGAAGAGAGTCCAAGGCAAGAAAATCCTCCAAAACCTACAACTGATCATCATGAAGAACCAAACAGACCAAGCAAATATGTACAACCAGTCATCATTACAGAAACTTGAAAAAGACCAGCTTGGTTAAGATCAACTCTACAAGAAGTCAAAGGACATGCAGCAGCAAAAGGAACATTCAAAGAAAGCAAGAAACCCAAGAAATATTCAGGTTATGCAGCGTATATGACAAAACTCATTGAAGCAGAACCTACCTCTTATGACAAAACTCATGTTTGCAAGTTAAAGAAGGCTCTATATTGCTTAAAACAAGCCCCTAGAGCATGGTATGCCAGAAAGGATGCTTATCTACTAAGGCTTGGTTTCGTCAAAAGTATTGCAGATCCAAATCTCTACATCAAGATGGTAAAGAATGAGCTAGTGATCATATTACTTTATGTGGATGATTTATTGATAACAGGTGTGGAGCATCTTATTCGTCAATGCAAGAAGGATCTAGCAGTTGAATTTGATATGAAATACCTTGGATTAATGCACTATTAACTAGGGCTCAAAGTTTGGCAAAAACCTGGAGAAATTTATGTTGGTCAAGGAAAATATGTGATCAAGATGCTACAAAAATTTGGGATGATGGATAGTAAACCCATGACAACACCAATGATCACCAATTTGAAAAAGCTAAGAAGTTTAGACTCAAGTTTTGTTGACCCAACAGCTTGTCAACAGTGGATTGGTTCTCTGATGTACCTCGTGAACACTCGACATTATATATGATTTGCAGTAAACACTCTTAGCCAGTTTCAGATGGAGCCTAGACATGATCATTGGATAGCAACCAAACATCTTAAGATATCTTCATGGGACCATACATCATTGTTTGAGATTCATTGCAGGAAATGAGATTCAATTATTGGGATACACATATTTCGATTGAGCAAGTAGTGATGCAAATGGAAAAAGTACTACACATTGTTGTTTTTGTTTGGAATTCTCTATGGTTTCATGAATGAGCAAAAAACAAGACTCAATTCCATTTAGTATTGTTAAAGTTGAACATATAGCGGCCAATGAAGTTAGTCGAGAAGAAGTTTGGCTCCAAAAATTGTTTGCAAATCTGTTTAAAGGACCTTTGGACTCTACCATCATATGTTGTGACAACCAGAGCTGCATAAAGCTAACAGAAGACCCGGATTTCAATGCAAGGACGATGCACATTAATATCAAATATCACTACATTCGAAGCTTGGTGTAGGATGGGGTGGTGAAGCTACAGTACATCTCCACTGATGAACAGGTAGCAGATATATTAACAAAGTCTCTCCCTAACAAGAAGCTTGAGTATTTGCGAGACAAGCTTGGGCTTATGGATATCTCCTCCCTGGTTGAGAGGGAGTTTGGGTGGACACCATATTCTCCATGTGTCATGTACTATGGCCACGACTAACAACCGTAAGCCTAGTAAAGGCATCGGTATGGAGAATTGTGGATTGAATAAGCATCTGGGACCGATATTCTTTCAGAATTTGTACGTTGTACATTAATCCAAGATAAGAATAGTCCTGAGGACCGATATTTACTGGTGTCAAATATTGTGACAATGGATTATCCAGATGGGGTATGTGCCTAAAGAGGCAGTGGTGTCCAAATTTATGCCTCCTAGCATTGTGATCTGATCTAGTGGAGAGATAGAGCTTGTTAGTCAAGGCCTTGCTATTTTGACAATGTTGGCTATGATGATGTAAATCATCATTGATGCTTATCAATCCAGATCCTTTCTTATATGAATATTTCAACTTGAGTGTATCATGTTGTGTCATGAATGCCTCCTTAGTTAGAGGAGTGTTAAAAAATATAGCTAAGTCGGTCTTAATAATGCAATAAAACATATTTTTATCATAGATATTCATCATTATTATTAGTATTTTTGGTCAAGGTATGTTCTTCATGATTATAGAGTCAATGGAGTCAAAAAGAATTTATTATGAGTCAAAAGAAATGTATTTGAATCAAAACCCATGTTAAAATTTGGGTAGCAAAAGACAAGTGGTTCCCTAAGGCTTTGATCTTTAGCCTAAGGAAAAGTGTCCAAATGTATTTAACTTTTTCTCCTAAAGTGACTTAAGTGGTAAAGTCAAATCTAATTTAAAAGTGACTTTATAAGTGATAAAGTTACTTAGTCTATTAAAGTCAATGTCAAATTAGAAAGTGAAAAAATGACTATGGAAATAAAAGGCTAAGTGGGTCTCTATGAAAGTGGGGTGAATTAAAAAATAAAAAGTAAGAATTAAATGCACACTTATTCTCAGCGCTTGATTTAAAGCTATCTCAACCATTGGATTTAGGAATTCCCCAAAAGTCACTTAGGGTTAGGTTAAAGGAGGAAAAGAAGGGAAAAGTCATTGAGTCTTTGATGAGCAGATTGAGAGAAAGAGAGAAAGAGAGCAGGAAAAATTTCTGAGCAGAAAAGGAGTAAACAGCGCCTTGACACATTAACCAAGGCAGCACTATTTCAGCAAGTTCGAACAACAAAGCCGGAGCACGATTTTCAAGGCAAGTGGCACGAAAATCAAAGAAGGGAGAACAACATTTATTGCTGCAATACTAGCACAGATTTCAAGGTTCATACAGCAACAAGGAGGCATTGTTTTTGAGGTTCGTACAGCAGCAAACAGCGCAGAAACTGAGGTCTGTACAGCGACAGTCTAACACAATTTTCGAGGCAATCAAACTGTTGATTTTGGCACGTATTCCCAAATCCATATAGTTTTCCTTTGGCACAATTTTCGAGGGTCGTACAACTGTACTAGCACAATTTTCTATGATGTCCATACAGCATTTAATGTTGTACCTCTCGCTGTAATTTTTCTGTTTTACATTGGCACAAAAATCAAGGTGGAGTACAAGCACGGTTTTTGAGATAAGTAAACATTATTGGTTGCTGGAATTTTTACTGAACATTTCATTTCTCTGTAAACGCAATATTCAAAAATAAAGAAGAGATTTCGAACTAGTTTTCCCCGAGAGTTGTAGGGGTTTTTCTAGGAGCATATTAACCAAAAATCAGCGTGTCATTTTCTGTGTGTAGGGTTGAAATATTTTCTATGTTTTATTTCTACAATTTCCAGAATTTGTGTTTTCAGAAATATTAATCATTTCCAGAATTTTGAATGTATGTTTATGGGAATGGGCATTTAACTATATGGGAGTGATAAGGAGAAACAAATAACCGGGGTTGGGTTAAATTTTCTACATGGTATCAGAGCTTGGGTGGCTGAAAAGTGCAGTTTGGGACAGAAAGCTATTTTCACACTGAAAACTAAACCTTTACCACACATTTGAAAACTTAAGTTTGTTAGGACAGCAAGCATGTCTTTGGGTTTGAGAGTGGAGGAAAGGTTGGATGAGCAGAGCAACTATAGTTCATGGAGGGAGAGAATCCAAAGCATCTTTGAGGAGGCAAAAGTCTAAGTTGTAATGGTACATACCACACAACACCAAGTGGCAGTGCTTGCTAACCCTATTCAGTTGGCCGATTTTAATAAGAAGAATACCAAGGGAAAAACACTGATTCTGGATGGTGTTAAAGACCATGTCATTCCTCATGTGAGAGGAAAGACATATGCACATGAGATGTGGACGGCCTTGACCAATCTTTACCAGAGCACAAATGAAAACAGGAAAATGGTCCTAAGGGAGACGCTGAAGGCCATTAAAATGGCTAAGACTGATGGTGTTACAGCCTCACAAAGATCACTATTGTGAGAGATGAGTTGGCAGCTGTCGGAGAGACCATTCCACCCATTGAGTTTGTGTGGATTACACTGAATGGTCTTCCCAAGACTTGGGAGAGTTTTGTGGATGGGATTGTTGCATGGGAGAACCTTCCCAGTTGGGAAAAGTTGTGGGATGATTGCATTCAGAATGAAATCAGAAAGACCCATTGTTGGGGCTACCAAAGCCATGCTACATGATTAGGGGTTACCTTTGTTTTTTGTGGGCAAAGACTTGTAACCTTTGTTGTGTGGTTGCGAAACAAGGGATGCATTGTGCCTTGGGGTGTGTGACTCGCGAAGGAGGCTTTTGCCAGGAGGGGACCAAGCTGGAGCCCACTACAGAGAAGGGCATCTTTGTGGGTTACAGTGAGACAGCAGCAGTCTGGCACAGTTTTAGAGGCAGCCGTACTACTGATTTTGGCACGTATTCCCAAATTTGTACAGTTGTCCTCTGCACAGTTTTCGAGGAGGATCATACAGCTGCTCCGACACTATTTTCTATGTTGTCCGTACAACATTTAATGTTGTATCTTTCGCTATAATTTTTTTGTTTTGCATTGGCACGAAAATTGAGGTGGAGTACAAGCACGGTTTTCGAGATAAATAAAAATTATTGGTTGCTGGAATTTTTACTGAACATTTCATTTCTCTGTAAAAGCAATATTCAGAAATAAAAAAGAGCTTTCGAACTGATTTTCCCCAAGAGTTGTAGAGGGTTTTTCTAGCGTCATATTGACCAAAAATCAGCATGTAATTTTCTATGTGTTTCGCTGAAATATTTTCTGTGTTTTATTTCTGCAATTTCTAGCACTCTGAAATTTCCAGAATTTATGTTTTCAGAAATATTTCTAATTTCCAGAATTTTGAATGTATGTTTATGGGAATGGGCATTTAACTATATGGGAGTGATAAGGCGAAACTGATAACCGGGGTTGGGTTAAAATTTCTACAACCCATTTGGACTTTGTAAGAAAAAGAAAAAGAAATTTTATTTTTGAGTCAAATAGTCAACACAAGACGAAGTCGGCCCTCCTTGGACAAGTTAGTCTGAGAGGCAGCTATTCGACCCTCCTGGACATCATAGAATTCAAGATAAAAATGGAACAACTCAATTTTTCTACTTGGATAGCGACACCAAGATTATATGAATGTCTTAGACTTGAATTTATCAGACAAGCAATGGAGGTCAATTTTATCAACATGACCACAAAATGGTCATCAGTTGTGTCAATTAATGCCTAGCCAAAACATTGTGAAAACTCAGCATGAAAAAATTGAGAAATGTTAAATCTCTAATTCCAGAACTGATTTATTTATATACCTCAACAATTATTTTATACCCAGAAATTATGTACTCAATAAAATCTGAAAACTCCTGAAAATAAATTCACTAGTATTTAAACTTTCAGAAAAACTTTCAGAAATTAAATTTGCAGCAGAAACAAAAAAGGGAAATCAACCACACAACAGCTGAAAATTTTTCCCAATACAATATTCCTTCACTTAAGTTACTCAGGAAAATGAGGTCCTGGACCCACCAAGAACACACAGAAATTACAGTTGTTGGAACCTGAAAATCAACCTCAAGGAATTCGACCAACTAGAAATCAGCCCTCCAGGAAGATTTCGGCCCTGGAGAATTCAGCTTCTCTCACCAGCAAACTCGTGCCCCCTCCTCACCTCCTATGGCCCTTGCACACTTGAGAAAATCAGCCCTGGCAATTTCAACCCTCCTCTTCAGCAATTCAGCCACTCGGCCCTAAACTCGGCCTCCCTGATTGTTGTTCCCGAAATTCCCTTGTTGCAATACTTTTCCCTTCTCTTCAGTCCTAGAGTCTCTCACTCCTTGAAAAATACACTCTCTTAAAAGTAGCAATTTAATGAATCTTCATCTTCTCCCATAGGTTCTCTTTATAATTTCTCCATGGGACAAATCCCTAATCTCCAAAGTGATAGACGGCTAAAATTAAATCCCACCCTTTTTAGATCAACAGTGGACATTAGATAGCCTCGAGGGTTAGATCAATTGGTAAAGTTCCCATCGCTGAAGTACCTCGCCAATGGGAAGTTGCAAGGTCAATTCTCCTCGACACCCTTGGGGTTAGGCTCTGCTAGTTTAGCCAACGGGATATGATCCCCTCAGGTCGATCTGCCCAGATTTTCTCGGATTAAGATTGAAAAAAAAAATGTGGAGATTAAAATGTTAAAAACTTAGAAAGGAGATCGTATTAGTTACTCCTCTTCAACAAACACCTAAAGAGGACTTCTTCTCTTGCATGCTAGACACAATCCTATGCAAAATACCTTCTGAAGCAACAAAATCATCGAGAAATGACAAAATCAATGCTCAGTAGCAAACAAATAGGATTAATGTGAAGTGTCCAACAACATACATTGCTGAATGATTTCTTGATCAGCACCCAAAAATCAAGGGGGGCTACATGATGAAAGTATGAAGGAAAGTATGGGGTTTCCAGTGTATATCTATCTGTGTTATTCTTTGTTGCATGTGATTGGTTTCGAGTATTTCAGCTTGTGTTATTTATTCAGTTAAAAAACCAGAATATTTATTGTTACAAATCAGATTAGAAAGCATTGTTTATTTCAGATATGTGATTATTTGTTGAGACGGTAAATTTGTAGCTAGGTGTAGTGTTCTTAGGGAATTTTTTTTCCCTTACGGTTATCAAGAACATAAGGACATACTGCACTAATAGCACAATATCATTTACAACTTTCCCCAATGACAATTAAGATGCAACAGTGAACAAATAAGTAACATCAACATGATACATCAGTTGTAGCCAAGCAATAGACGAGCAGTATGAAAACTTCAGTAGCTCACATTAGTTCCACTTTTAACAATCGTTTACTAGGGTTGTCACACCATAACAATACCAGTCCATTCAATATAGACACTGACAATACAACTCAGTGATGCTTCACCAAGCTGTTGTGTGGTTGAATTCCTTCCACTCTGATTTCGCTGCTCTGCAAGCCAAGTACTGATATGCACTAGAGACCCCTTGTTGTCCTGATTTGCACTGGTGGTCTCAACTTTCAAGGTACTTCGAAGTCAACCAAAACTCAAGGAACTATACTGTGCTTCCTCCAAATGCCTTGTGGCTACAACGCTGAGTTTCAAACTAGCTTGCTGAGTAAAACAGGGGCCTCAAGGTGCCTTGCTGCCTTGAACAAAGGTTTAAACGATTTGGTTGCCCTTCAATTTTCCTTGCTGACTAGAATAGAGGCCTTAGGAAACTTACTGCCTTGAACAGGAGTTAAATCAGCCTTGTTGGCCTTCAATCTACCTCGTTGCCCTGCATAGAATGCTTCGGTAAGTATGAAGACGTCCCAGATTTGTCTCCTTAAGCCAATCTCCTCGCTTGCCAAAACCAAATGAAAGATAGAGAATTAGATAAAGGTAGAGGATTAGCTAGAGTGGGATCATCTCCACCAAAACTAGTCAAGGAAAAACGGGGTCTTAAAACCCACAAAACCTCAACTCAAAAAACAGAAGTATTCCAATCCAAATCAACGATGAGAAAATTATCTCTCCACTCTCTTATTTATAGATTCCTTATTGAGTCTCTTGTATTGTGGGGGGTTACAGGTTTAGCCCCAATTTAGGCTTCCTTCACAAGTTTTGCCCCAAACTTACCCAATGTTTCCCCAAAATATTGGATAATGGGTTCCCCCTTATCATTGACTTTAACCTATGGGGTTGGATAGGCTATTTCGTCTTCCCTTGGGCAATTAATCTTTTTTTTTCAGAAAGAAAAAAAAAACGCTGTCTATTGAAAAAATATAAACAGTACATTTCCAAGCATCATTCTGATATGCTGGCAATAAGCACAGTCCTGATATAGATCAGCATTGTAAGTATCCATCCCTAAGCATATTTGAGGAGAATTATATGCTTACAGCCTTCAGATACTCCCTAATTCATCGTGTCATATATTCACAGGACATGCATCATAACATAAAAGAAAAACATTCAAGTAAACAAAATTCAAACAGACATAACATGTCTATTCATCCACTATAATGCTGAGCATTAGCTTGCAACACATAAAACCAGTTTAATTGTGCTCAGGCTAATAATGTGATCTCAGCATCCAGATTGTAACCATATACAAAAAATATGGAGAAACAGGCTCGTTGGCTCACTTGCAGCAGTCTCCGCATCCAGAATGTAACCGTATACAGAAAACATGGAGAAACAGGCTCCCTTGTTCCAGAAAGTCAATAGCCCTCTTCAAAATGATTTCACATGGGATGGGGATCTCTGAAGCCCAGATTAGTTCTCTGTCTCTGTATTGGGAAACCTGCAAAATACCAAAATCAATACTGATTCCCTTTTTCGATAGTCCATTTGCTCTAGTATTATTTTCTCTGAAAATGTGGTACAAGGGAGGCTTGTGCATCTTGGCCCATAGTTGCTTGGTTCTCATGAGCCATCCCTGTGATCCCGGAGAGGAAAGAGCAGATTTTCCGGATGTGGCATCAATGATTTTGGAGTCTCCATATATATAAACCTCATTCAAACCCAGGTTATGGGCCGCCAATAACCCATTCCACAGTGCCATCAGCTCCGCCATGTTATTCGTACCCTTTCTGCCATTCCAACAGATATGAATCCTTTCAGTCTGTGAGATTTTGATCCATGCTCCGCATCCCATCATACCATCCTGACATGCCCCATCGAAAAAAATCGCAGGAAGGGAGATGGGGTGAGGCCTAATCCTTCGTGAGCCATCACAAATTTTTTACTTAGCAGGTTCCCTGTCTTTGATGCACTTCATGATTGCACCATGTATATGGGGGATGTAGATCGGCTTGCCATCAAAAATAAACATGTTTCTTGAGAGCCAAACTTCCCAGATGAGGAAGAATGGCAAGGATTGAGAACCTACAAGAATATTTCTTCTTTACTGGGAACCCTCCCTTCCTACTCCATTACTTTCCATTTCACCTACATCTTCAACACAACCTCATTCGCACCTGCAGTATATAAAGATGTAGCTACAATGTAGCTTATTAAGTCTTCTACAATGCACCTTAGGGTATATTCACATCAACTCCATAAGGAGACAAATCATCATCCCCCAAGGGAGCATTGCCCATATAAACTCTATACATGGGAATACAATCCTTAGGTGCATTTCATTTTTAGATTCTCTCTTTATTATGAGATTTGTGGTTAGTATCATTGTTTGATAATAGATTTTTAAGCATCCTTAAGGACTTTGATGCAATACATCTTTGATCCTAACTTCTAAGCCAGATGCTACATCTTCAACTTATAATCCTCAATGATAGGGTATTTTCATATTAGCAATGCCAACGAACACCATCTTTCTTGTGAACAATCCACCCAACACCATGGTTGACTCTTGGAGCTTCTCACTCCTAATGATGACTTTTGTCTCCTCACAACTTCTCACTACAAGTGATATTCCCACAAGAATATTTCTTCTTTAATAGGAACTCTCATTACTTAGTCCACTACATCCACTTTCACCTACATCTTCAAGACAACCTAATTCATACCTAGAGTATATCAAGATGTAGCTATAGCCCACAACGTAGTTTAAGTATTCAACCAATGCAACTTAGCATATATTCTTTAATGGGAACTCTCCCAACCTACTCCACTACTTCCACTTTCACCTAGCCATCTTAAAGACAACCTCATTCACACCTAGAGTATATCAAGATGTAGCTACAATGCAGTTTAAGTCTTCAACCAATGCACCTTAGGATATATTCACAGCAACCCCATAAGAAGACAAACCATCAACCCCCAAGGAAGCATTGCCCCTATAAACTCTATACATGAGAATCCATGCCCTAGGATCATTTCATTTTCAAATGCTCTCTTCATTACGAGATTTGTGGTTAGTATCACTGTTTATCCATAGAATCTTAAGCAGCATTAAAGACTTTTGTATAATACAATGATGAACATTGTCTTACCTTATTCCTAACATATTGTCCTCAATGATAGGTATTCTCGTGTTATCAATGCCAAATTCATTACTTCTTATTCTCATACACTCGATGGTCATACTACAATAGGCTCAATGATCTCCCTACACATGGTTTCTACATGCTTGTTATAAGTAGATTGTGACTTTGTTACAAAATGTCAATTGGTTTCCCTAAATGTCACCTCTACATAGTGAATTTGCCTTCTTGTGTTAGCCTTTAGGTCAAGGGTATTTTAGTTGTTAGGGTTTGTTATTATGGTCATTGGTGGTTTTAGTTCTCCTTGAGCATTAGAAATGTTATTTCCCACCTACAATTTCAACAGTTTGTAAGAGATGGATCTTTGGTTCTTCACTCAAGCACATGTTGCTCCCTTGCATGTCACCCACGAATGCGTATAGGAATAATCTTCTCCATTATGCTTTTAGTTGGGTATGTATGGCATGACTCTCCCATGTTTTGTTTTTATCAAGATTCGTGGTCATTAGGAGTCTGGTTTTCAATTTTTGAATATAGTGTTATCAATCCTTGGTCCAAGTTTGCAATGACATGTCCATTTTTTAGGGGATATATTTTGTATTCTCTTAATTATTTTATTCAATGAAAATTTGACGTATATTTCAAAAACAACTTACAACTCTTGTTATCTTTCCAATTATATTTTTTAATAGTGATGCTCTAGCCACTCCCAAAATAAATTGTCTATTGTAATCTTCTAGTTATATCAGCCATCTTTGGCCATTGTGTTACACTAATATTGAAATAAAAATAAGATCCCTTTTATGAAAACAAAGTGGTTCCAAGTGGAGTTGGCTCTCTGTAGAGGCAAATGTAAGGCCCACTCAAACATGACCATAGATTTAGAAGTTGGAAATGCTAATGCATCTTCTAATGTTTCACTTGAAAAGGATAACATCCCTAATAATTTCTTAAAGTAGCCTAAACCTATGGAGGATTTTCAAAATGGTCGAGGTACCATAAGATCAATAGGATGTCTAAACTTATAACCTAGTAATAATTATGCTCAAGAAAAGCAACTTAAGGATCGATGGTATACCTAGTCTATCTTCAACAAAAATAAGTTTTGATAAGAATTTCAGTGAGATTAATTAGATCCATCGTGCATGATTGTAATCAGATTATATTACAAAGTTCCTTTGCCACTTGTCAATCTTTGGCAAAGTTAAAAAAGCTACCTTGTTTGACCATAACCCCATTAGTTAACCATTCCTTGGGTAGATAACGATTTACAAAGGAAATCTTGTTTAAGTTCAAGGTCTATTTCCTTTCCAATCTACTATTTAATCAATATATCAGCCATCTTTGGCCATTGTGTTACACTAATATTGAAATAAAAATAAGATCCCTTTTATGAAAACAAAGTGGTTCCAAGTGGAGTTGGCTCTCTGTAGAGGCAAATGTAAGGCCCACTCAAACATGACCATAGATTTAGAAGTTGGAAATGCTAATGCATCTTCTAATGTTTCACTTGAAAAGGATAACATCCCTAATAATTTCTTAAAGTAGCCTAAACCTATGGAGGATTTTCAAAATGGTCGAGGTACCATAAGATCAATAGGATGTCTAAACTTATAACCTAGTAATAATTATGCTCAAGAAAAGCAACTTAAGGATCGATGGTATACCTAGTCTATCTTCAACAAAAATAAGTTTTGATAAGAATTTCAGTGAGATTAATTAGATCCATCGTGCATGATTGTAATCAGATTATATTACAAAGTTCCTTTGCCACTTGTCAATCTTTGGCAAAGTTAAAAAAGCTACCTTGTTTGACCATAACCCCATTAGTTAACCATTCCTTGGGTAGATAACGATTTACAAAGGAAATCTTGTTTAAGTTCAAGGTCTATTTCCTTTCCAATCTACTATTTAATCAAGCAACATTCAACAACTCATCCAAACCCAAGAAAAATATGGAAAGGCATTAGGGGTAATTTTGTAACATCGAGCATAATGAGGGAAATGAAAGAAACACAAAGTAGAGAGATAAATGTGAACACCAACAATTCACTGCAAAAACTCTTTCTCGAGAAAAACCAACACCCAAATAGATATCTATTATTACCTTGGCCAATCCAACCAAGCACACAAGACAATAGCTACTTGAGGCATAGTACAGTGCAATGTGCAAAGCTTTAAAAAAAGAGTCTCACATCAAATAACATGGATGGATACCACCGACTACCCAATACCATGGGCCTGTAAACTACCTATGTTAAACCCATTAAAGACCCAATCAAGGTTAACCTAATTACTCATCAAGTCAAGCTTAACTTAACATTGCCCCCTTTATACTTGACTTGGGGTAAGCACCTACCCCGTTTACAATTGGTTATGCAAAAGTACAACATACCCCCTTTAGTTATGTCACCTAGGTTGACATCTAGAATTTACGCTAATGATCCAACAAACTAGGGGTACACATGCCTAAACAAGGTCTTACAATCATATGCCTACTTACATGTGATTAACTCTAAAACCCATAAAAACCATAGCATTGCATTCTTGAGAAGCACCAAATATACTTCTTCATTCTCCTAAAATTTATCGATATACCAACAAACCCATTCATCATTTGCTCTCAGCATGGTTTCTCCTCCTCCTTGGAGCTCCATCTCATCAAAAGATTCGACAACGGTGTCACCAAGTAGCAAAATATGCCCATTAAGGTCATAAAATCCAATTCATCCAAATGCCTGGATTTAGGGATGAGTTGCCAGATTTGGGATTGTTGCTATCAATAGAGATTCCACACGACATTCTGCACTACCACAAAATCCTAATAATGACCTCTACAACATCTATCCATTCAAACACCATGGACATACCATTCCTTACAAGCACAGCCACCAATAACGACAAACAAGTCAGCATCTCACGCAACCAGTTAATGTGCAGACAAATGAAAAAAAGATGTGTGACTCATCCAACACGGTCTATGTATTAGAGAGAAGGAATTTCACGCATCGAAACACAGAGCACTGCAAAATATCCTCCTTCAACCCTTTGACAACAACAAGGCTTGATTTGTACCAATGCTCGTGCTTGATAAAGTCTATCAATTTTGAATGCCCATCAACTCCAACTATAACCATGTTGTATCCATTACTCAATGTCAACAACCATGAGCATACACAACAACAAATCCAAACAGCTTGCCTCAATCAAATAGGACAATTGTCGCAAGCTCCTTCCTACTATTGGGTGTCATTCACCATGGACGTCAAAAATTTCAATCCATCGCACAATCGATGTTAAATTTCCACTACTCTATGCTTAGTACAATCACTTAATTCAATTCTTCTTCAATTAGCAATCACTTTTCAAACAAATTCAATCTTCCAATGACCAATAGCAATTGTAGATAGAACAGTACTTCAGATGCAATATAAGACAGCCAAGAAGATGAAACAAGAGAGACACAAGATTGTTCAAAGACCAGGGAAAAACCCCATAAGGGGGAAAACACTTTCAAATTCTTCTTCTATTAGATTGTCATCAAATGTTCAACAGAGAGATTACAATGTTCCAATTCAACAAGAAAGAGTCAAAGTCAAATCTTTGACTTGTACAACAATTCACTAACCAATATCCAAGAGATGAGCCCAAAAGTCAAATCTGTAATTTCTGTCAAAGTTAACAGCAGTCAAAGATGCCCTAACGAGACCTCAAGTCAATAATCAAACAGCCTCCAAAAAGTTTGGTTCTGGCAGCAGAAAACTTGGCCTCTTTTGCCAGTCAAAACAGTCCCAAAACAGCTCGGTCAAAGGAGAGAGAATCTTTGCAGTCAGCTTCATATTTTTGTGGTCATAGTCAACGGTCAGCAATAGACAAAGTAGCCCAGAAAAATTCAGTTCCTCTACAAAGAAATTCAGCCTCCAAAAATTTAATGTTTGCAAGTCAAATCCAGTCAAAATGCCATGTCAAAGGTGGTCAACGGCTGCTCAAACTGTCCAAGGAGAAAAGTCAACGCAGAAAACAGAATTAGCCTCTTTCCCTTAGCACATGTGAGCTCGGCCTCCTTGCTTCAGACCTGTACGAACTAATTATAAGAGGAGAGAGAAGAAGAGATGTGTTGATGTGAGGTCCAAATGAGGTTGCCTTGATGTGTATTTATATGCTTCTTTGGAGACCCAATTATAACTTTAGACCGACCTGTACTTTTGTGTTAGACCGACCTGTACTTTTGTGTACTAGTGGGTTTACCATTAAAAATAATATTTTTCCTTGACCAAATTAAATTCTTCCAAAGGCAAATAGGGGTCTTCTCTGGATGAGGAAGGCTTTCCAAAGGAGGCAATTTATCCCTGACCTTCCAAATTAAACAATCAACACTAACACTTTGTGGCTAGTGCTTGAAGAAACCTCCTCAAGCTCACGTCACAGCAACTCCTTATGACTGAGCTCATTCCACTACAAAATTATCATGCACAGTAGATCTAGCAAAATCCAGAATATCCAGACTTAATCAACAAATATGCACCACCCAACATTGTTAGTGGAATGAGCAAGAGCAAATAAATGAATCCCTTTTTCCTCAATATCATCAAGACTAATTGGATATACACCATTTGCGTTTGACACATTTTCTAGGATATCATATCTCCATTATACACTAGGTTTCATAAATCTAGCTCCTCCTCACATAGATCTTATTCACAGGCCTGGGCGCAATCTGCACTCATTGCAATGAAATCTTGTTGATCTCCACCTTGCATAAATCCATCTTCTAGATCCACACATTATTTATGACAAACCTGCAAGCATCTATGTTCAATAGGAAAATTTGATAAATCCCAATCTGATACCATCAACAAACAGTCTCCAATAAGGATGTTCTCATTCACCATCAGATTTCATCTTCTTAATCCCTCCACGAAATCCACTTTGATATCATCATTAAAATACCCAATATCATAGGCCACTGTTGCTAGAAAGTCTAGGCCAACATATTTCTGATAGCATATGTAAAATTGAGCACAAGATAAGTAGAAGAAATACAAAGCAAGCACATAATGTGAACACTATCAATTTACCTTAGAAAACCTTTACCAAGAAAAACCAGCACCCAAATACATACCTATTATTACCATGGCCAAGCTGACCAAACATAGGGTGCTTCAGACATAGTATAATGGAGTATGTCAAGCATTTAAAAAGGCCTTATCACATCAAATACCATCAGCCACACAATACCATGCACCCATAAACTACCAACAAGAAACCATAAATGACCAAATCAAGGTTAATTACTCTATGATGGAGTCAAGGTTTATTACTCTTTGATGGAGTCAAGGTTAACAAATTTTGGAAACCCTCACTTCTTAATAGTTTCACAAGAAAGGTGGAAGAAAAATCAACTTGGGTAAAGTTTGAGAAAAGCCTATGGGCTCTAACCACTAAGCCTGCCCATACTAAAATTATCAAATCTAGGAGACTAAGGAGTTCATATCAGATCTAGACTACGTTGGATTCCATTACATAATAGGCCTGTCAAGTAATTCTTCGTGTCATTGACAGAAAACAAAGTTATTGAACATCTCATGCAAGTTTACCATAAATTTTTGTTGGTTAAAACTCTTAAAATTCAATCTCTATGTTTAACAAACCACCTTATAAAGCAAGATCGAAGATTTTGTCTCAAAAGATGGGCTGTTTAAAATAACATTAAAGACTCACAAATCAAAATGAGAAGCATTCAGGCAAAGTCTAACTAGTTTTACTATGGCTTGCAATCAATGATTTGAATAGGTCCAGAGTTCAGGCATTTCTGTAATGTTATAATAAATGGGGATTCAAGGAAATTCAAGATATGTGAATGTTCCCATTATACTTAGAGATAGATGCAAACTCTTGAACTTTGTCCATTCATGGTGTTATCTAGGCTTTGGTGTATTTAAGGAAACCATGACTAAACCAACTTAGATTATTAAACAGCTATTGGACTAATAAGATTCTTTCCCGCAACATTAGCTCAGATTCAACCCCAATTTGAACTTTGTACACACACCAAAGCTGCACTAAGACAAGCAACACCACAACACATCATACAGAACTGTTCAGAGCTTTGTGTTTCCAGAATGTAATCTTTATGACAGTAATTATCTTCTGTAAATAAGCTTTACCAATATAAATATCTTCCTACCACAAATCATATGATTGAGAATGTATCAAAAAGCTATACCACAGCTAGCAGCTAGAGGCCCAAATTTCACAAAGAAAAGCATAAAAAACTTACCCAGAAGCAAGCAGTGAGCCTGTTGGACTCCATGCACAGATAAAAACCTGAATGGCAGGCAGAGATTGCTTTATATAATTAGCAAACTAATTTTGTCATAAAAGGAAATGACTGACCATTCTCTTGTGAAATTGCAAACCTCAGAGGTGTGTCCTTCCAAGATAGTGACATCTGAACTTGGAATATCACTAAATGTAGATGAAGATGTGGCAGTTGTCATCTCCATGGGTTCTGGGCCTGAATGAAACAGAAACAGTGAATATAAACTACAAACTAAAACAGATGAAACATGAGATAAGATAAATTTTGACAGCATCCAAAAATGACCACAAAACTCAGTCACTGAGACTAATAAGTTTGATAGTATCCAAAAATGACCACAAAACTCAGTCACTGAGACAAATAAGTACAACAGTGTCGATACAATGTGGAAGAACAAAACTTCTATATAAAGCAAAAAAGAAGAGAAAAACGGATCAACAGTCTAAGATCTAGGGTCGAAGAACTAAAACCAAATCAAAACTGGAAGGAGAGATGTACAAGGAGAGTATATCTAGAATATGTCCAGAATACAAAGAATGCAACTATTCCTGAGCACTCTAGGCCTTCAAAATCATATCGAAAAGAGAATCTGAGCCCACCAGAAAATACACTGTCCTCTAAAGTTCATCTAGCCCATTATTTATTTTACTGGACAATAGAGAGATATTGATGGGAGCAAAATCTCTTTTCCCAAGGAAACAGCACTTAATATTTTATCAGCATAAGTCAAAAGCACCAACAACAAGCAACATTCAGGCAAATGCATGTATAATATTATCAACAAAATCAATTTTACAATTCCAGCACAAAAGACAGAACATTGTATATGGATTTCAAATTTGTCAACTTGTGCACAACTTGTCTTTAAGATCATTGATCTAACTTGATGTGAACACTCTTAGAATACCATTTTAGAAACTATTGGAGACAATTAGAGATCAACAGGCATCATCTAAATTTACTCTGCAACAATGACTGGATGCAGTGGACTAACCTGCAGGCACTCTAGTCTCCTCAACTTTAACCTTGACTTTCTCTTCTCGATCTCTATCTTTCTCCTTCTCAACATATTCCTCATGTTCCTTCTCCTTTTCCTTCTCTTTTTCTCTCTCTCTGTCCCTCTCTTTTTCTAGTCGTTCCCTTTCTCGATCTCTTTCTTTCTCCCTTTCCTGTCTTTCTCTCTCCTTTTCCCTCTCCTTTTCTCTCTCTCTTTCGCGTTCACGTTCACGTTCATTTTCTCGTTCACGTTCTTTTTCCTTCTCTCTCTCTTTCTCTTTCTCTTTCTCAAGCTTTTCCCTTTTCTCTTTTATCATTTGCCTTAGCTCATAAACATCTTTTGTGATCAGATCCAAAGGTTGCAAAAGAGAAAAATCACCGTCCACGTCTGCACCATTCTGAGGAGAAAAATTGCAAGAGTTTTCATACATAAAGATAAAGACCACAGGCCATACATAATTTGCATAGAAATATCTCCTACGCTTATAGTTTTAGAAAGAATAAGTCAAATGAACACTTACATTGGTCAGGTTTGCCTCCAATTCCAAATATTGTAATCCCTTCTGAACAAAAGACACAAGAGCACCAGGAGGTACTAGGTTACCATCTATGGGATTTTTATGGATGCCAGCTTCATACCCTAATGTAAACGCAGCATGGATAAATCCTGAGCAAAAAAGAACCACAATAACCTATTAGTCATATGGAAGACTATGCATTTGCAGCTACTATAAAAATTGTAAGCAAAAAAATCCATCCTTCAATTATGCAAAAACAAAGATTTCAGTAAGCAAAAATCACCTCTGTTAAACATGAAAAGCAAATACAATAATCATATTGTGTCAGTCAAAAAATAGCCCATGGCTCCAACAGCCAGCCACACAAGTATAGCCGTAAAGAAATGTCCTCATAAATGAGAAACAAAGATGCAGAACATTGCCTACTAATTGTGCTAAATCTACCTCAGTGAACATTCATCCAGGTTACAATCGGTGATATATTTTGATCAGTAACTAAAAATGACTAACCATAAAATAAAAGTTGGTATGTGAAATGTGCTTGTTAAGCATCTCTTTCTTATGGAAACAACATTGATGAGCAACTTTTCATAAGGCAAATACTCCATTCAAACTGGCAGAAACTTCTGCATTTGGATCATATCCAGATATGCAGACTTCATACAGGAATGCCATTTTTAACAAATGATATATATACTCTCCAAATTGGAGCCAAAGCAGATATCCAGTTAAAAATGTATCAGAATAATAGACAGGTAAGAAGCTATAAAGATAATTTCTCTACTTCTCCTTTGCTACTAATAAAATAAAAACAAAAAGATAAATCTAGAATATTCTCAACCACTAGTGCATGAGTCCTTGAGTCGGGAACAATACAGCAGATCCTATGGAATCCATTTTAAAAAGTGTACTATTAAACAAATTCCTTTACAGGACAATATTATCAGAGCCATCAGCTTATGTTCAAACTAGATCATTTGATATTCAGCTTATTTTCACAATGGAATCTAAAAAATATACAGTTGATGCTTCCTACTGCAATTGAGAAATGAAAGCTAAAGAGGTAGTCTTATGATAGGAGGTCAACAACCACCCATATTCAATACAACTAAACTTGATAACTCAACTTCTCAACATATTAATAATAAAAAAAATTACTACTGCAATAGAGAAATGAAAGCCAAAGAGATAGTCTTATGATAGGAGATCAACAAACACCCATATTCAATATAACTAAACTCGATAACTCAACTTCTCAGCATATTAAGAATAAAAAAAATATTATCATTATTTCTGAGGGTGTAGTTCAATCTAAAGAGGTAGTCATGTGAGAGGAGGTCAACCACCTGCTCTAATCAATACAACTCAACGTGGTAACTCAACTTCTCAGCATATTAGGGAAAAAATACTATCATTTTTTCTGATAGTGTAATTCAAGCTTTCTACCTTTGATATTAAATTCTATTTTCATCTAATGCACACATTCTATCTGTTAAGTTGGAGTTACTGTAGCTTGCAAAGACAAGATTTGCTAGCTATTACCTCACCTTCATGAACCTTCTGAAAAGAGAGCTGTTACCCCTCGTATTGTATGAGGTTTCACATTGTGATTTTCATCAGATTGATAGGATTTGCAGCTGGTACCCATGGACCATTTGAATGGACTTGTGGCATACATCTTCATGGAGCCTCTTCTCTTCTTGGCTTTGGATTATTTCACAGAGATCTTCGATAGAGGAGATTCAGTTCTATGGTGGACGGTCATGGTTGATGGTCAGATGGTGGTTTGTCGCTACTTTCATACATTTGCTTCATTGATCACTCTCTTGACATATGGATGTCTGCTAATTCGTGTTATATTTTTGGAGCTTCCTAGTGACTGTTAAATTTCTAATACCAGCCAGATTTATTTTCTCACAGCAAATTAGTTTATCGCCAGTAGTTTATTTATTTACCCATATAAACACTGATTTACCTAAAAATAAAATCACTAGTATTTTTAATTTCTAGAATTAAAAATATGCAACGGAAATAAACCAGGGAGATCAATCACACATTGCAAAATTAATTAACCCACAATAATTCTTTGACATTTCATTATCTGGAAAATCTGGGATTTTCAACCCACATAAATACAAGGAAAATAACAATCTGGAACCTGCAACTCGGCTCCCTCATAATGAATTCAGCCCAGGTAAATCGACCTAGGAAATCTGCCTCGGGATGAAAACAGCCTAAAGAACTCCGCCTCCAACAACTCGACCTGCGCCCTCCAGCAACTAGATCTGTGCCCTGCCACTAATGTGCACTTGAAAACCCCAACACTCCAGCAACTCGGCCTCCTCCAGATAGATACAATCTCTCTCCAGCAACTCGGCCCTGCAAACTCCTCCTACTCGACCTCCTTGGATTCGCACGAACCCACTCACACTTCTTCTCTGCCCACCAGTCCACTAAGCCACTCGCACTGCAGAGATAATTGCTCTCTCTTCATGATGACTCGCTCACACAACTTGTGCTCTTCTTCTTGTATCTTCGCCTCCATGCTAAGCTCCCTTTATAATCTTCATTGAGTTCAAATCCCTAACCCAATCTTCCTTCTAGAACCATCTTGGATAGCAACGGTTGATATTATTTAAACTTAGATAATAACTCAATAGTCCACAATAATTATTTTACTTTAAGTATTGTACTTTTCCTAAGCTATACTTGGGAAAGAAGACATATAAATCACTAGAAGAGGCACATAATGGGTAAGTTCTTCCAATTAATGAGATACTCTGAAATCGATCGATTCTTCCACGTGCTAAGACACCAAGCTGATGTAGAAGACCTTCCAAAGCTACTCACTTCAACACTCCCTCCTAGCAAGGAACGGATTCTCCACTATTCCCAGCTTATCTCGATACGTCAAAAGCCTTCCCTTCACTAGAGGCTTGGTGATATCTAAGCTAGATATGCTTGCACTGATCATGAAAAACAGAATTCTCAGAGAACTTAATGCAACTTTGATTATCACAGTGTATCACCATTGGCCCCATCTACAGGTCAAATAATCCTGCAAACATCTTGCGAAGCCAAACTGCCTCACAACTCGCCATACTCATTGCGATGTACTCTACCTCTGCTGCACTGAGTGCCATTGATTGTTGCTTCATGTTGAAGCATGAGATCATGGTTGATCCCAAGCTAAATCAACATCCATATGTGGACTTTCTATCCACCACAATCCTTGCCCAATCAGAATTTGTGTACCCTTGCAACGCCACTCCTCCATCCTTGACATATCTTAGTCCAAAGTCTATTGTCCCTCGCAGGCAACATTGTACGAAGCGGAGACGTTTTTTGGAAGCAGGGACGCGGAAGCGTCATTTCCAAAAAATCTAGAAAGCGAAGCGTCTCGAAAGCGTCTACTATATATATATATATATATATATATTATTTATTTTTTGCATTTATATTAAAAAAACATCCAAAATACCAAATAATTGTAGAAAATATGGAAGCATGCATATTTGTACATAAATCAAGATAGATATGACATCCATTGTACATTAATGATTAATTATTTGAGCATCAACCATTTAGATGCATCAACCATTTATAATCTAGATTCTTCTCCTCTTGTCAAGCCTTTGCCTCTACCTTGACTATCTAGGGACATTAGTCAAAATTGCCCAATTTTGATCAAACTACCTAATGCAAGCCTTAAAATATGGTAGAAAGAACTTAACATGCTTGATCAATGATTTTGAGTTGATTGAAATGTAATTTTTTGCTAACAACATGATAAAGGAGTTCAACAATTAACATCACCAACACTAGGGTACAAATAGGGCTTGGTGCTCTTGATTAAATGATAATGACATACCCTCATACATGATATAATCTAATGAAATGCCACCACACCATTGATCCTAAATTCTTGAAAACTACTAAGTCTGCTGAATTTTGAATAGGATATGAAATTCTATTTTCTACATATGAAGTCCAATCAGGCTGGAACCACTCTCAAACATCCTGAGTCATTTCATGGTAATGTTAAAAATTTAAGTAAAAGAATGAAAATGAAAAATAAAGGCGAATGTCACTTTTACTTTTAGAATTTAACATTACCATGAGGGAGCATCTAAGCAACAACTAAGGAGGTGAAAGATAGCTTATATCTTTTTCATCCTATCCCTAACTCAACACTAACCCACCCTCTAACCCAACTAAAGTTTAAAAAAAAATAATTTAAAAATCAAAAAGGTCGTTTTTTTGCTGCGCTAGTCGGATCTGTACAGCATTGTATGGAACCGCTCGCGATCTGTACGGATCCGTACAGGAAGCGTGGCTCTTCTGTACAATGATCCGTCGTACAAAACGCAGATCCAATGTATGGAAATGCGGATCCGGCCATACAATTCCAAAAACTCTTCTGTACAACGATCCATCATACAAAACGCGGATCCAATGTACGGAAATGCGGATCCGGCCATACAGTTCCAAAAAACCAAGAAAAGTAAATTTTTTTCTTCCGTACGGACTGTGTTTCGGGGGTTGGAGCCGGGGAGGGACGTTTCCTGCAACATTGCTCACAGGTATCTCAGCACATGCTTCACTGCCACCCAATGAACCTATTTCGATTCCACCATGAACTGGTTGAGTGCATTCACAACAAAACATATATCTAGCCTAGTGTTGACCAAATACATCAAAAAACCTATTAGTTGCATATACAATGTGGGATCCACTAATTCACCCTTCAAAGCGCTTAGCTTCTTCGAGTTAGTGATCATAGGTGTAGACATAGGCCTGCAATCCTCCATCTTGAATCTCCTCAAGATCTCCATTACATACGTGCCCTGCCTAAGGAAAATCCCTCCTGACTGTTGCCACACCTACAATCCCAAAAAGTAATGCATCAAGTCAATGTCCTTCATGTCGAATTCCAAAGCAAGATCCCCCTTGCACATCCGTATGAGCTTCTTCGATCATGTCAAGAAGAGATCGTCCACAGATAATACCAAGATGAGTGATTTACCACCCTCAAAGAGTATAAAGTGCGAGTTGGGATCCGCTTCACTCTTGATGAAGCCCAAACTAAGAAGATATCCATCAATCCTGGCATACCATGCGTACGAAGCCTACTTCAATCCATAAAGGGCCTTCTTCAACCTACATATATGGGAAACTATCCCATGCACCTCAAAACCATGAGGTTGCTCAATATACACCTCCTCCTCAACCACGCCATTGAGGAAAGCAGTCTTCACATCCATTTGATGTATCTCCCACCCCATCTCTGAAGTAATAGACATAACTGCTCTAATGGATGCATATCTAGTGGCGAGTACAAATGTCTCCTTGTACTCCACTCCCTCCTTCTCAAAGAAACCTCTCTACACAAACCTCGCTTTATACTTCTCGATACTGCCATCAACTGCATGTTTGATCTTGTAGATCGACTGGGAAGTGACCACAAACTTCCCCTCCAATCTTGGCACTATATCCCAAACATCATTACTCATGATGGAGCTATACTCTATCATGGCATCTCTCCAGACCTACTCGCCTATAGCCTCCTCAAAAGTGGAAGGCTCAAACTTGTTGATGTTGCTCGATATTGCCAAATAACTGGAATATTTGGTCAATCATCTACTCTGCTTGAAAGTGATACTAGGCCTCCTCTTGGCAGAGCTCGAAGGAATATCCAACTCATCCTCTGAATTTGTTAGTTATGTCCTTGCTAGTGTTGTTGGTCCTTGCTCGTCCTTAGGAGCTTCTCACTCCTGCTCATCTACCACTGGTAACCCCTCACATGAGATCTCCTAAGTGTCTTGTCCTCATCAAATCTAACATCTCGACTCAAGATCAACTTTCTTTGTCCTAGAATGTAGACTCGATAAACCTTTGAGACCTCACTGTAGGCAACAAACACACCCCTCTCAAATAAGGCGTCCAACTTAGTCCTCTTCTCTATAGGCACACGGACATAAACTAGACTACTACAGAATATGCGCAAATAACTCACATCCGATTTCACTCCCGTAAATTAGCTACTCAAGAGTTGCATCCTCAAGCCCCTTGTGAGGACTCCTGTTCTACACGTTGTTAGTTTTGTAGCATCGGACAGGTGTTCTAGTCTCAACTTTGGTCAAAGAGGCTAAGGAACACAAGAGCTCCAAAACCGAGAAAAAGTTTCAAGAGAATCACCTACAGATGCTCAATTAAGTTAATTAATCAGTGATTAAATTTTTCCTAAGTCTAACTTAGGAAAAATGATTAATTAACAACAATTAATTGAGAAAGGTGAGATTTCTCTAGAAACTCACATAGATCAACTAAAAGATGATCTTAGTCATTGATGAGAACTTAATCATGGTCGTTGGTGAGCCAACGAGAGATTATAAGAGGAGGTCGATAGAGTTGGAGCTAGACACACAAGAAAAGTGAGTTTCCTTGGCAGATCAATTTTCCAAAGAGGAACATTTATCCAGAAGAATTTGAGCCAGAAGGAAGAAGGGGCAAGAGGGAGATCAGTAGCAAATTTCCGGAGGAGGATTCCAGATCCAAAAGAGTCAACTGAGAGAGGGACGAGTTTTCCTCAGTGAAGGTGCGCAAGGCCCGCATAGTGGGCTTTAGAGGAGAGTTCCATTCAGCCAAAGGAGTCAATTCAGTTGTTGTGGGCCTAGATAAGTTCCAAGAGGCCAAGCAAGTCACTTCCAGGGGCAGAGACAGGTAGAGTTGCAAAATTCAGTGTGTTCCAAAGGCAGTGTGAATTAGCCTACGCAGAGGCGGCACAAAGGTTCACGTAGGGGCATTTCGTGTAGCCCAGATCGACAAGATTTCAGAGCAAAATCAATTGTGGTGTTGAGGAAGTGGCCTCACAGATATTTTTTCGAGTATTTCTCTCAGATTGGATTCTTGGATTAAGCATCCAAATTGTACTCCGAATTTATGCTACATAATAATAATAAAACTCTCATCTGCTACAACGGTTCTCCCACATTGGGTTTTTCTGGGGACATTTGTCCAAAAACAATGGTTTCTTATTTTTATGTGTGTGCTCTATTTTCTCAATTCCGCATTTTTATTTCCGCAGTAATTTTATGGTAAAAACATTGCAATGTGATTAATTCGTTACTTTGTCGTAACAAAATAAACTGCATAATTAATCCAGTTAGAAGATTTAATCCCAGTTGTTACATTTCAAGGAATTTTCACATGGTAATAGAGCATTTTTTATCAGATCAGAATCTCAAAAGCGAGAGGGAGAATTTTCGTAGTACAAAGGGAGTCTGCAACACCATTTCTCTAGATTTGCACAAAGCCAGCCAGGCAATGCGAATTGTTGGGAAGAGGGTTCGATTTCCAGGAGCAAGTTGTCGGGAAAGATCGAAATTGTCTAGTATCATTTCCAGCAGGCAGTGGTGTGGTCAAGAAGCAATTCCGATGAGAAAATCAATATTTTCGTTGAGTAGATCTAGGCACAGTTGGTTTGGCGCAGTTTTTGCAATAGCAAATCAATGTCGGGTGGAAGAGAAAAAGCACATAGAAAGGAATTTCTCAGAGGGTTTCCAGATTCAATTTTCTGGAGTAAATCTGTGATTTCCAGTCACAGGTGGCAAGAGCAGCTAGCAAAACTGCGCATTCCAGGAGGGAGTGCAAGTAGCAAAGCAAGCAGACAAGCAAGAAGAGGAAGAGATCCTTGTTTATTTCCAAGTTGTGAGTTTACTTCTAGATTAGGTTAGGCCAAATGGAGCATCTAACTACTGTATTTGGAAAGCCAGAATGACTTTCCTACTAGATGAGCATGGCCTGAAGACGTACGCAGAGTGAGTTGTAGCTATACCTATGGACCCGCGGCAGCTAGAGAACTACGAAAACATGTCCAAGGCAAAGCAGTTGATCCTTGATGGCGTTCGAGATCATATAGTCTCACACTTAGCGGCCAAGAATACGGCAAAAGAAATGTGGGATGGCCATACATTGCTCTACCAAAATCCTTCTGAGAATCGAAAGATGTTCTTGAAGGAGAAGTTGTGGACCACTAGGATGCAGAAGGGTGAAGGGGTTACTCCTTACCTTACTAGGATTCAAGATGTCTGGAACGAGCTTGTCATAGTAGGAGAGACACCTCTAGACAGTGCGCTGGTGCATATAGCCATCAACGATTTCACCGAGGAATGGGGTACCTTCATTCAAGGTATCATTAGGTGAGACACGTTGTCAGGTTGGGATCGATTATGGAAAGATTTTACACAGAAGAAGATGAGACTAGCACTAGTTAGGAGCAATCTAGGTGGCAGCAGCAGCAGAGGACCGAAGGCAATGAAGGAAGAGGAGAACGTAGCCCTTGCATCGAAGGGCAAAGCAAAGAAGAGTCCCAATGAGGGACAGGGCTCACATACTCCACTAGCCATTAAGAGAAGCATTGGAAATACACAACGATACTGAGAGAGGGGATGAATCGGTATCACACTTGTGAGGACACCAATCCTCTGTACGCAACAACTTACAAAAATGGAAGGCTCCAACCTGTCAAGAAGATGAAGACACCAATCCTCAATAAGCACCAACTTATAGCAAATTTTAGGCTTGGTAGTCTATTTGAAAGCTCAGGGATGTGATGTATGGTGCTTTGTTCTTTCTAGAGACACGTCTACCAATGAATCTAGAAGGTACAATACAAAAGCCATGAATATCATTTTCAGTGCTCTGCCTGTTGGGGTTCCCATGTTTTGGCCAGATTGGCAAGACCAAAAGATGAGACAACATCAGAACCACTTTTGAGCCTTAGGATCTAGCCCTCCTGGGTCCAGAGAGGGATCTCTCTATAATAGTCAAAGGTATATGTCTTTGAAGCTCAAATATTAAGATATTATGCTAGTTATAGGCACAGGGTTTGTTTGTTTGATTTAGTTTGGTTTGGTTGTTGGGAATTAGGAATGAAGGGTTCAATATAAGACAAGGCAAGGCAAAGAGAGACGAGTTCAGATAGTATTCGAGACCATTGGGCAAATGGAGTCAGGAAAGGGTTTACTTGCTGTTCAATATGCAGGCTTTCAGTTGGGCTAGTCATCTAAAGCAGTGGATCCTAAAATGATAGGTGGAGTGTAACAATAAGGAAAGAAGGTGAAAGGAGGGAAAACCAATTTTCTGTCTATAGATCAAGTCAGAGGTCATTTAACTCCAGACCTGCTTGGACATACTCAAAGGCAACTCTAAAAGGAAGGCAATGGAGCAAACTGGAGGGAACTTAGAAAGGTTTAATTAACTGAAAAGGATCCTAGTGAGACAGAGACAACGTTCTAAACTCCCAATGTTCCCAATTCATTCAATTAAATCCCAACAAGAACATCTAAGGACAGATATCATCAATTCATACATCAGCTAGTAGGCAATAACATCCACTACACTGGTTAAATCAATTGAAATCTATTCTTAGATAACACATTAAGCAGAAAACATAAAAGGCTGGGAGAGCAGCAACATAAAATACCTAACAAGGGTAAATCTTATGCCAAATTTCTGATGCGAGCCAGAAAAAATGTAATGAAATGAAATAAAACACAGAGACAGGAAAACATCACCATTGCTTTAGATCAGGATCCAAAGAAATACACTTGTCATATTTAGAGCAACACCAATCAGGTACAGCATTTGCCAATAGCTTGAAATTCAGTTTGAAAACATACTCTTCAGCCTATCTTACAACTTTACACAGTGAACATATCTCAAGAGAAACTGCTTGCAATTCTCTGATATCTCATCAACAACCTTTACAATAATTCTCTCAAGAGTTTTATAGCAGAAGATGAGCCGAGGAGGTAGGTGGAAACTGAATGAAACATTAAACTCAGAAAAGAAAGAGAGGGCCAAACCCCATTCTGTTTTAATTCTCTGCATTAATCCCTGGTACCTTTTGGACGAAAGAGTGATCTTCTTCGGCTTCCATTTACTCTGGTATGGTCCTGATGTACTCTGGCTGCAGTAGTACTCTATAGTACTGTGGGTGGATAAACAAAACAGATTGAGGTCTGCCATGCTGTAAAACTAATGCTCCAGTAGCATAGGACTGTGGTCAGGGCGGAAACTTCTTCACTGGAGCACGGCATGGAGTAAAAACAGTATGGGCACCCCGTCCTTTCATGGAGAAAAACACTCTGTTGATGTAGTTGCACTGATGACTTAGTTTTCTGTGCATTGAACTTTTTGCCGCTTCATTTATATCTCTGTCAGTGAAAACCGGCCGCTGTAATGAAGACTGTGTAACCATGGCGGCCTTTCCCACCTGATAACCCTGCTAAACACGGGACTGAGTTATGAAATCCATGCATAGGGGAAATGGCTATGGGGACGAGAGAACACTAGCGCAGCGGTGGTGAAACAGTGCTTTTAGATGGAATAAACATGAAAAATGCATTGATATGGTGAATAATAGGGTTTGGCGGAGGAATGCATCGTGGGTCGTTCGATCATGGTGTGGAGGCGTAGATCAACGACGGAGATCAATCCGTGGAATGACATATGAGAAATGGGCGGAATGAATATAAAACATTAGATTTTAATGCAAAAATGCAAAACTTTAGACTTTGGTGGAAATGCAAAGGAAAAGCGTGAAATGCAATGGAAATGCGTATGAGGTGGGACCCATATGGAATCGCAATCGCAATTGGAAACGGGAGTGGAGTTGTACATATGAATCAACATTTTCCGATGCGATTGGGAAATCTCTTTGTAAAAACAAAATATAACGATTTTCCAATTTACAAAGGAAAAACCTTATATTATATGAACGAGCGGAAAGGTTAAGTGGTGGGGCCCGAGTCAATCGCAATCGCGCATGGCAACAGTTGCGATGCGATCAATCGGAGGAGGGGCGATCGGGGGGGAAGGGGAAAGAGTTGCGATTGCGGGGGGGACTTGCGATTGCGATGATCGGAGGGGAGCTGCGATCAATCGCATCGCAAATGTTTGCGATGAACCGATCGATGAACTTAACAAAAACAATGCAATTGGAAACGTTTGTGATTAGCGCGAGCTGTCCGATCTATGTGGTAGATCAACGGTGGAGAATCCCAGCGGAGGACTTATAGAACAAAACAATCGCATCGGAGCTTTTCAGCGTTTACAAAAACAATGCGATTGGAAACGTTTGTGATTAGCGCGAGCTGTCCGATCTACGTGGTAGATCAACGGTGGAGAATCCCAGCGGAGGACTTATAGAACAAAACAATCGCATTGGAGCTTTTCAGCGTTTACAAAGGATTTTCAATGCTCTGCTCTATTTCTTCGATGCGATTAGCGCTTAAGGCTTAAGCGCTTGGTCTTAGACTAAGGGCATATGTGGGGAAGTGGTTGGGGCTAGCGGAAAAGGGGCTAGGCCCTAATACAAAGTGGAAAAGTGGGTTTTATGCCATTTTTAATGGATTTTAAAGGTTAGGAAGGGAAACAATAAGGGAGAAAAGGGGAAATTTAGCCAAACAAAGGGTAAGGGCAGGATTCAAAGGGGATTTTGGTATGATTTTGAGGGTAAAGGGGGACTTAGAGGGAAAAAGGAGAACTCTGGCAAAAAGGGAAAAAATGGGTAAAATGAGACATTTTGCAGGGGTACAAGGGGCAAAAAAGGCCTTTTGGAGCACGATTTTTTGCAATCAGTGAGGCTCATAGACTCTATAACAGCAGAGGGCAACAGTCAAAGGCAGGGAACATAAAAGGCTTCAAGGATTATGTGTTTTCACGGGAAATGCATCCCTTGAAGGCTCACAAAACAATCTAGCCCCTTGCTTGCTTGTCAAGGAATTTATAAGAGGCTAACAGTGGCTCCACATGGGGATGGCTTCTTCTTGAAGGAGTCAAGAATTCAGAAATTGATCTTTGGTGTAGGCCAGATAAGAATTCAGAAATTGATCTTTGGTGTAGGCCAGATGCCTGCTGCTTGTGCCACCTTTCTTCTTTGATTTTCAGCTGCCACAAATATGATAGATCAGCATAAAAATTCCCAAACAATCTACCTACCCATCCTACAATCCTAGCATTTTTTCTTCTAGGGTGCATTTGAACTAGCAAACCCTTTACATCATTTATTTTTACAACAAAAAATAAACCTATTCTAAATCTACCCTTATTACTCCATGAGACCAGATTAGACTGTTGGTCTCATATGTTTCTCTACCTAATCTAATATCTGCTGGGATTAAACTGTCCAACAGATTTCTTCTCTATATTCTACAACAGAAATTTAAAAAACAATCAAACTAGGATTAGACCGTCTAGCTTGCTGTTGATCCAAGGCATAAAGACAGTTGCACATGGACAGAAATTGCAGAAAACTGAAAACAAAACTGTGAAGGCTTGAAATCTGAAACTTTAAAGCATCCTTCCTTCTATGTGACTCAAGTTTTGAGCATATTAGAGTCACTTTCTTTTTCTTCATTTCAGCTCTGGTTTTGGGCATATTAGAGCTGATATTTCTTTCTTCTTTGCTGGTCCAGATATTGAGCATGTTGGGACCAGCTGTCTTTACTTCTTTTGGCTCAGATTTTGATCATATTAGAGCCAATCTTTGTACTTCAGAGGTTCATGTTTTGAGCATGTCTGAACCCCTTCTTTTCTCCCTGTTTTTTGAAACATTTTTCTCTTTTTCTTGGAAACAACAACTGCAATGGTATGTACAATGGAAATGAAAACTAGAAATTGAAAATCAACAGAAGTAGTGTTTGAGCATCCTACCATTGACAGGACCCCCAAACAGCTCTGTACCATCTAATTCCTGTAGGAAGAAAGCATTTGGACCTACAGTGGCCTGGGTGATGTATGGACCTTGCCACAGACTGTCAAACTTGCCGTGTTTTCCTTTATCCTCTCTTCTTGAGTCCCACTTCAGAACTCTATCCCCAATTTTGAAATCAGCAGCTTTGGTTCTCTTGTCAAAAAGCTTCTTTATGTTTTCCTGAACTCTGATAGCTCTATTATAGACCTCTTCCCTTGTTTGCTGGAGATGGATTGTTTGATTTATTCTCCTCACCATACTGTCCTCTTCTGTCTGGATCTCTTGGACAACTTTGATCACTGGCACTCCAAGGCTGGTAGGAAATACTGCTTCTGTACCATAGACACGCTGATATGGTGACATGCCAATGGACTTCTTTGTTGTAAGCCTGTCAGCCCACAAAGCATGCATTAACTTGTTATGCCATGACTTTTTGTTTTCTTCCAGCAGCTTTTTGATGATGGCCACCAGGCTCTTGTTTGATGACTCAGCTAAGCCATTACCTTGTGGGTAATAGGCAGTTGAATGACCAAGTGCTATTCGATACCTGTGACAAAAATCAACCATTTTCTTGGATCCGAAAGCAGCAGCATTATCGATGATTATTTTCCTTGGGCAGCGAAACCGAAAGAGGATATGACCTTCTAGGAACCTAATGATGACTGAATCGGTGGCATTCCTAGTAGGTATGGCCTCTATCCACTTAGTGAAGTAATCTGTGGTTGTTAAGATCCATTCGTGTTGTGCAGAAGAAGCTGGGTGAATTTCTCCTATGAAATTTAGGCCCCATTGCATAAAAGGACCTTCAACAGTGATTGGTTGTAAGGGGAGGGGGAGGAGTTTTCTCTTGCCTTCAAAAATCTAGCATTTGTGGCAGGCAGTTATCATCTTCTGGACATCATTGAAAAGTGCGGGCCAATAATAACCAGCCCTGAGTATTTTATTTGCAATGGCTTTCCAACTCAGGTGGCCTCCACACTCTCCAGCATGGAACTCTTGTTTGATTCTCTCAGCTTCAGATTCAGGCAAACATTTAAGCAATAGGCCATTTGGATTTTTCCAATATAAGTTTTCATTCAAAATGCAGTAATTTCTGGCTTTTAGTTTTATGAATCTGGCCTTAGTTTTTGACAGTTCAGGCGGAGCGTTGAGGTTGGTGAGCACGTAAAGGATATCAGAATACCATGGAGAGTTTTGAAACTTCTCCTCAACAGTAGGATCAGGCAATCCTTCCTGCTCATCCAAGGCATTTACCATGTTAATTTCAAGGGCTTGCAGATTTGATTCAACCATTAATTTGGCTAAGCCCGAACCTTTGATTAGTTTGGTGGGTTTTATCTCAAGGTCGTATTCTAAAATCACAGCAATCCATTTGCCCCTCTTTCCATCAAGATCTTGGGACAATATATCTTTGACAACTATGTTAGGCACATAAGCAATGGTATGGGAATGCAATATGTACACCCTAAAGTCTTTTAAGGCCTTGACTAAGGCATAGGCCTGTTTTTCATTATGTTGTATTTCAAGGGTGCATCCCTTAGTGCTTTGCTGAAAAAGGCAATTGGTTGTTCCATTTCCTCTGTGTTTTTCTATAGCAAGACAACAGCTATTGTATGCTCAGAGGCAAATGAAAAGATTAGGAAATCCTCTGAGAAATCAGGGCTAATCAGCACAGGAGCTTGGGTGAGTGCAAGTTTAACAGATTCGAAAGATTGCTTAGCTCCGACAGTCCATTTAACTCCTGCACCTTTCTTCAGCATGTTAGTCATATTCCTAAGGTGTTCAGCCAGGTTGGGAATAAACCTCCTAAGGAAGTTAATTTTCCCAATGAAGGACTGTAACTCCTTGATGTTTTTTGGGTGTGTGATTTGTAGTATTCCCTCAACTCTTTGTGGGTCTATCCTAATCCCTTTCTCAGATATGATGTGGCCAAGAAGCTTACCTTCTTGCAGCCCAAATACAGTCTTCTTAGGATTTAATGACAGACCAAACCTTCTACATTTTTCAAACACTTTCCTCAAATGTTCTAGGTGTTCTTCCTCAGTCTTGGAGTAGACTGTTATGTCATCCAAGTAAATAACAATGAAGTGTCCTATCTCATCTGAAAAAGCTATATCCATTGCTCTTTGGAAGGTTGCGCCAGCGTTCATCAGTCCAAAGGGCATTTTTACATACATAAAGGTGCCCCATGGAGTGGCAAAAGCTGTCTTTAGCTGATCTTCTGGGAGTACAAAAACTTGGTTGTATCCTGAAAAACCATATAAAAGAGAAATCCTTTTTGAGCCTACTACTTGCTGTAGGATGTGTTCCATTTTTGGCAAAGGATAATTATCTTTGAGTGAGGCTCTATTGAGATTTTTGAAGTCTATGCATAGTCTGATCTCCCCTGTTTTCTTTCTTACAGCCGCTAAGTTCGATACCCAATCAGAGAACCTCACAGGAACTATTATGCCTGCCTCATACATCTTTTTAATCTCTTTTTCAACTGCAGGCAATTGTTTTGGGTTTATCCTACGAAGTTTCTGCCTGAAGGGTTTCTAATTTTCCTTTAAAGGTATTTTGTGTTGTATAATGTTCGTGTCATAAGCCTTCAAATCCTCATAACTCCACGCGAACACATCAATAAATTCCTTAAAAAGGTCAATGTATTTCTTTTTCATGTTCGCAGGAAGAGACTTAGCCAATTTAATTATTTTGGGATTGTCCTTTGTGCCTATGTTGCATTCTTCCACGTCAGAGTCCGCGTGCTCTATGGTGGGCTTTTTTGCTACATCGTCAAAGTCAAAAAGGTCTTCTAACGGCGCCAGACCTCGAGGTATGTTCTTATCTTTGGCCTGCAGCACCTCGACTTCTTCATTTTCTGCGTTTTCACATTTTATGGTTCAATTTCCAGTTTCTTCATTTAAAGCGTTTATTTCTATGTTACCGGGTGGTTCTTCCTCATCTGAGGGTTCCTCACTTAGGCAACTGTCACTGGACACAGAGTCTGAACCAGAAAATTCAAACTCGTTTCTGTCTGTTAAGAAATCTTCAATCTGTTTATCCCCCTCGAAAACATGCCAATACTCTCGTTTTCCTCTAAATCCAGAGTCGCCATTATTGTGGTTCAGATAATATTCGAGACCATTGGGCAAATGGAGTCAGGGAAGGGTTTACTTGCTGTTCAATATGCATGCTTTCAGTTGGGCTAGTCATCTAAAGCATTGGATCCTAAAATGATAGCTGTAGTGTAACAATAAGGAAAGAAGGTGAAAGGAGGGAAAACCAATTTTTTGTCTATAGATCAGGTTAGAGGTCATTTAACTCCAGACCTGCTTGGACATACTCAAAGGCAACTCTCAAAGGAAGGCAATGGAGCAAACTGGAGGGAACTTAGAAAGGTTTAATTAACTGAAAAGGATCCTAGTGAGACAGAGACAACGTTCTAAACTCCTAGTGTTCCCAATTCATTCAATTAAATCCCAACAAGAACATCCAAGGACAGATATCATGAATTCATACATCAGCTAGTAGGAAATAACATCCACTACACTGGTTAAATCAATTGAAATCTATTCTTAGATAACACATTATGCAGAAAACATAAAAGGCTGGGAGAGCAACAACATAAGATACCTAACAAAGGTAAATCTTATGCCAAATTTCTGATGCGAGCCAGAAGAAATGTAATGAAATGAAATAAAACACGGAGACAGGAAAACATCACCACTGCTTTAGATCAGGATCCAAAGAAATATGCTTGTCATATTTAGAGCAACACCAATCAGGTACAGCATTTGCCAATAGCTTGAAATTCAGTTTGAAAACATACTCTTCAACCTATCTTACAACTTTACACAGTGAACATATCTCAAGAGAAACTGCTTGCAATTCTCTGATATATCATCAACAACCTTTACAATAATTCTCTCAAGAGTTTTATAGCAGAAGATGAGCCGAGGAGGTAGGTGGAAAATGAATGAAACATTAAACTCAGAAAAGAAAGAGAGGGTTGAACCCCATTCTGTTTTAATTCTCTGCATTAATCCCTGGTACCTTTTGGACGAAAGAGTGATCTTCTTCGGCTTCCATTTACTCTGGTATGGTCCTGATGTACTCTGGCTGCAGTAGTACTCTGTAGTACTGTGGGTGGATAAACAAAACAGATTGAGGTCTGCCATGCTGTAAAACTAATGCTCCGGTAGCATAGGACTGTGGTCAGGGCGGAAACTTCTTCACTGGAGCACGGCATGGAGTAAAAACAGTATGGGCACCCCGTCCTTTCATGGAGAAAAACACTCTGCTGATGTTATTGCCCTGATGACTTAGTTTTCTGTGCATTGAACTTTTTGCCGCTTCATTTATATCTCTGTCAGTGAAAACCGGCCGCTGTAATGAAAACTGTGTAACCATGGCGGCCTTTCCCACCTGATAACCCTGCTAAACACGGAACTGAGTTATGAAATCCATGCATAGGGGAAATGGCTATGGGGGACGGGAGAACACTAGCGCGGCGGTGGTGAAACAGTGCTTTTAGATGGAATAAACGTGAAAAATGCATTGATATGGTGAATAATAGGGTTTGGCGGAGGAATGCATCGTGGGCCGTTCGATCATGGTGTGGAGGCGTAGATCAATCCATGGAATGACATATGAGAAATGGGCGGAATGACTATAAAACATTAGATTTTAATGCAAAAATGCAAAACTTTAGACTTTGGTGGAAATGCAAAGGAAAAGCGTGAAATGCAATGGAAATGCGTATGAGGTGGGACCCATATGGAATCGCAATCGCAATCGGAAACGAGAGTAGAGTTGTACATATGAATCAACATTTTCCGATGCGATTGGGAAATCCCTTTGTAAAAACAAAATATAACGATTTTCCAATTTACAAAGGAAAAACCTTATATTATATGAACGGGCGGAAAGGTTAAGTGGTGGGGCCCGGGTCAATCGCAATCGGAGATCGGGAGCAGGGAGTAATCGCAATCGCGCATGGCAACAGTTGCGATGCGATCAATCGGAGGAGCGGGCGATCGGGGGGAAGGGGAAAGAGTTGCGATCGGGGGGGGGGGACTTGCGATTGCGATGATCGGAGGGGAGCTGCGATCAATCGCATCGCAAATGTTTGCGATGAACCGATCGGGGGACTTAACAAAAGCAATGCGATTGGAAACGTTTGTGATTAGCGCGGGCCGTCCGATCTACGTGGTATATCAACGGTGGAGAATCCCAGCGAAGGACTTAAAGGAAAAAAACAAACGCATCGGAGCTTTTCAGCATTTACAAAGGATTTTCAACGCTTCGCTCTGTTTCTCCGATGCGATTAGCACTTAAGGCTTAAGCGCTTGGTCTTAGGCTAAGGGCATATGTGGGGAAGTGGTTGGGGCTAGCGGAAAAGGGGCTAGGCCCTAATACAAAGTGGAAAAGTGGGTTTTATGCCATTTTTAATGGATTTTAAGGGTTAGGAAGGGAAACGATAAGGGAAAAAAGGGGAAATTTAGCCAAACAAAGGGTAAGGGTGGGATTCAAAGGGGATTTTGGTATGATTTTGAGGGTAAAGGGGGACTTAGAGGGAAAAAGGAGAACTTTGGCAAAAAGGGGAAAAAGGGGTAAAATGAGACATTTTGCAGGGGTACAAGAGGCAAAAAAGGCCTTTTGGAGCATGATTTTTTGCAATCAGTGAGGCTCATAGACTCTATAACAGCAGAGGGCAACAGTCAAAGGCAAGGAACATAAAAGGCTTCAAGGATGATGTGTTTTCACGGGAAATGCATCCCTTGAAGGCTCACAAAACAATCTAGCCCCTTGCTTGCTTGTCAAGGAATTTATAAGGGGCTAACACTTCCAAATCTTGTAAAAGCCAAAGTTGATTGATGCTCATCAGCCAAGTCTTTGGAAGAAGCTCCATGTTCTCTACTCAAAGAAGCATGCAGGTCAAGATGGAAATGATGATCGTGATTCAAATAAAGAAGATTCTCGGTTCGAAAAATCTGACAATGATGAAGAAGAAGAAGAAGCAGAAGTGGACATGGAGAAAGTTTTAATTAGTGCCTTGAAAAAATTGAAGAGCATGAAGAAGGAAAATCGCAAACTCAAAGAAGAAGTTACTCTCTTAAGACTCCAAGTACAAAAGGAAGAAAAGAAAGAGAAAAACTTGTTAAGTCAATTAGAAGAATTTGTTCAAAAGTATGAGGGTGAAGTCAGTCGAAAGAAAAGGAACTTGATGTTGATCTAACTGAAATCAACGAGTTCAAGGAATGGCAGAAGAAGGAACACATCATTGAAATAGACTTCAGCCATCAGGTGAGAAAACTAGAAGAAGAGAACATCTATCTGAAGGCCCAAATTGAAGAAGCCAAAAGTATTGAAGAACAGAAATGTCAAATTCAAAATAAAGAAGAAGATTGCATGAAACCAGAAGAAATCATATCATTAAAGGATGAAGTTGCCAAGTTGAATAAAAGGTTGAAGAGCACATTAAACCTTGGATGATATTCTCAGTTGTCAAAGGCCTCCATGCATCAAAACAGGTATTGGTTATAAAGGTTAACCTTCATCCAAGGAAGACAGAAGCTCCAAACCTCCACAGAGCAAAATTGACGAGAAGCCTGACAGAAAGATCCCTTAAAGGCCAGCTCGAAATGAAGGAAAAAGGATTTTACCTCCTCCAAGAAAGAATGTCTCATCCAGATACCGTAGCATGTTTAATAGTTATTGTTTTTCATGTTCTAACATCAAACATATGGCTAGGGATTACAGAATATATGACAAGGATGAATATCAAAGACATTATTGAAACCCTAGAAGCAAGTTTGCAGACTCGCAAGACAGATTTCGAAACGACTTTACCAGCAAAAAGTATATGTCATTTGCTCCAACATTCAAGCCCAACATTGAATGTTACAATTACAAATTCCATTCCTATGGGCATATAGCTCCCGATTGCAAATACAAGATGGAATCTTCCATGACAGACAACCCCAACACCAAGTACAGGAAGGTAGAAGAAAACAAAAGCAAGAAGATCAAGTGAATGGAAAAGTCTCGGCAGTCATGCTTTCATTTTTTGCCAAATTGAAAGGTCATGATGAAAAATACATCTAACATCTCGTTGCCGAAAGCCCAAGCCAATAAGAAAACAGACCAAAGGTCAACCAAAAGGCCATAGGCCAAAGGCAAAGGACCATCCAAGGTCCTTGGACCCAAGGGATCCCAAAAGGATACCCAAATATATGATCACAATCTTTATATATGATCATATTTGCACAAGTCAAATTCCCTCCTAATTACATTGGTGTTAAAATTGGACAACTAGGTCCAAACTCCGGGTTGTGCTGCTCAGATGACGATCCCAATATTTTTATTGGATTCCTCTTTCGGAGAGGTATAAGATTGATCTAAAGATCATCTCGATCAGATGAGCAGAACATGTACTTTGAATTTATTCCACTTATGTGCTAGGTCGGCCTGGAATAAAATATAGACTTAAATGTCTTAAAGGACGTGTCACACACCCCCAAAGATTCCTATATATTGGAGAGACTTAGAGCTCATTTGACACACATTGTTGTGGAGTAATTCTCTCTCTCTAGATAGAGTTGGAGCTGTGATATATATGGACTGTTCTTTGTTTGGGTTGTTCTGGGGTTATGTATGACACGCTTGGCTGAATGACCTATTGAAGACTTTGCTGGTAGAAGCATCCTGCTGATCGCCGTAACACCACCATTTCTTATCTCTGTTTTGGCTTGTCTTCTATCGATCTATTAGTATGTTCTATCTTCTTCAGTATTGTGCCCTAATCTGAAATGGCCTAGAACATTAGCTGAAATTAAAAATTGGTCAGCTCCCTCCTAATGGCCTCTGCATCTACTGTATATATGAAACTCGTTTGGCCTCCAAAGAGTGGATTTGAACGCACATCTGACAAGTATTATATGTGTTTCCTATGGCCAATAGAGTCTCACTCAACAAAACGATGGGCTAGGCTTGGAAGACAGTTATGGTTTTAATTATTTTTTCGATAAGGGTTCTAGTTGGGCACTTTGTATCATCTGAGGCAGTTTGTTGATGTTTTGAGGCAGAAAAATTCTGAGCTTTCTCAGCTCTCTGGTGTCGAGCAAGTCCAAACCCAAACTTTGGCAGATCCTTAACTCCTATGACAAATTTGTGGCAAAGCGTGGTTTTGACGAGGCTTAATTGGGACTGTTAACTCTCCTTGCCGCCTACACCTACCTACAAGTTAATGGAAAAAACCTTCAACCCCACAAGGTGTGGTTGGTGGCAAGGAATTCAAAGAAGGGGTTGTCACCTACTTGCGACTCTCTCCGTTTAAGCTATCTCCTAAGTTATCTATGGGGAGTGGTCCCTAATAGAAAAACGAAGTTAAAGATTTTGAATTTTTGGGAGAATTGTTAGAGTGAAATTGGATTAATTTTAAAGATTTATGAGCATTTTATAAGCAGTTTTGCAATAATAATATCAAATCATTCAACCAGTTCCTCTAAATAAAGTGCTTAAAAAAAATCCACAAAAGATGAGAACACAATAATCCTGAAATGGAAATAAAAGATGTCAACACAAGATATTTGAAAGATAAAATGATTAAAGGATAACCAAATCTCAATATTTAGACATATCTTGTCATAGGTCAAAACAACCAAAAAATTAGATGTTGAAGATGAAATTAAACTTTGCAAAATTAGAAAGTAAGCATCACACTACTTGCATGAGGTTAATAACCATAAAAAGGGAAATGTAATGAAGACTGCTCTTGGTTCATTTTAGTTAAACGTTCTCTACAATAGACATTTCAAATCAACTCTTCAATCCCTAGAACTCACCCTCACCCAAATTATGTGGATCTCACAGTGAGGAGTCAATAGGGGAGTAGAGAGTCCCTAGAGGTCTATACAACCAACTTATGTTGGAGGTAAGTTTTAATGAGTCGCTTGTGTGAAATGAATGTTGATTAATCTCAAAATGATACATGCAAATTTTCCACAAGAGATGAGATAACGAGATGAGATAACACTTGCAATAATGAACCAAACTTTGAGAAACATAGAAATAAATAAATAAATAAAAACTTGTGTTTTGTAGCATTTTAATGGCAAGTGGAATGAAATAAGTTCTTATAAAAAGGGTGCTTCAATGGTTCATCAACATGCATGAAGCATAAACTCTAAATCAAATGGATTTTTGCCAAATATGTGAATTTCTCACACATAAAAAAGAGATTTTGTTCAAGTTTGTAGCATTGGGGCTCATGCATGTAAGTTTAATTTAAACGAAATTTTAGTTAGATGGATGTAGAGTGCATTAGTTGTTAATTCATTAGCATGCATAAAACGAAAATCAGAAAATGAATCAATCCACCCAAGAAATTACTTCTTCTTCAACCAAAGAAGGGGGATACTATGGGAAAAATATCCCAAGCTCCCTCAAGCAAAAGAGAGTTATTTTATTACTGATTACAAATGAAGAAAACAGTCTTTAAGAAAGCTGCCCAAAAGGAGGTCTTTCTACAAATAAAGAGCTTGGAAAAAGGCTAAATCTTCTCCTCAAAAATTGACAACACAACTTATGTAGAAAAACTTTCAAAATATAAATTTTCAAGGCTCCAAGGCCCTCGGCAAAGATCAAGCTTATTGTTGTCCCAAAGGTGCTTACGGCCTCCCTAAAATTAGATTTTGAAGTAATAGAAGCCTTCGCATGCAAGAAAGATCAATTGTCTCTTGCTGTCTTTTCCTCAAGCTCCTCGTTTTTCATGCCCAAGCTTGTGGACTACGAAAGGAAATCAAACGTTAAGCAAAAATAAAGAGGATCTAAAATACGAATTAATGTACAAAGACATTAGCCCAAGAAATGGAAGCGAAGCCCCATTCCTTGGGCTAGTTTAAAGAAACGCTCTTGAAGTAGCAAATATGACTTTAAGACGCTCTACAAATGGAAAATTTTAGATTTTAAAAGTGGAAATAGATAATCAAGTAGCTAGAGAACGAGAAACTCCCTCTTTGTCTTCCTTTGATGCAAAACTTGGGGTTAAAAGTAGGGGAGTCTTGGATCGCTTTGGATCTAAGAGTGAGTTGATCTATTTGAGACTTCTCCCACGCCGGGATAGATTTCCTGCACACAATACGAATAAATCTTCCCTACACACTTAAACAAATATCAGTCTGCAAAAGGGTTAGAGCATCATAATGAAATAGATAAACCAAACATTCCTTCGAAAATGACTTGGCAAGCTAATTCCTAGAATAATACTCAAAATCAATGATGCATGCAAGATAGCTTGCATGCATCAATCCAAGCAAGATGGAAAATATAAACTAATATTGGTCAAGCACATAAACGAATTCAAATATAATAGCAATAGTATGGAAAGAAATCACCTCATAACACCAAGAGAGCATCCGCTAAATAGCCCCAAAGTCTTGATTTTATTGATATATAAAAATGGCTGAGTTTCCTCAAGCCCAATAGCTCATAACATGATACAATACCAAGAACCAAATATCAAGTGGTGAGAGGGAGGAGATCACAAGGCAAATTCGAATTTGTTATGTGGAGCTTCATTGTCAAGTGTAAAAATTGGATTCTGGCAAGTGGACATCATTTTCTTCTTCCCTTATGTGCCAAATTCAAATTTTATGATGGAATGACGTGTATATGGGTGGTAACTTATGTCGAGACAATTTCCCACAAAAATATCCACCAAATATTCTCCCAAATGTGTATTAACTTCACAAATTCGAATTTCCAAGTAAGCAGCTCTCATTTAATGCCAAAAATTCAGTTTTATTTGAGCACATGTCATTTCCTTGATTTTAGGAGTACACATCACCTTGTGACTTCACTTTAACTCCTCCATAATTTCCCACCTCATTGCCACCTCATTTAGCATGTGTGGATATTTATTTTTCTCCATTTATTTAATTTTAGCCTAATTAAATGCCATAATTTTCACTAAACTTATGAAATGTGGGTTTTGAGGGTCTAGAACTCATTATTAACCCCTCAAAGTGTCATAGTAGGAAGATGACAATGAGAGGTGTAATTTTGATTACTCATACCCAATGTTTTAAAAAACGGAATCGGTCAGCGACCAGGCCGAGGTAATGACTCCGAATCGGTAATGACTCGGTCGACTCGGTTTCAATGACTCGGTTTTTGTAAAAAATACATTAAATATTAATTTTTTTGTACAAAAACATAAATTTAAAGATTTTTATTCATGTTTCCAAACACAAAGCATTACAATATAGATAAGTCACAAAAGACAACATATGATCAAAGTAGGCTCATGGATATATCCATTATATCAAAATTGCACCTAGTGCACTGTCCAATACAGGATGATGATATAGAGATCAAAACAAAAAACATAACCAATGTCACAGGTGACTCCTTTCGACAAGACATCAACCCTCTAGAAGGCCTGTGGTAATTCAAAGCATATAAAGAACCGTGGATTAAACCTACAATGTTTAAGTTCTGTGACCTGATTGAAGAGGGTTTCATTGTGTTTTTCTTCAAATAAGAAAGCATTTGCAATTGAGCCACAATAGCCTTCAGACCGAGTTATTAAGTTCCCTATCTACGTTGAGAATTTAACGTGGATCAATTCACGGCATCTTTGTACATTACTTTTAAGGCTTGATTCTAAGTATAAACAAGGTATTTCTGCCCCTCGTTTGAAGCAATTATGGAGGACTTCTTTGCTCAAGTAGAATTGAAGGGTATTTTTCCTCTGTTTCTCTTGACAGTGCATCCTTGTTATGAATTTGTTATTCTCATTGTTCCGAAGAAAGTTAAATCCCCTAATCTAAAGAAAAATTCGACATTTGACATTGTGGTCACTGGACTATGAGGACTTAAAAGGTGACTTCATTTACAACTAGAAGGGTGGTATCCTATCAATGATCGTGAGGAGGACTTGTCCTAGAATTAGAGGCACATCATTATAAAGGACAGTTCTAAGGCCCTCCATAATTTAAGGAAGCCGAGATCTTGTATACATACGTTTGCAAGGTAATGTGTAATGCATTTATTTATTTTTATTTGTTTTAAGGCTCTTTTGATGGAGGGTTTAATTTGAATAAGAACTCTAGATGGCTCATGGAAAACCCTAGCTCACATATGAAACCCTAATTTTTAGGGTTTGTGGATTCTAGGGTATTTAGATGAGGATGATGTTTTGAATTCCATCCTCCATTAATGTATTAAAACCCTATATTGTATCTCATGCTTTTATGATCACATATTGTTCTTGGTCATTGTCACTAACATCATGTCATCAAGGTACATGGATTGGTGCTCTTGATTAAATACGAGTTCCATACCCTAATACATGACAAAATTCGATGGAAACATTGCAATAACCCAATCCTGAAATCCTGAAAAACTGATAAGTCTGCTGGATTTTGAATGAGTTCTAAAATTCTACTTTCTCCATATGAAATCCAATGAGGTTGGTGTAGAAATTTGAATAATAGTTAAATTATTCACCGAGATTATCCTAATTACACACTATTTGAGCTTCATGCATAATACATAACCTCTCCTACCATTGATCATTAATTGCGGAAAATAAACAATCGCATGCGCACCTTAAAACCACATAATCAATCACACATATAAACACAGGATTTATGGGAAAGCTTAAAGCTGAAAACCCCCAACTATCTATATATTATAATGATAGATTTCGTGTAACAATAATAGCACAAAGCTCCTCACAAGCTCCCAGCACTATCTCACATGCTACACACTACACAAGCTCAGATCAAGCAAGTCACATGTTCAAATCTCCTCCACCTGTTAGCCAGCCTCTACTGCGCAAACCAATATGGATAATAATTAGATCAAGGTTCAAATCCCACCAGTATGTACTGCGTAATCCTCATTGGCTTCTCCATCAATGTGTGTGCAAATCTCATGCACCAGTATAGTCACAACTGATAGTCAACCCGCTCTTTCACCTACCTCCATCACTGATCTCCACTGAAACTGTCCATGCACTGAAGTTAACTGATGTGTTCATTAGTTGATTTATGAGTTAATAATTAGTGAATTAATTCACACCACTCATCACTAGTGTATTAATCAGTTAGACTAAATACAACTAGTTCAACTAAGTCAAACTGAACACAACTCCATCAACTCCTCAATCAACTCCACCAAACTCACTCACATGAGTTCTAACTGAAGTCATCATGCAATAGCTCCACTTAGACTCTAGGAATAGCGTAATTCCTTCTGTCAGCTGCATGTGCCACATCCAGGCATCAAACTGAAGTGCTCCAAGAGGATAAGATAATGTTTATAGTCCAAATATTATTAAGAGCTAATAATATTCGACATATCTATTTTTAGACTGGCAATCTAAAAATAGATTCCGCCCAGTATGTCTAAAAATAGAAGTCCATCTATTTTTCCAACTTGACCATCCCTCCACAAATAGCATCCTCAACTCATAGAATCATGATCGACATGTCTAAAAATAGACTTTGCGCCAAAAATACCCTACGGGCCCACTTAGTGAAGGCGACTTCTTTCCACTAAGCTCTGTCATCTTGTTGCATTCTCAACACTCCCTCTCAACAAGATACGGATTATCTGCAACCCCTATCCTGCCCCTGTGGTATTCGAATTTGCTCCTGGTGAGCGCCTTCGTCAAGATATCAACATCCTGATCCTCCGTAGGAATGTATGAAAGTAACATGATCCTCCGCTGCACACAATCTCTGATATGATGATACCGGATGTCAATGTGTTTGGATCTATCATGAAATACTGGATTAACCGAGAGTTTGATGCAACTCTAGTTATCACAATAAATCACAGTAGGCTTCAAGTGTGAACCGAACAACCCGACTAGGATCTTCCTCATCCATATAGCCTCGCATGCAGCCAAACTTGCTGCCATATACTCGGCCTCTGCTGAACTGAGTGCCACGGATCTCTGCTTTCTGCTATACCAAGAAACTGTTGTCGACCCGATACTGAATATGTCCCTCTCCGTATGTGTTTTCCTTCCACCGTCCCAAGTACATGTTCCTCGCATCCGTGAAGCCACATAGCCTCACCTCAACCTCCCCGTTCTACTCATTAATACATATAATCCCGATGTGCCTTTGAGATAACGCAATACATGCTTGCCCGCCTTCCAGAAGAGCTTGGTAGGCTTAACCATAGCTTGTGAAAGCTGGTTAACTGCATAGCATATATCAGGTCATGTATTGACCAGATACATAGGCGACCCCACCAACTGTCGATAAACAGTGGCATCCACTACCTCCGCTAAAGTAGCATCCTCCTTCCTCCATCCTCCAAGAAGAGGAGTGTCAACAGGCTTGCAGCCATGCATGTTGAACTTCTCCAGTATCTCCCGGGCATACTTACCCTGAGAAACAAATAGTCCATCACTGCGCTACCAAATTTCCCATCCCAGGAAATAATGAAGGAGGCCCAAGTCCTTCATCTCAAACTCTCTTACAAGATCCTCCTTGCATGAAAGTATCAACAGCTCATCACCTGTCAAAATCAAATCATCTACATAAAGTACAATGATCAGAAACTTACCCTCCACCACAATCTGGTATAGGTTCGGATCCGCCTCACTCTTGGAGAATCCAAGTCCGGTCAAATAACTGTCTATCCGTGTGTACCAAGCACGAGGTGCTTGTTTCAACACATACAACGCTCTCTTGAGCCTGCACACATGCGACTCGCTGCTGAAGATCTTGAAACCTTCGGGCTGCTCTATGTACACTTCCTCCTCAATGACTCTGTTGAGGAACGCAGTCTTCACATCCATTTGATGAATGTGCCACCCCATCTGAGCTGAGAGAGCAAGAATCGTCTGTATGGAAGAATACCTTGCGACAGGTGCAAAGGTCTCCTCATAATCGATCCCCTCAATCTGTGAAAAGCCTCGGGCAACAAATCTTGCCTTGTACTTCTCCACACTCCCGTCAGCTGCCTGCTTCACTTTGTAGATCCATCTCGAACCCAACACTAATTTCCCTTCCGGCCTCGGGACAATCTCCCATGCACTGTTTCTGACAATCGAATCATACTCTTCCACCATGGCATCTACCCATGCGGGGTCCTCCACAGCTTCCTCGAAAGAGGATGGCTCTGTCACGATACACTTGCTCACAAGATCCATGTATCCAGTGTACCGGTCCAGTGATTGTCTCTGTCTGCGCTGTGCTGTAGGTGGTCCTACAACCTTCTTTGCATCTCGAGCTAGTCGCTCAGCTTCTGTAGTGCGTTTGCGCCCTCTGATGGTTGGCGCTGCATGAGTGGTCTCTTCCACCTCATGAACTTCCTCTTGTGGCTGATCCACATCCGGAAGCTCCTCCTTAGGAACTAATAGCTCCTCATCTGCATGCAAGTGTAGCTCCCTCTCAAGCGAACACTGCATGGCTTTCTCCTCCAGAAATTTTATATCTGCCGCTGCAAGGTGGGATCATCCTGTTAGTCAGTAAATACACACGATAGTTGTGGGCGATCGGGGTGGTACCCCCACAAAGGATATAACCTCCTAGCTTCTACCTTCTCCACCTTCTTCCCGGCATCCTTCACGTGAATGTAAACAGTGGAACCAAAAACCTCAAATGGATTATATCGTGTCTCTTACCAAACTAACCTCTGGTGTACTCATGCCAAGAACCTTGTGAGGACAACGGTTCTGCACATACACTGCTGTATTGCATGCCTCAGCCCACAAGTGAAGGGGTAGGCCCTGATCATGCAACATCGCCGTGCAGCACCCACGATCGTTCTGTTCTTCCGCTCAGCCACCCCGTTCTGCTGTGGGTTATGGGGTGCGATGAGCTCTCTCCGAATCCCTTCTGCGCTGCAAAACTCCTTGAATTCAGACGAGATGAATTCACCACCACACGTCTCCTAAGAGCCTTCACCCGCTTCCCGATTCTTTCTCCTCAACCACGCCTTGAACTCGCGTAACTTTGAGTATGTCTCGACCTTCTTCTCGCATGAAGAAGATCCAACACTTACGAGAAAAAATCATCAACAAAGATCACATAGTACTGTGGCTTTGTTTGAAGCAAACGAAAAGGTCCACACACGTTCCGTGTGAATTCTCTCAAGGATCGTCGTGGCGCGACTATCCTTCTCGTGAAAGGTGGCTTTCACAAATTTTCCCAAGGTACATCCCTTGCACTAATCTGACTACGCAAGAGTACCCTTAGGAAGCCCAGTAGAAATCTGCTGCAGTATCTTCAAAGCTCCATGGTGAAGGTGGCCCAATCTCCAATGCCACAACTCGCCATCATCCCGGCTCACCACTCCTTCTGCCTTGCTTGCCATTGCTGTGCAACCATCTACCTGCAATTGATAAAGGTTCTTAACTCGAACCCCTATCCTCCGGGTCTCACCAGTTGCCTTACTGCGCAGGAAAGCCTTTCCCTCGCTAAAGACAACATCATATCCCTTGTCTTCTAACATGGCCACCGAGATCAGATTCTTCTTCAATCATGGAACATGCATCACTTCCTTCAATACGAAGGGTTTACCAAACTCCCTCTCAAATGAAATGGTACCAATACTGGTCGCACTGTATCTACCATCATTGCTCATCTCGATGTGCACTCCAAGATCTTTCTCATCCACATCAGAAATCTCGATCTCTCAGAAATGACGCACCACCGTTCAAGAACCATACTGAAGCTCCAACACACTTGAGACCAAGCATGTGATCATTGGAAAATCCACCAAACCGTGAGGCCAAGGGGCTTCCGCGCCTTCCAAGCCACTGCCATTTTTCTTCTTCTGCGGACAATTTGTGGCATAATGTCCGTGTTGGTGACAGTGAAAGCACTTCACCTTGGACATGTCCTGCTTCTTGCCTTTCGCACCAGATTGATAAGATTTCTTTTTCTTCCCTTCTTTTCTTTGGTAGCCAAAGCGCAATTTTCTTCATCAAATGCCTTTGATGAAGATCCGTCCCTGGTACTTCACCTTATCTCCTCTTGCACAAGATCCGACCAAAGTCGCTCCCATCCTGGCAATTTCTCCCGACCATTGACAGAGTCCCGATAGGAATGCCAACTCTTCGGAAGCCCAAGGAGAGCCAAGCTCACCAAGTCCTCATCATCTACAGTCACCCCCACACTTCCTAGCTCATCCCTGCATTGGGTGAACTTTGTGAGGTACTTGGGCATATTGTCGCCTTTCTCCATCTTTATGTTTCTGAGTTTATCCTTGAGCGCTTAAATCTCTCCTGGCCACTTCTTATTAACAACTGTCAAGGTTTTCCACACTGTCTCTGATATGATCATGCCGGATGTCAATGTGATCCTTCACGCCCTCCAACAGCATCCTTCGACATTTTGCTGTCTTCTTTTGCCAAGCCTCAATTACGGCAGCATCGCTAGAAGTAAGCTTTGGGACTTTAGCATCTATGAACTCCTTCAACCCATTGTCATCTAACACCACCTCCATCCTGTCCTTCCATGAAATATAATTCGAGCTACCCTCAAGGGCATACTCCAATCGCAATCCGTTGAAATACATTTCAACTTCGACACCAAGAAAACACTGCTGCAAATTCGAATTCCACCAGCTCAAAACTCAATCGCTTCAATGTACTGCAATTTCTCCAATGATCAATATCGCTCCGATACCATGTATAAATTTTGAATAATAGTTAAATAATTCACCGAGATTATCCTTATTACACACTATTTGTTCTTCATGCATAATACATAACCTCTTCTACCATTGATCATTAATTGCGGAAAATAAACAATCGCATGCGCACATTAAAACCACATAATCAATCACACATATAAACACATTATTTATGGGAAATCTTAAAGTTGAAACCCCCAACTATCTATATATTATAATGATAGAGTTCATGTAACAATAATAGGACAAAGCTCCTCACAAGCTCTCAGCACTATCCCACATGCTACACACTACACAAGCTCAGATCCAGCAAGTCACATGCTCCAATCTCCTTCGCCGTTAGCTGCCTCTCATCAAGCAAGAATCCAACCTTGAGAATAGGGTGAGATCCAAGTTCTAATCCTACCCGCATGTACCGGCGCAATCCTCATTGGCTTCTCCATCAAATCTCATGCACTACAAGATAGTCACAACCGATAGTCAACCAGCTTTTTCACCTACGTCCATCATCAGATCTCCACTAAACTGTCTTATGCACCGAGTTAACCGATGTATTCTTTAGTTGATTTATGAGTTATCAATTAGTGAATTAATTAATAATTAATTCACACCACTCATCACTAGTGTATTAATCAGTTAGACTAAATACAACTAGTTCAACTATGTTTAACTAAGTTAAACTGAACACAACTCCCCCAAACTCACTCACATGAGTTCTAACTGAAGTCATCATGCAATAGCTCCACTTAGACCCTAGGAATAGCGTAATTCCTTCTGTCAGCTGCATGTGCCACATCCAGGCATCAAACTGAAGTGCTCCAAGAGGATAAGATACTGTTTATAGTCCAAATATTATTAAGAGCTAATAATATTCGACATATCTATTTTTAGACTGGCAATCTAAAAATAGATTCCGCCCAGTATGTCTAAAAATAGAAGTCCATCTATTTTTCCAACTTGAGCATCCTGCAACTCATAGAATCATGATCGACATGTCTAAAAATAGACTTTGCGCCAAAAATACCCTGCAAGCCCACTTAGTGAAGGCGACTTCTTTCCACTAAGCTCTGTCATCTTGTTGCATTCTCAATAGTTGGAACCACTCTCAAACATCATGAGTCATTTCATGGTAATGTTAAAAATTTAAGTAAAAGGATGAAAATGAAGATTAAGGAGAATGTCACTTTTAACTCCGGATCTATCAAGCGCCGAGAGGGATCAAATCTCTCGAGGTGAAAACCTCTTTTTTGAGTGCAAAATTTGAGGAAAGGTTTTCACCTCGAGAGATTTGATCCCTCTCGGCGCTTGATAGATTCGGAGTTAAGATGGATCTAGGCTGGTTTCAGTCATGTGTGACCAAGGAAAATCTATCGATAATATGAGGAACATATGTTTTTTTTAATCAATAATATGTAAATACATCTAATATTAACATAACCATTTTAAATATGTTAAATATGTCTGAGATTTATTAAGTCATTTTAATTTTTAATTAAGCCAACTCCACAACTCTTCAGAAAACCTCAAACAAACCTAACAGCGGAATAAAATCCGGTTTCAAGTCCATAAAATGCAAGTTTTTGGGCCCACCGGCCGGCAGATTTGGCTCGGCCGAGTTAACTCGGGCCAGGCCTGGTCGGCCGGTTTGTTACCGAGTCGGCCGAACCGGTACAAAAACCGGCCAACCTAGCTGTTCTTGTACCTGGTCGGACCGGCCAAGCTAATGGCTCGGTCGACCAAGCCTGGTCGGAGTCGAATCGACCGATTTTTAAAACAGAGCTCATACCCCATACAACTTCTCAACACTTATTACAATCCAATTACAAATTTAATTGCAGTTTTTGACCTGCGGGAAATCTAAAAAATTAAAAAATCACTACCTAGACGTAACCAAATTCCACGAAATTTTTTGTGTGATCTAGTATGGTAATATACATTGACTTTAGACTCTAAGATGCGTCAGGGGCTCAACCTTCAAGTCGTCACTCCAGCTTTGGAGTAATGCAATGAGTGAAAAAACCTAGAAAATTATTCGCCGCTAAAAAGAAGGAATAATTAACCAAGTAAAAAACACACTCTAAGGTGTACTCGCTTGTTGATCGGGTCCTAACATCCTAGGCCTGTTACAGACTCAATGCTGACTCAAATTCATCATTACTAGCATCACTTATTACAATTCCCCGTAGGGCGTGGAATCCGTGCATCAGAGATAAATTATGAGAAAATAGAAGTAGAGTTAAAAAACTTTGTTGAACTGATGATATCTGATGGTACAAATGTCTTTTGGTTCATCCTTGGGCATGGAGTCTCTTAATTATCATCAAGTGCCACTCCAGTGGTCAACAGGGACATCAATTCGAAATCTGCCTATGGCTCGTTTTCACCTCCAGAATTTGTATATTAAACGTTGATCCCCCTTGCACATGAATGTATGCTTGTAGACACTGGTACAAAATTGCTGACAGAGTTGGGGCTTTTTTGATAGTAGATACATCGGACCTACAGCATGGCCTGCGACAATATGGTGCAATTATTTTATGGATGGCCTACAATATAGATGGTTGATGCTCGAATAATTAATCATTGATGTACAATGGATGCCATATCTATCTTGATTTATGTACAACTATGCATGCTTTCATATCTTCTACAACTAATTTGGTATTTTGAAAAAAAAAATTGTAATATAAATGAAAAATAATATATATATATATATAATCGATGCTTCACTTCCTATATTTTTGGAAAATGACTTTTGATGCTTCGCTTCCAAAAAACATCCTCACTTCATCGCCACTTCATGCAACATTGCTCCTGACAACCATTATGAGACTTGTATGAGTAAATTTGGGACGGCTCAAGAGGCAAACAACCTTTCCAATTTCATTTAGAGTATCATATGAGTGAAATAGGAATGCCCCCTCTCACTGGCACTCTTCAAGATCTATATTAATGAGTTGTAGTCTTTCCTACATGAGCATAACAAGAGCACAAGATTGGAACTAAACGGCTCTAAAAACTGTTAACTGGGACGGCTTGGAGGCAAAACTGTCCGAACCCGCTCCAAACCGAAATGACCTGCTCGGGTATCAATCGGTTGTCACAACACTCAACTGGTTTTGTCGTGACTGTCCTGCTCACTGGTTTAGACGGTCTGTTCAAGCTCAGGTCAAACAAAAATATATTTAAATTTTTAAATTTTTTCAAACAACCATATCCAGCAGCATCGCTACCTCATCACATCAAGCATTTAAAGTCTTAACAACTTCACCTCTATTTCCCTCACACTATTCATGGTAATGTTAAATTCTTAAAGTAAAAGTCCTTTTACTTAAATTTTTAACATTACCATGAAATGACTCAGGATGTTTGAGAGTGGTTCCGACCTCATTGGATTTCATATGGAGAAAGTAGAATTTTAGATCTCATTCAAAATCCAGCAGGATTTACGTCTTTCGTACTGTGGATTGCCGTGTAATGTTTGACCAATTTGCTTTGTATTAGGTGCTAACTTATTTAATCAAGAGCACCAATCCCTCTATGTACCTGACAGGACATTGTTACTACAACTCCTCTATCATGACCCTACTAAAAATGTACCCATCACTCAAACAAAACCTTGACTATCGAAGATGATAGATAAATCTATGTTTAAATCAATGAATTAAGTATGAATTTGTGTAAAAATATCTAATTTTTAATATATATATATAAAATAATATATAATGTATCGTATCCCAGAAGTATCCTGTTCCGGGGTCACCGTACCTGTATCCGATTCTTCGAATCCCCGTATCCCCGTATTAGGTGACTTAGGGATTCTGATGATGATTGATGATTTGATCATATGTAGCTTGTAGTATTGTAGGCTATAGTATAATACTATGATCTAACATGTTATTTTGGACTATAAAGGCCTTTTAGAGCCTATTTCTTGATGTTTGTTACATTTTTTGTTCAGCGATGTTTTGCACCAAGTGCTATTTTGGCTATCTGCACCTATATAATGAAAACTTTTGCATATTTGTGTTTAAATGGTTTGGATTAATATGGATGTACATGAATATATCTGGTTTTTCTTTAAAATATGAATATTTTATGTGTTTTTGGTAAACCGGTTTTTTTCCCGGTTTTTTTCCGGTTCTGGTCCGGTTCTGACCGGTTCCCGGTCCACAAGGTTTTCCGGTTCGATAACCGGTTCGGTTCCGATAACATTGAACAAGAGGGAGACAGTTGTTTCCACACCAGGTATTGATATCACTCCCCATTTTGTCGATGACTTGGTCTTGTTGACTTCTACCCCTAAGGGTTTGCAAATAAATATTAACACACTGTCCATTTTTTGTGACCTTCGATAGTTGATAGTCAACCTAGATAAAACCAACGTTTTTGTCTTCAATGCATCGAAGAGATCTCATAGAGACTTACATTTTTATTACCAACATATCGAGATTGAGATCACCAAATTTTACACGTACCTAGGGATACAGTTCACGGGGCCTTGTTTTGGTATATAACAAGCCCTCCACCCTCAACTTGGTAAAGGATATGGTTCCCTAGCCGTCATTGATATATAGTATTTCTAGAGTCAATTTCAAGACATTTCGTCCAAACTTCACCTCATGGAGACAATTATTAGACCCACAATTATCTATGGCTCCAAAGTCTAGGGCTCGAGCTTGTTGTCGACAGATTGGACCAGCTTGGAGAGTGTCCAACCCCTGCTTCTCAGACACATCATCTACTATAAGTGAAAGGTTCCATAGGCCATTATTCAGGAAGAGTTCGATGTCCACACATTTTGCCTCGAGGTCATTTCCCATTTAGTCTCTTTCCTTCATAGAGTCAAGTCTTTTAGAGACTCTGCCAATATACAAAGGTGCCCCCACCTTGCTCTTTGCTCTCATCAGAGGCTCTCAGCTCAAAACCCCCTCCCCCCCAAGTCTTGCCCAAGGTTGGTTCTCAAAAACATCTTGGCTTCTCTAGTCACTAATTATCTCCCCAAAGCGCCTTCCCCTTTTCAAATTCTCCCTCAATGCACCAAACCATCTCTTGTTGACTCAATAATTATAGAATCATGCTATCAAAAAGGATATCTACAGATTGCCTAGGATCAAAGATGTCCTTCTACCTAGAGCACTTTTTGGAGCTCCAAGTCCACCCCCCTCACCCACACAAACAGTAGATGCATTCGCTTAGGATATCGCTAGGACAATTCCAAGTTGGTTCACATAGCCTCCAAACAGAGATTGACTACCATATACCATGATTGAATAGGATCTGCCAAATGTGCCACCTACAAGAGCCAGAGACACGCCTCATTTTTAGGTGCCCCCTATACTATGAGATCAAAGGGCAATACCACTACATATATCAAGATTCAAGAAGCTCCCTCTCTACTTTCTTCAGGTACTAAGGCCAACAATTCTTAGTCCTCCTCATCAAAGAGATTTGCAACTACAGATCTTAGTCCCTACACACCATGCCCCACCTTGGGATGACTAGGACGATCACCTCATACTCTCATGTGGATATGCCAAATCAGAACCACAAGCGGCGAGTAGAAGTTCAAGGTGTACTATATAACAAATGGGTGGGATCTCGAGTCTCTTATCAGCCTTCCCACCAGGGATTCAATGGATATCAACGAGACCAATTTAGTGTACATCAATTCACATGTCCTTAGAGCACCAAAGGGACTAGCTCTATATACCCCCAAAGCAGGGCACCACTAGTAAGTCCATTTACCTCCGAGTTCCACAAGAGCAACCAAAGATTTATTTAAAGTTTATTTCTTTTGACCTTGGATGCTAGGAGTATCCCTCACTTCTACATACCCCCCCCCCCTCAAGATAAACAACTAAGCCCACCACTAGTTCCAAGGGGCTTCAACAGAAAGCCAATGCCCAACTCCATCACCATCGATCATCAAACTCAGAAGCCCTTGACATCTTTAGCTCCATTGCCAAATCTTCCTATCTCACTTAGTCTTATTGGCAAGCTATTGATTATTTTGTATCGTGACGCGGTGTTTTATATAAGTGTCGTGGCAACACTACCACTTCTTTCTTTCCTTCTTTATGTTATTTTCAGTATTGTCAACATTTTATAGGAGTTGTGCTTGCACTCCCACATTGTATTCATACTAATTGTATTCTTCTTCAATCCCATTGACCTACTTTTGTGGTCTTTTGTTGTACATTGATAAAATTATTTTATTTTATCTTACTATTTTATGTTATGGAGGAACACATCCCTTGCATTCACAGGCATCACAAAAAATTGTGGATGCCCAAGGACAACCCCATTTGGCACCAAGGATGACCCCATTTTCCCGCTATGCCAATTAAAGTCCCAGTAAGATCAAAGGATGTCTTTGCTATGCCAAACTCATCTAGGCATCCCCACTGTCACATTGTTTTCTCCCTTCTCCCTTCTTTGCCTAGGACCAAGAAGGGAACATAACTAAAGTTCCAACCCTTATTTGACTAACCTAACCCTTATTTGACTTACCCTTCCAACTTACAAAACAAAGAAACCCTCAGAAAAAACTGTCAAGGAAAATCATCAAAAATTGAAAACAAACATCTTCAGAGAACTGATCTTTGACGACAGATTACTGATTTCTTACCATCAGCAGCCTAGGAGAGCTCAATTTTATGTAATTTGCTTTCTCCATCCACTCGTTTGTTGAAAGTTTGAAGGGATCTGTCAGCTGTTTCAGAATCTCGCCCCTTTATGCCGAAAACTTGTTGTAACAAAGATTTTCTTTGATCCAAATTCACCCAAAATATGAACCAATTCTATATTGCCCTTTTTCCTTGCTACTCTTTGAGAAGTTTCCACAATGCATAAACCGTTACCAAGACTGAATAAATATTTTGAGTGATACAAATATCTCTCAAGAATAATTTCAATCAATCCAACCAGAGAGATTTATTTTACTAGCATTGATCCATCTCCACCCCAGATCTATTGCACACCAGGCGAGAGAAAAACTCCACCTACAAATCTCTCAGCACTCAATAAATCCTGTGCTAAGACAGATCTATGCTTGTATGACTGTGTGATGTCAGCAGTTTTTTTATGTCAGACCTTTTTTAGCATTACTCTTGGTGCAATCAATACTACAACAGAAGATTGAAACAGTTATGTAACATCATGATATCCGGCCACTCTGGAGCAAAATTATACAGCCCACAAAAGACAATCATACTCATGGATAAGAAATAAAGTTTTAAACGAACACTATTAGAAGGCTTGATCCCATTTTACATTGCCCTGTTTTTGTGCTGATCGTAGAAGAGTTTCCAGAGTGCAAACTGTTACCAGGGCCCCAATCATAGCAGTTAAACTCACCAGGTGTCACTTGGACTCAGAGATCATACCCTACTCACTGTCAGGCGTGGGGGCCAAGTCAAAAACTTCGAAAAAATAACTTGAGAAACAATCAGCAACAACACCTGAGTCTGACTTCGAGTCCGGACTCAGAGAAAGTTTGACTCGGCATAAACTCGACAAGCAGTTTTGGTTTTGAGAACTCAACGCTAACTCGCAAAGTTGGCGTTCAGACTCAGAGAAATTGACTCCACAGATACCTGGTAAAAAAATTTGGGTGAAATTCTATGTACATTTAAAACAAAGATGTGCAAGGTTTTGACAAGTTTCTTGCAAAGTAGGAGAGTACGATATTCTTTTCGGTGAAATTTGGGTACGCTATAAATGTTTTATTGACCAAGTTTTCGACAAACTTTTTGCAAATCCGACAGTACTCTGACCTGGTTACCCCAGCCAAGTTTTCAGAATTGGTCCCGATCAATATTTTCGAATATATAAAACTATTTATAGGGTTTCGATCAATCCAAAAGAGGGCTTTCCTTGGTGAAATGCTTGATGAAAAGCTTAAAGCAATTTTGACAATATTACACTCGCCACAATTGTACTCAAGGTCGAATCAAAATATTTAGCACGCAAGGGTTTCAATCGATGCTGCGGAACTGCGAATTTCTCCTTCTAGGATTATAACCACGATATAATACCTTCCATTCCGCTTAGGGTTTCAGACAGATTTATGTCTTTGCTGTGATTTACACTTCGAATTCGCTCAATTCCTCCACTTCCACGTTAAGCTACAGAGGACTTCTGGTTACATGATATACACAACTCTTTCACCAGTGCGGCAAGGCTTCGAGCCTTACAGAGAAGAGTAAGAAGCATACTAAGTCTGTCATTACCCTAAATTTCAAAAGCTTTGGCAGTTACATGGAAAGCTTCAAACAATTGCCTTGAAAAACAATTTTACATGCGATGTTCATATAAAATAAAATGGTTTCACTGAAATGGGTTGAATACAAACTCTCACCTGATTCATGGAGGTAACGAAAAACCAGGTAGTTCATCTCGCAGGAAGTGATCGTGATCGTGGCCATCCACGCCTCTTCTGATAACTCCACTTGAACCCCTCGGTGTAATGGAGCTAATGGAGCTTTCCGTGGTAGTCTCAGGATAGGAATTGCACATCGCCAGTCCGCAACAATCCGAATTTAGAATCTACAAACGCTCATACCATACATATTATTGTATCTAATTTCATAGGAGATCTTTTCATTTGTAGATGTGACTTTAAGATGTAAAATAAAATAAGCGAGATTGATCTATATAAAGCCGATGCAAGAAGAATTTATCCAAATCTGACTGAGTGCTTTGAGCGAGATTGATCTATATAAAGCCGATGCAAGAAGAATCTATACAAATCTGACTTAGTGCTTTCTCCAAAATTTTGGGAACGGAAGGAACTAGATTTTAGGGTGGGAGGGTGCGATTCCGTGAGTTCAAAAAAATAATAGGGCCGCTGTGAAAGAATTAGTTTTAAAGGTAGAATTCCGTGAGTTGGAAAAAATAGCTCCGCTGCCAAAAGCGGTGACAATAAATAGCAAAATGTAGTTTTTTCCTTATTTAAGTTAAACACGTCACGTGTCGATTTCGGTGGTACAGGGTTTTTAGCTAATGTCACTATACAAATTCTTATCAGCGATCATTGATAGGTTTTTAAGCAATTGGTTTTTTTGGGTATGGTTTTATTTTAGAAAAAAGTATGATAAATAACTTTGTGGTTTCGGTAATGTAATTTTAATTAAGGAATTATAGTTGTATTTTAATTTAGGATTAATTGGTTTTTTTGGGTATGATTTTATTTTAGAAAATTTTATGATAAATAACTTTGTGGTTTCCATAATGTAATTTTAAGTAAGGAATTATAGTTGTATTTTAATTTAGGATTAATGGATGAGAGGTTTATATTGTATTGTAATAATGTAAAGAAATAATAATACAAAGAAGAATAGGAATTGTAGCTATTGAATGTTTTTCTAGTTTTTTTAGTTTAAGTTTTTAAGGTAAAATGTTTGTCTTAAATATGTGTGTATCATTGCATAAACTTGCTTGCAATAATTAAGTATACATGATTAAAACTAACACTGTGGAACTTAATGAATCCGAATAGATGGTGATGGGAAGTTATTAGCTACATAGATTATAAACCCACCCTATGGTGAGTTGAGACACTTATAAACCCATAACAAATGCTTAAAACATATTAATTTTGTTGCAAAAAGGGCACTTGGATTGGGTTATTCCAATCATTAAAGCAAATAGCAAATGGGTAGGTTACCTAAAAAGACAAAGCCAAAAACCCTTCTTAGGCTTGACATATGGATTTCAAATGACTTGAAGTCAATAGAGTCAAAGTATTTTGTTTCGAAAGCAATTTGCAAGTTAGACAACATTTCTTAAAATCACTGGTGCAATGTCATCTCTAATCTCGCCATTAGGTAGTTAAAGGTTATGGCCCAAGCTTATGAAATAGGGTATCTAATTAAAGCTCTTAACCCACTCTAGAATAATAAAAAAATTGAATTGACTAAATCTAATTATCCTTCATCTCGGGCCACCTTTCCCAACATTTGGATTGCATATCACAGATGTTAACAATCATGGTGGTCTCTAACTTTTGTAAGCATTTGGCTAAGAACTATGTAGTGTCCACCAAAAACTTATTATTGTATTGTAACACAAACAACCACTAAAAGAAATGTTCGTTAAATGATAAGCTTGAGCTTAACAGGCCATTTTCTTAAGCCAACTTTACTCTCATGTCTCCTCAATAATTTTGAATATTCATGGCTATAGAAGCACCTTTCACTTACAATTGAGTAATGATAAGAAGGGATTGCATTTTTAAGTTGCATGAATTGCTTTTATCAATGAGGGAGTTTATTAGACAATTTTTTAGTAGAACCCTTCTAAGCTTCTTTATTTTATGTTTATTATTCACTCACATTCTTACCTTGGTTTGAAAGGTCTACATCAATTACTTAAAAAAAAGTTATCACCATGGTTTTATTTGCTTAGAATTTGTTTTATAACAATCTTAATAACCTTAATTATTCACAAAAACACAAGATTAGGTAAAGAGACCCAAAAATAATAATGAGAGTATAAACATGGGCATGATAATCCTGCGTTAACGACAAAATTAGGAAGGCAATTTGGAGGGTATTTGGCTTCATCACTCCGCTTGACCTCCCTTAGCTTTGCAACAATATTTGTGATGGCATCACCATTAGAGGGTTATTTCTTCGTTTCTCCTAGGCTCCCCTGATTAATGTAATTGTTGACACAATGAGAATTATGAAATATGAGAACCCTACCCCTAAAAACTCACACTTCTATGTCAAAAGATGATCAGGAGTTCATGAATTTTGCTTAAAATTGAAAGTGCTCGAAACTGTACCGAACTTGAGCGACCGAGTAGATCTTTTCGTTCTAATTCCGGCACCGTGAACGGTTCGAAAAATCGATGTCGTATGAGGGAGATATCGTGTTCTGATCGATTTCCCAAATAGCTAAAAATTTTGACAGGTTTGACTGGGATGCCCAGTCAACATACAAGTGTACAATCAGCAAAAAGAGGAATATTCCTGAGAATATTCCATTTTCTCTAAGCCAACGAGATCTTGCCACGTGGCACATTCTTGATCATTTGATGCAAATTGTACGAACCTGTCACATGTACATGCTGTGACTTAAGCCAATGGTTAGGCTCAGCGGTTGCCCTAACCGCGGGGTTTTGGGGTCGGCATGTGGCCACGCCCTCCCCCTTAACCATTAATTTATTGCGATGGCTAGTTAACTGATGGGAGTTCAGCGCTCCACTAAAATTCGGAGATTTTTGTTGTTTTAACTGTAGTTAACTGCAGTCCTCCATTTTTAGTGGAGGTTTTGTAGGAGACATTGGGAAAAAGCCTAGCCATGTCAATTTTCGACCAATTTGGGTGAAACAAGAGTCTACCAAAATTGATTTGAGCATTCTGGAGCCATTGGTGCATAGAAAACAGCCATTGGAGGCTTGTAAACACATGTATTTGCAATATTTTGAGCATACTAAAAGATGGACATGCCATTGGGAGCTATACCAGTAGATGTAGCCTGGGAGGGGTGAACTGCTTCATCATGCCTGCTGTGTAAATCTTATGTGTGGTTTTATTTCTCTATTATACAATGTTGTTCAGTGTTATTTAGGCTTATTTACATGCTTAAAATTCACAATTTCATCTATGTTTCATGGTTAAATTCCTCAATTCTTAAGCAAACAAATAGAGACAAATATGTACATGTTTTGTAATTGAAAAGACACTTAGCACAACAAAATAATACAATCCTTTCAAATCAAGTTGGTATCAGAGCTAGAGTTTATTCTCTGGTGTTGTTGTGTGCAAAGATTAGTTTAACTGTTTGCAAGTTTTCACATGCTTACCAGGCTCAAGCTTAAGAGAGAAGAAGGAAAATTGGTGGAAGCAAGAGGGTCTCAAAGTGAGCCACGACAAAGGAAGGCAAGATTGCCACATTCTCCACTACCTAGTTCACCTCCAAAAGAAGCAGAAGCAACATTGAGCATGCCTTCGGAGGAAGAAGAAATCCATGAAGAAGTGGATCCCAAAGAGGAAGAAAGAGTGTACAGAAAATCATTTCTTGACTTGACTGAGATGGTTAGAATCCTTTATCAAGAAACGAATGAGAAACTAGAAGAAGAAAGATCCAAACTTCACAAGGAAGGACAGGGATCATCAGGAGGTCAAAATGATGAAGATAAATCAAAGAAGGGCAATGGAGGAAATGGAGGCAATGGAAAGTCACCATCCTCGCCCTCATCATCATCATCCTCTACTTCATCTTCAACACATCAGCCACACAAGTCGAAGAACACTGGTAAAAATCCTTTTCTAAAACTTGATGTTAAGTTTGAATTGCCAATGTTTGATGGTGAAGTCAATGCAAAAAAGTTTGATGATTGGATTAGGCAATTGGAGGTCTATTTGAGAATCCAAAACTTTCATGATGATGATACCAAAATCTAATTAACTTCATTGAGAATGGAAGGTGCAGCATTTGTTTGGTGGGAAGCCAAGACAAAGGAGGAGATCAAGAAGCATGGTAAGATTATTCTATCATGGAATGATTTCATTTTGCAATAAAACAATAGTTTTATCCATTAGCTCACATGCAGAAAGCCATAATGGACTGGCAAAATTTTAAACAATTGAAAGGACAAAATGTGCAAGTTTACACCCAAGAATTTAGGAGAAGAGCTCTCTTATTAGGGGTAGATTTGCAGAGCCAAGATACTTTGTTCAAGTACATAGGAGGCTTACATAGCTCCCTAAGACATATTATCCTCATGTTTAACCCTACAAGTCTAGATGAAGTTTGTGTACAAGCCACACACTTGGAGGCAAGGGGAAAACAAAACATAGATGAGAATGAGGAAAATGAGTTTAAAGGAAAATGGAAGAAAAAGAAGAATGCAAATACTAGGAAAGAGAAGGGGAAATTCTTTTGCAAAAACTGGCCATGATGAATACCATTGTTGGAAACTTCATCCAGAATTGAAACCAGATAGCTTGAAAGCCAAAGAGAAAGGCAAAACTGTTGCTAAAGCTGAACAAGACTTAGGGTCAGATTCACGAGATGAAACAAAAATTACAACCATGGGACTGAAGAACATGAAGGGGAAAGAAATTGAAACTAAACCCATTACTAGTACATCAAACTGTCACATACAAGTTCCAAATGAAGAAGAGAGAATTGAATTATTTCATGTGAGGGTCATATCCAAACATACCAAGATTGACACATTGTTTGAGAGTGGTCACAAGCAAACTTAATCTCTGAAGACTTGGTCATGAAACTTAATCTTGAGACCATTCCACATCCAAAACCATATCCACTTGGGTGGATTTGTAAGGATGCAAATTTACAGGTTTCAAAGAAGTGCATATTGTGGTTTGCAATAACTGCACATTTTGTTGACACAATTGAATTAGATGTGGTTCCGCTTGACATAACGGGTATGGTGTTGGGCAGTCCTTACTTGTATGACATGAAAGAGATCTTCCATCACCATGTGAACAAATACCATTTATTCAAAGATGGCAAGGAGTATATTGTGAGAGCTCATCACAAGAAACTGGATACTTATTTAGTTAATGCAGGGCAAATGAAGAGGCAAGTCAATGCAAGCCAAAACTTGACATTGATGATGATAAAACAAAGAGATGTTTTGCATCTAATTTTCAAACAAATGTTGATATATGTAATGAGTTGGTTCAGATTGATAACAGATTGTCTTTGAAAGAAGATGACAAGCAGTTGCAGCAGTCAACATTGGTGTTGAACGGTGTTGAAAACAAGGTGCCAATGCAAGTGGTTGCAAAGGTCAAAGAGAGGAAAAAGCAGCTTGGCAAAGAAGGCACAAGTTTCACAAATGTTCATTGCTAGTTTCCAAAATGCACAAGTTTCACAAATGTTCATTGCTGGTTTCCAAAAGGCACATTACAATGGCGAAGAAACTTGGTCAAGAGTCGACACAAGTTCAAGGAAAAAGCAACTAAAAATCACCATAATGACAGAGTGCAAGGTGAGAAAGATTCCAAGTTTCCTTTGATTACTGACCAAGGTAGAAACAAAATGTTTTCTGCAAAATTAGATTGCTATTCTGCAAATTCAGAAAATGTGCAGCATGACGCTATCAAAGACAACAATAGATGGTCGACAGAATCAAGGAAAATTTGTCTTTTCATGAAAATCTCCAATTAATGAAATTAGGAACATTTCAATGGATAAAGATTGGAAGAGTGAGAACATATTCTCCTCATCTTCATAATCAGTAATCCAGAGAGCTTTTGGGGTCCAAAATCTTCCCAATGGGGAGAGTTCATGAATTTTTCTCAAAATTGAAAGTGCTCGAAACTATACCGAACCTGAGCAATCGGGCAGATCTCGTCATTCTGATTTTGGCGCTGCAAACGATTCAAAAATCCAATGTCGTATGAGGGAGATATTGCATTTTGATCGATTTCCCAAACAACAAAAATTTTCGACAGTTTTGACTGGGATGCCTAGTTAGCATGCAGGTGTATAGTCAGCAAAAAGAGGAATATTCTTGAGAATATTTCGTTTTCTCCAAGCCAACGAGATCTTGCCACATGGCGCATTCTGGATGGTACGAAAGTTTGAGGGCCAATGGTTGGGTGACACGTGGCCAAACCTGAGGCTGCCACATGTCCCCTATTTGGTTATATAAAATTTTATATAGGTCTAGGGGGGTTCGACCCCGTGACCTCCGGCGCACCCGCAACGTCTTCCACCAACTCCACTATACCGTAGATCTTACCCTCTAAGGGTGCCACGTCTATTGAAGTTGTAAACAAATGTTGAATGGGGGTGTTGGGGGGGGGGGGTGGTGTGACTGCGCGGTCCCAACCCGCTGGCAGCCCCAATCAATGGTCACATGGTATATATTTCAAACGTGACATATAATGTTACATCCAACGGTTAATCACCGCAGCACTCGGCAGTGTTCAAACCTGTCACATGTACATGCCGCAACTTAAGCCGATGGTTGGGCTCAGCGGTTGCCCTAGCCGCGAGGTTTGGGGGTCGGCATGTGGCCACCCCCTCTCCCTTAACTATTAAATTCAATGCGATGGCTAGTTAACTGGCGGTAGTTTAACGCTCCACTAAAATTCGAAGATTTTTGCTGTTTTGACTGTAGTTAACTGCAGTCCTCCATTTTTAGTGGAGGTTTTGTAGGAAACATTGGGAAAAAGCCTAGCCAGGTCCATTTTCGACCAATTAGGGTGAAACAAGAGTCTACCTAGACTGATTTGAGCATTCTGGAGCCATTGGTGTAGAGAAAACATCCATTGGAGGCTTGTAAACACATGTATTTGCAATATTTTGAGCATAATGAAAGATGGACATGCCATTGGGAGTTGGACCAGTAGACGTAGCCCAGGAGGGGTGAACTGCTTCATCATTCCTATTGTGTAAATCTTATGTGTGTTTTTATTTCTCTGTTATACACTGTTGTTCAGTGTTATTTAGGCTTATTTACATGCTTAAAATTCACAATTTCTTCTATGTTTCATGGTTAAATTCCTCAATTCTTAAGCAAACAAATGGAGACAAATATGTACATGTTTTGTAACTAAAAAGACACTTAGCACAACAAACTAATACAACCCTTTAAGCTCAAAATCACCAAAATCAGCCCTAAGATTGAAAAATGATGTTATCAGTAAAACTTGTTTGTTTTAAGGGGTGGTGTAAGCGATGTTAAAATTACAACTTTTTGCAGCTATGGTTTTAAAAACTCGAGTTGTTGCTAACAAAAACCTTAAAATAAACCATGAAATTGAAATCAATACTACCAATAACACACATTTTTTCAAATTACAACTTGTTTGAAATCTTGATCTTAACAATCGATGCAATTGCAACTAAAACCCTAAAATAAACCCCAAAGCAAAATTAATGTTAGTTGGAAGCACTCGTTTTCTTCGACCTTAAAATTGTAACATTTTTCAAACAATGAAATTATAATTGGTATTGTTGCAATAAAAATCATAAAATCAACATTTTTTAAACTATAGACTAAAAATTTGATATTGTTACAATCAAAACCATAAAATAAATCTTAAAATACATGCCCCTTTAAAATTTTAAAGAATAGAACAAAAATATATCATACACCCCAATGTACCTTTGATCCTCTCTGAGCTTCCTTTTAAAAAATAAATAAAAAAAATTTAAAAACAACAACAAAAATAGTAAAATTTAAAAATAAAACCCAAAAGAAAGGAAATGAAAACAAAAGCCAACAAAATATTAAAAAAAAAAAACTAATAAATAAAATTACGCACACACACAAACAAAAGATAATTAATCTAAAATGGGGTCCTAGGTATATGGGTTTATTTTTTAAGCCAGATTAACATAAAAAGTGCAATTGGTAATTGTTGATAGCTAGAGAAAAGAAGAAAATGCACACCTAGTGTGGTAGATGGTTGTTAATGAGAGGTTATTTGGTTTTAGTGAAAACAATTTTCAAAGTTATTATAGTTTATTGGATATCACTTATTTGGGATCCCAAAGGTGTTTTAGAAATCGTTGGGAAACTTTCTTACAAGTTTATCTAGTACTGAGACCAAAAAACCAAATGACAAATGCTAGCAATTTGCTCCATGTGATATTGCACACTTCACATTTTTTTTACCACTTTTCTCCTTCGTTAAGGAGATGTGTGGTTTCTGTGTTAAAATCGACATCCATCATAATTTCTCTATCACTAGCTTTGGATTTCTTGTCATCAAATTGATCTGGAATTGGAGGAGAAATTCTCCTTCCTAAAACTAATCATCCTCTGAGGCTTTGTGATCCATATTTATGCAGGAACGCAACATAATAGACATGTAACCATAAATACAAATATGCAACGGAAATAACACTTCATTTCATTAATATCAAAGAACTGAAATTTGCTTACAGACATAATAGAAATAAACTAGCTAGGGCACTGGTAGCTTATCTTTGAGAAGAGATGTGGCGGCTACAGGCCTCTGAACTGAGTTACAATGAGGCTCGAGGGCCTATTTATTATTTAGAAACAATGGAAAACCTTATACATCCAAAACCCTAACCCTAGGAGCTAAAGCACCAAAACTATGGGCCCCGTTTGGGTAAATTGGTGTTTCAACTTCCCGGGGACGTAACTTTGGCATACGATATATGTTTGACGCGCTCAATAGCTCGTTAGAAAGATCTATCAGAGGAGTACAACTTTTGGTGCAAGAAAGATAAACTTGGTCGCTCTGGGTTTTCCCAAAAAATGTCCTTTAGGGCCTCAAAACGCCTCTGGAAGTTCAGGACCTGAAAAAATGTAAAAAATAGTAAGTTGTGCCGAAACTAAAAAACTGAAAGAGACAATGGTGGAGCCCCAAGTGGAATAGGTGGGTGGCCACCAATATCCACCTGGATCATTACTCCCCCCTTAGGAAGCAATGGTCCCCATTGCGTTGAGTTCCTCCATGAGATGAGGAAACTTCTGCTGAACTTGGTCCCTGGTGAACCACTTGCCTTGGTGCAGGAGTTGGCCAGCTTTGACAAACCGAAATAGTTAGATCTTATGTTGGCGAGTGCTCTTGATTTGCATGTCCATGATACAATCTCTAGTGGCCTGTTCCATGCAGTCTGGGTTTAATTATGTTGTTGTGTGTTGGTCTGCAATGTCAGAGGTGTCCAGTAGAGGTGGGAAGAAGGGACGAAGGCAGTCCACATTGAATACTGGGTGCAGACCAAGGAATGGTGGAATACTGAGCTTGAAGGCATTATTCCCTACTGCCTTGGTGATGGTGTATGACCCATATCGGAGCGAGCGAAGCTTGCGGTGGGGTCCACTAAAGCGCTCCTTCTGCAAATGCAGCCACACTTTGTCGCCCACCTAGAAGTTGTGTGGTACCCGATGTTGATCATGTCGTTGCTTGTACTTAGCATTGGCTCTGTCCAATATGTCATGAACTTGTTGGCGGATGTGTTGAATGTGCTTGATGAAGCTGTTCGCTTTGTCAGCTTCAGACTGGACATGAGCCGAATCGACCTGAGTAGCCGCAAATGGCATGGCTACGTCAATGGGACATAGTGGCTGGAATCCCAAGTCCACCTGAAAGGGGCTGTGGTCGGTTGAGATGTGGAGAGCCCGATTATAACTATGTTGTACATAGGGGAGGCTCTCATCCCATGTGTTTGGATGCTTTGAATTGTACATGCGCAGAATGTGTACAATCATCCTGTTGACGACCTCTATCTGGCCATCAGTTTGGGGATGGAAAGTTGTGTCCTTCTTTGGCTTCGCGGTGTTGTTCTTTGCTTGTGGCTTCGTGTGTTGTCTCGGGCCGCCATGCTCTCTGGATTTTTCCCTTGTTCCGTGGTTTGGAAGCACCTTTCCCTTGCTTTTGATTCATAGATCCAAAGTCTTTCTCCTTCTATTTGAATTGATGCTCAATCTTGGCAGCATAAAAGTATGCCGCAACAAGCGAGGAGATGTCGAGGAACTCCATTTCCTCCCGAATGTATCTGTGCAGACAACTGTGGTACTTTAGCACCAAATTTTTCTCTGAATATTTGATACCCAACTTTGTGCGCAGGGTATGGAACAAATTCGTCAGCTCATGCACATCTTGATCCCTTTGTTGTCGCAGCGTGGTCCATTGTATGTACTTGTCCTCATAGCTCCCCACGGGATAGTACTGTTCCTTGATGGCATCTCAGAAATAATTCCAAGTGGATATGGCTGAGAATAGAGAGGGTTATCTCTCATCCTTTTTCTCACAATAGGTTTCCCACCAGTCCTTGACATGGGGGGTAGCTTTGAGGAGTGCAAAAATAATCTTCTCCCGGTCGGAAAAGTCATGGACCGAGAAATATCCTTCTAATAGATTCAACCATCTATCTACGACATCTACATCTATTTAACCCTCAAATATGGGAATGTCAAAGTTTACTTGTACCTTAAAGGGAGTCGCGCCTCCAGAGTGGATGTTGGATGAAGATGCACCGCCGGTGGGCAATCGTTGAAGGATCTGGGCAAAGTTATCCATTATTGTGTTCCTTTGTTTTTCAAGGGCCTCCACGAGCAATATTTTGATAGGATCTCTTTCTCCCTCATCTTTCTTTTCATCCCCCATGGGCGACCATCGGGGTTTGCGAGGCTGATCTTGCAAAGGTTCAATAAGATCGAGCCCCAACTCCTTATACCCCGACCTCGTTGGGGACATGCAAAAAAGGATCGAGAAAAATCAGACCGCTCTGATACCACTGATCCAGATTTATGCAGGAACGCAACAAAATACAAATGTAACCATAAATACAAATATGTAGCGGAAATAACACTTCATTTCATTAATATCAAAGAACTAAAATTTGCTTACAGACAAAATATAAATAAACTAGCTAGGGTGCTAGTAGCTTATCTCTAAGAAGAGATGTGGTGGCTAGAAGCCTCTGAATTGAGTTACAATGAGGCTCAAGGGCCTATTTATTATTTATAAATAATGGAAAACCCTAAACATCCAAAACCCTAACCCTAGGAGATGAAGCGCCAAAATTATGGGCCCCGTTTGGGTAAATTGGTGTTTCAACTTCCCGGGGACGTAACTTTGGCATACGATCTCCGTTTGACGCGCTCAATAGCTCGTTAGAAAGATCTATCCGAGGAGCACAACTTTTGGTAGAAGGGAGAGAAGCTTGGCCGCACTCCGTTTTCCCAAAAAAAACATCGTTTAAGGCCTCAAAATAGCTCCGGAAGTTCAGGACTCGAAAAAATGTCAAAAATAGTAAGTTGTGTTGAAACTAAAAAACTGAAAGAGACAATGGTGGGGCCCCAAGTGGAATAGATGGGTGGCCACCAATATCCACCTGGATCAATTTGCAAGGAAACAAATGGGTCTTATGTAAACACAAGTTTTATGGCCTCTTCAAGGGTAATGAGTTAATTTTCATTTAAACTTTAAATAAGCAACATCATCATTTGACTCGTAAAGGAAAACAAGAAGAGAGACAAATCAAAATTTGGTGATAGAGTTCACCCCTATTGGGCTACATCTCTTGGCATGCTAACACAACTAGACTGTTCCATAGATTTCAGTGATAAAAGAGTACATGAAATGTGTTGACAAAATGAGTGGCTTGTTTCCCCTTCAAGGAAATATTCTCCTGCAAAGAACTCTCACTCTAAAAAGCATGACCACCTACAATTAGTCACGAAACACTCAACAAGAAAAGGGCTCTCACATCAAGACCCTGTACTTCATCTAAAAATGAGCATAACAAGTACCACAATTCCACATTGAGGTACTAAAAGAGAGCATTCCTCAAAAAGACATAATGAGAAAAGACAAACATGAGTTGCACCATAGGTATCACAGCTAATGCAGATAACATATGAAGGCTGGGAAACCCCTACAAGGTCCTCTCCATGCTCAAAAAGCCTTCAAAAATTACTTCAAACCATTGATTGTTCCTGGCACCCATAGACTCAAATCTGCAAAAAGTCTTTCCATAAGTACTCCAATAAGTAAACATAGGCTTCCATTGGATTCAGAATGTCCAAAATCCCCTATATGGGCCCTTATTGGGCTAAAAAAGGCCAAAAAATCATCAAGCTATGGCTCTCCCAAGTTTCTCCTGTTATTTGTCCTCCAAATTGGATCCATCTGCAAACTGAATGACAAATTCACCCTTTAATCTGCTCGGGAGGTGATAATTTCACTCATATCTGGTGCAAATTGTCACTTATTTTAAATTCCCATAACCCCTTATGCGCCAAACCAAGGTCACATGGGTGCCATGAGGGCGAGGGTTGGGCCAACGGTTCACCCCCACCAACCTAAGCACCAAATCTGTCGGGCTAGTGGTCGCATGCGCTTGAGGTGGCCAGGGGCCGGGGCTAACTGCCCAACCCCACCGCACTAGCCCTCGAAATCTCCGCTATAGGTTATGCACCATCAATGTGGCAGGGTTTGAGGCTAACCGCCCACCCCCGCCACCATATCCCTTTACCTTTCCGCCTCCAGTCATATGAACTGCAATGGGACCCAGGGCTAGGGCCTATAGCCCGCCCCCTCCGTCAAGCACTTTTCCCTTCACACTCGGTCTTGTGACATTTCCAACGACCATGGGCAAAGGGTTAATGCACAACCCTCTCCGCCAAACCCTCTGCACTCCACACCGCCTGGTCCTATGGGCTGTAACATGACCAGGGTTATTACTTAAGTCCAACCCCCAACTGTTGAGCGCTCATAACCCTTCACCATGGTCTTGTGGGGTGATACGACCAAGGGTTAGGCCCTTTTGAGATCTGAAGTCCTTCCCGCCTACACCAAGGTTCTGTGGAGGGGATATGACTGGGGTCATGGCTCACCACTCAGCCCCTTCCTCCAAAACGCACCATACCTAAACTTTAAATAAATGTAGAGAAGTATATGGGTAAAAAACACCTGTAGGAAAGTTAGTAGAGCACTGGAGTTTATTGTGGCGGCTCGCCGGTTCGATCCCTGCCAAGGCCATCCGAACCTTAACAAAATTTTAGCTAATGTGGAGGCGCCACGTGCCGGCCTCCGGTTGGGCCACGTGGAAGCCTCCCATTGGACCACCAAAACAAAATGAACCAATCAAGTTTGGATAATTTGTGCCTGTACGAGATTGACACTTGGCACGCTATGATTGATCGACTATATGCCCAGCAGGAATGTTGACGTCATCATGAAATCAATAGTACAAACTGCCTAGTCAGTAGCCCAGTCAAACTACTTGCAAAAATTTTTTGTCAGTCAAAAAATTCAAAACATCATAACTTCGTCATACAATGTCGAATTGAGGTGATTTAAGTGTTGTTGAAATCAGAACGACAAACTACGGCTTGAATTCGGTTTTAAAAGATTCTGGACACTTTCATTTTTAGAACAAATTTGATCTTTGGATCATACCTCCCCACTAAGAACTTTTGGACTCCAAAAATTATATTCTCCTAACAAACAAAATGAGGAAAAAGCTCAAAACTTTCCAAATCTCAATCCTTAATGTTTTGTTTACAATTGGTGTCTTCAATCTCCAATCAAGGTACTCCACCTATCCTCTACGTGAAGACCTTACTTTCCTGTCAAAAATCGAGCCACAATTCTTAAAACCATGTAGGAACAAAAACATCGATGGATGGAATCTGAACATTCTCTCCAAAGCCATCTTTCATGGATCAAACAAATTCATCTTGAAGTCCCTTTGCTGAAGACAAACTTGAATTTCCACCTTGGAAATCAGAAGAAATTAAATGCTTTCCATGCACTGATTCAAACTTTGCTTTACTTTCCTCAAATTGGACTTGTACACAAAGTTACTTTACCTACAATAATTCAACAACACATTTGGTCTTGTCTGCAAAACCATAGTCATTTATCGTAAAATCTTTATCAAATATTTCATTCACAAGAAGCTTCATCTTAAACACTTGTATCCGGTGAGTACATGACCAACTTTAGACATATTGGACAACAATACAATGTTCATCCCAAAAGTCCTCAAACACTTGGACTTATTAACAGCCAACATAACATGTCAATGAAAAACAAACTTGTTGCAAATAAGTGATTATTCTTGTTTTCACTTTACAAAGTACCCAAAACGGGTAATGAACGACAAGTATTTACAATTTACAAAGCAACAAACTTTGCAAAGCAACATATATTCTGCTTTTAAGGTTTCCATAGGAACTATGCTAGTATCCTCTATGTGACATGTTTCTTTCCTTGCAATGGTTTGCATAACCTCTTTATCCTTATTGGGACGAAGATCTGGATGAGGCTTCCAACACCTTTCATTCCCATGCCTGTTTATTTACAATGGGTACATAAATACTTTCTCTTGCCCATCGACAAGGAAGTATTCAAATTTAAGGGAGGTTATTCATGCTTGATGCCAATAATTTTGTCCATTATTTTGACCACAGTTTGTGTTGCTCATAATCAGGCACATAATTATCAACTGCATCACAAATTATGCAAGGATACATGTCCCATAAATAATCAAAATTACCAACATCTGGAAAATTCCCATGACATTTATACATGTCCCTTGGGTTGTAAATTTGACGACGAGAACTAGACAATGACAAGCGAAGTCATTTGAAGCATTTATCTCTCTTGGGAGGAAAATTACCATTATCATTACCATCTTGCTATGACATATCATCATCTAATGATTTCTTTTCCTCAAAACGTTTTGAACACTCTCCAAACTCTCTATGACCATAACTCAATCCTTCATATCTTGCTCTCTCATTTACCTCGATAGGATTGGTAATACCTTGTCCATCAAATATGAGGCCTCCTCCTTCATAACCCATCTAAGCTAGAAGCTTCATACCAATGTGTTTAGTATGTTTTTCAAAGGTTGCAAAAGGTGTGTTATTAACATAAACTGAAGGATTTTAACTAGAGATGTTGTTACCTCCTTGGATTTTTCACCTATATTTTATGCTTCAGATGTTGATGACGAATTTGAATATGACTCAAGCCATACACTTTTACCAATAGGCACATAATGGGAATCTTTGAGATGCTAACAAAAATCACAAGCATCAGTCTCCCCATAGGGTCCACATGTTGTGTTTGGACCATGCCCACATATTGGTTTCATCTTGGAGGAATTCTTTGCTTCTTTTGGAGTGGAACTCTCATCAACTTGTTCCTTGCGCACATGCTGCAACTAAAGGTGCTTATGCCTCTTCTCCTCAGCTCAACATTCTCCATTCAAAGAGACAAGCTCATCTCCTCTAGCTCTTGAAGTTATAGCTTCTTACCCATGCCTGCAACTTGGTTAGACCCAACTATGATACCAAATTATCTAGAATTGGAAGAGAACTTCTCCTTCCTAAAAATTTACCATCCTTTGATTCTTTTCAAGGAAAAACAATGGGTCTTATATAAACAAATTTTATGGTCTCTTAAAGGATAATGAATTAGTTTTCATGTGAAATTTAAACAAGCAACATCTTCTTTTAACTCATAAAGGCAAACAAGAAGAGAGACAAATCAAAATTTGGTGAGGGAGTTCACCCCTCCTAGGCTACATCTTCAGGCCTGCTAACACAGCTAGACTGCTCCATAAATTTTAGTGATAAAAAAAGTACATGAAATGTGTTGACAAAATGAGTGGCTTGTTTCCCCTTTAAGGAAAATTTCTCCTGCAAATAAATCTCACTCTAAAAAGCATGGTCACCTACATTCAGTCATGAAACAGTCAATGAGAAAAGGGCTCTCACATCAAGACCTTGTACTCCATCTGAAAACGAGCATAACAAGTACAACAATTCCACATTGAAGTACTAAAAGAGATTTTTCCTCAAAAATACATAATGAGAAATTACAAGCATGAGCTGCACCATAGATGTCAAAATTGTTGCAGCCAACATATGAAGGCTGGAAAACCCCTACAAGGTCCTCTCCATGCTAAAAAAGCCTTCAAAAACTGCTTCAAACCACTGATTGATCCTAGCATCCATAGACTTAAACCTACAAAACGTCCTTCCAAAAGTGCTCCAATCAGTAAACAGAGGCTTCCATTAGAATTAGAATGTCTAAAAACCCCTATCTGGGCTCTTCTTGGGCTCAAAAAGGACAAAACATCATCAAATTATGGCTCCTCCAAGTTTCTCGTGTTATTCGTCCTCCAAATTGGATCAACCTGCAAATTGAGCGACATTTTCTCCCTTTATACCGCTCAGGAGGCAACAATTTCACCCACATCCGATGCAAATTATTGCTTAGTTTAAATGCCCAATAACCCCTTATGCACTAAACCAGGGCCACATGGGCACCATGAGGCCGAGGGTTGGGCCAATGGTCCACCCCCACCAGCCTAGGCACCAAATATGTCGGGTTGGTGGTTGCATGTGCTTGATGTGGCCAGGGGTTGGGGATAACTTCCCTCCCTCACTACGCTAGTCCTTGAATTCTCTGCCGGAGGTTATGTGCCATCAATGTGGCCGGGGGCCGAGGCCAAATGCCCACCCTCGCCACCAAATCCCTTTACCTTTCTGCCTCTGGTCATATGAACTGCAATGGGACCCGAGGCTAGGGCCTACAACCTTGCCCCTCCATTGAGCACCTTTTCTTTGCGTCATGGTCATGTGGGATTGCCAACGACCATGGGCCAAGGCTAATGCCAAAACTCCTCTTTGTCGTTTATGATTGTGCCAGAGTCATGTGGAGGTGAAAATGACCGAGGGTCGGGGCTCACTGTTGAGATTCAACAAGAAGATTCAGCACCCACGTCCAGTGCATTAAGAACCTAGTTGCATTCAGCACCCAGACTAGGGTGGTGCCCACAGTGCTATTTTTGCGTACATGTCTATTTTTATTATCCCTTAATTTAGATGGACATTAAATTGTAATCTATTCTCAATGTGGACTTAAATGAGTTAACTGAAATTGATAAATTCAGTTAGCTTGTGTATTTCGAGTTAGAGGTTGGTTGGGGAGGCATGCAGAGTAATTCTAGTTGTAACAGAGTTTGAAGTGCAAAGAAAAAAGGATTACAGAAGGTAAAATGAATAACTCAATGAAGAATAGTTTCATTATGCTAGTTAAATCAAGACACCACCAGTGAGAATGTATAAATTAAATAATAATTATTTCACAATCATAGATCTCATGTTCCAGGATTACTATTATTAGTTATAATGCCATGACCAAAGGGAGACCTAGTTGAATTCTAGGTGAAAGGGAGGTTGACTATCAGTTGTATGATTATCTTCTTGCACACATGCAGGCAAACACCCATTGGAGTGCCAATGATACTTGCACAGTCAAGGCAGGCAAGAATTTCTATCTTTGACGATATCTTTACCATCAGGGATTGCGTAAGCAAGGCAGGCCGTCTAGAGGCTGAAAATTGGCTATGTGTTGGTTATTTTTGCATATGACAGTGTGAGACAATTAGCTGATGTACTAAGGGCTCTTGTGAGAAGAGTTTTGTATGTAATTGTTTCATGATCCATGCTTAATATGCAATAGAAGGTAGTGGGGTTTTTTGCTGTAAGCTTTCCCCGGGAAATTATCTGTGTTGTATGTGATTGATCTTTCTTCATGTTCATGTGATTAGCCATTGTGTTTTCAATTCCGCAAAAGATTTTTAGAAGCGATTCAGTATTAAACTTTAGTACATTGTTAGATCAGGTGAATCCAAGATATACATGCTTGTTGTATAATTTCTACACTCATTGCTTGACTCCTCCTACCAAACACACCAACACCAAACTTTAAATAGAAACGACCCCGTTAAGAAACACCATTTAGGAGAGTTGGTAGAGCGTTGGAGTTTGTTGCAGCAGGTCGTCAATTTGATCCCTGCCAGGGCCATCCGACCTTTAACAAATATTTAGCCATTGTGGAGGCGCCACGTGGCGGCATCTGGTTGGGCCACATGGAAGCCTTCCATTGGGCCACCAAAACAAAATTCGACCAATGAAAATGCAACAACTTGCACCTTATGAGCCCGTCACTTAGAAAGTCGTGATTGGTCCTGCAACAAGCTTACAAACCTTAGCCTTTCACTACTTTAGCAGGCTTAATATCCAAGTCATATTCCTGGAGGGTTGTCATCAAGTGGGCTCTTTTTCCTCCTAGATTTTTTTACACAAGTAGATTCCTCATTTATGCATAGGGAACTATTAATTTTGTTTTGGATTTAAGTAGTAAGATATTAAATGTTTTACAACCTTATAGACTACAAAATCTTGTTTACCTACTGCTGGGTATTTTAGTTCAACTTCGTTGAAAGCATAACTCATAAATGCAATGGGAATTTCAACATCAGATTCTGTTTTTTGTGTAAGAACAATAACATAGTCAGAGTTAGAAGTGAAAGTATACAATATGAATTATTTTGAGAAGTTAGGGCTCATTAGGACACGGGCTTCAATAATAGCTTGTTTTATGGTACCGAAAGCATGTTTTTTTGGTCAGTCCATTTGTAAACAAAAATTTTCTTTACAAGTTCCTGGAGAGGTTTAACCATTTGGGAAAACCTTGGGACAAATCATTTTACAAAATTTATATTACCAAGAAAATACTACATGACCTTTTAGAGTTAGGAGGTAACAAACTATCAATGGCCCGCATCCTTTCTCGATCAATCATAATTCCATATTTTGATACAATATGTCCTAGTAATTTCCCTTCCATGACTGCAAAAATGGACTTCTTAGTATTTAGTGAAATTATAAACTTTCTACAACATTTAGACACATTTCTAAGATGGGAAAGGTGATAAAAAATCTATTTCGAAAAAACAGTAACATCATCTAAGTAAATGACCACATATTCATCGATTAACCCACTGCTCTTTGGAAAGTTGCCCCTACATTTATCAGACGAAAGGGTTTTTTTCTATAAGAAAAAGTTCCCCTAGAGTTCTAAACGTTGTTTTTAATTAGTCTGAGGGAGAAACCATAACCTAGTTCTAACCTGAGAAACCGTCTAAAAGGGACAACATCTCATAATGAGGAGATCATTGTAAAATCTAATCCATGGGAGGCACTATACAATTATATTTATCAAAGACCTTATTCAGGTTTTTGAAGTCAACACAGAGACAAATGTCTTCGTTCTTCTTTCTCACCGGAACTAGATTTGCAACTCACTGGATGTGTCAGATGGGAAGATGATTTTGGTTGCTAAGAGGTTGTTCAACACGCTCTTGACAACTAGTTCAAGGCTAGGATGGATTTTTATAGGTTTTTGTTGAAAATAATTTGTGTGAGGTTTAATGGGAATTTTATGCTATATTGTATTTGGGTCAAAGGTCCTAAGGTCCTCGTAATCCCAGGCAAAAATGTCTTGAAATATTTAAATGGATGAATAAAATCCCTTTCCCGAGGAGTACAATTAACACCTAGATTTATATTTTGAGGTTTATCCTTGGTTCCAAAATTAATCGCCTCATATTGCATGGTATAACTATTAGTTTTACAATTTATAGTTTTCTTAAATTTGTCTTGCAAATCCAACCTAAAAACAAATCGTTGGATAAAATTTACCAAATCAGTGAATTCTTCCACTGGTCGTTGACTTGGAATTTGTGAAAAATCATGTAGGTTTTCCTTATGAGTCATATCGTATATCATGGTATCACATAAATTGTCTTCCACATGGTGGAACTCCAAAATTTGTTGATCATGATCAAAGACCCTTTAATTAGCCACATTATCAAGTATAGAAGGCATAAACATCAATTCAACAAAAAAAGAACTAGGCTCGAAACCTTATGTCGGAATCAATCTAGATGCCACGTTCGCTAACATATCAGCTTCCTGATTTAAATGCATAGGTATAGAAACAATATTAAATGCACAAAATTTTGAAATCAAGTTCCATACATCTATTTGGTGATTTTTAGATGATCTGAAAGGCAATGAATGACATCTTTTACTTGTTTGATAATGATTTGATAATTATGAAATCTAAAGCCTTCTTGAGTCCTTGTAGGAGTGCGTCGTGCTCTGCAATGTTATTAGTACATTCAAACTCAAGCCTACAAGCAATGCAAATTATATTTCCTCTAGGATCCAAGAGAAGACAACATGCACCTGCACCTTCTTTAGATTTTGACCCATCAAAATATAAAGACCATAATTCACTGTTAGGATTAGAGTTAACCTCAATCAATTTTTATTTGTTGTAACTAACTTATTGGCAACCACTAACTCAAATTGTTGTTCATTATTTGCAAATGAAGAAAGACCAACAACAAAATTACCAAAGAATGAATCAATGCCAAAAGAATCAATAAACATTTCCTATTCATTAGTACCATTAATGTCAGCTACCACATGTCGAATGTATTTTTCCTTGTTTACTCTAATCTTGTCGGGTTCTCCTTTTGAAGGTAGTCATAATTAAGATATATTTGTAGACATATATCCCTTCAAAAGTTGCATCGAGTCCCGACTTAAAAATAAGGCATATGCTTAAGGAATATTTGCAATGACTATATCTATGGTATAGTAAACCCTATAATCTTATGACAATCTAATGAGTATATGAGTAACCTCTCCTACTACCTTCACATCTGTCCTATCAATTTGAACCACTTTTTGCTTCAAAAGGTTGCATTTTGGCATTTAGTTTCTTGCATACTAAAAGTGGCATAACATTCGAGGAAGCCCCTCAATAAATCATAAAGTTATGTACGTTACGATTAAATATTTCATATGTAAGCAAGAATGTAAATTGGTTTATTTTTTGTGTAGGATTTTTTTTCGATGGATGCTTTAGTTTGTTTGAATTTGGTTGTATGGAGGTCTTTCAAAGCTAATTACATATATGTGCACAACTACTTTATTTTGGGTAGAATTTTCAATAAAGTGTTGCTAAACCCTGCTAAATTAGAGGATTTTGTAACATCCCTGGTTGATTTTCTATGTAAATAAAATAAGACCAAGGTCATGGGACACATATTCCAATCTAAATGCTGGGAAAAACATAGTGATGGGGTAGCATTGGTGATTAATTATGGCTTTGGAAATTGGCAAAGGAAAAGTGGCAATAATTGGCATTTTATTTATGAAATAAAGGGAAAAAGGAGAAAAGGAAGGTGAAGAGACACAAATTTTCACGAGAGAGAAATTCAAGGAAAATGAAGAAAATAGAGGCCTCAGTGATAAAAAGGCTTATGAGGACTAGTTCACAACTATTTTTAGTTCATTCTTTGGCCCTCTCATTCATTCTCTCATACTCTTGCACACTTAGAGTATTCTTGGAGCATTCTCGGAGCACTTTGGCATACATTGGATTTAGAGAATGGAGGCAAAGGAAAGCAGGAAAGTGCAAGGGAAAAACTGGATCGAAAGCTACAATTAGATCAACGACTACAATTGGATCAATAGCTACAACTGGATTGCTTTATAGGTAATAGGTTGCATGTGTGATTTCGTTTATGATTTTTGGATGCATGGTATATGCATATGATATCTTGGTTGTGTGTTTTCATTGGCATGGTGATTTTCCTAGAGTGACAGTGATTTTAAACTTGCCTTGCCATTTCCTGGATAACCATGGTGTTGTGGGTTTTCCACTTGATTATTATGATTGGTGCTTATAATTCCTTGTGGTCGTGGGTTAGAAAAAACACTATGGAAGCCCTCAAACAACTTGGGTTGAGTTACTAGTCGTGGAGCCTAGGTTGGGACAAACGCTTTGGAGCGCTTGGTGGTTTGAGTTATTAGTCCCTGGAGCTAGGTTGGACAAACGCTTTGGAGTTGTTATAGCTTGCTTTTTCCAACTAGATAGAATAATTTTATTTTTTTTAGAGGAGAAGTTCATGAAATAGAAAAAAAGAGAGATGGATATCAACTCTTATAAGATGAGAACACAACCAAGGATTTCTGGGGTCTTACTAATCCTAGGAGAAGTCCACCAAGACTGTTTGATGATGATTCCCCTTCAATATGTGGAGTTGATCCTACATCTAATTACATCAACATGGATAACACTAGCCACAGTGGATGTGGATCTAGTCAAGCTGCTAGGATTGATAATCATGAAGGGGTAAATCCAACATTAATCTCTCATGAATTTGAAAGAACTGCAACTCAGGATCAACATATACAAGAGCTTTGTGATGAAAATGGATTAAAAATGGTAGGGAGACATGGGAATGTTACCCCACAAAAAGAGATGAAGAGGAAGCAAAGCAATTTCCAGAAGTTGCCTACAACAAAAATAAGTAAACTAATAGATCATTCTGCTGGAAACAATAATAAGGCTAATGACTTGTATGATGGAAATTTCACAAATTTCGAGGATTTAGGTTATGTTGTATTACAGACCAAGCCAGAGGTCCAATGTGCTAATACTAGATCTCCTGATTTTCCCACCCATAGTTGTTTGGATATTTAAAATAATGGTCAGGATGGATTGGATACTTATACAAGCAAGGGAAGGAAAATGTTGGCCATGATTCTAATAATGCTTCCCTATGCTTTCTACAATTGTAGGTTTGTGAATTATTTGAGAATGACTAGAAGGAAAAGAAACTTATGTTGGGTATCTCAGCAACTGATCATACTCATGCCTTTCCCAATGAACGTTTCATAAAAGCATCCTCTAAATTTAGTTCCACTGAAAAATAAAGTCCAATGGTGTCAATATCAAAATGTAGTGGTGAACTGGAGAAGTCTACCTACGCTTGTACCCACGCTGCTACGCCTTCCTCGGCCCCTCAACCCTTCGGCCCTTTAGCTTCTATTGATCATGATCCAGCTCCAGCATGGCCATTCCGGAGTCCTCCCCGGAGATGGCCGCCTCTTTGATCCAGGCCCGAGCCTTCTCAGAGCTTATTAGCACCTTGGCTCCTCCTCGACCTAGACCAGCGATTTCCAAATTCATAAAAAATCTTGAAGGATTAGAGGAGGTTGTTCTCCCTCCCTCTCTCCCTCGTATGGCTGCTCTTTCTTTGGCAGAGAAGGGATTAATAGGTCAGTTTACGGGACTCTGGCCCTCACCGAAGATAGTACAATGATGGGTTGAACGCAACTGGTCAGACAAGATCAACGACAAAATCTCCATCCGATTTTGTGGAAGGGGATATTTTACCTTCCACTTTGAAACTAAAGAAGATAAAGATCTGATCTTCAAAAACGGACCCTATTTCATGGACACCAGGGGCTTGTACCTCAACAAATGGATGCCAAATTTTGATCCTGAACTCGATGTTCCGAATGTTGTACTTGTTTGGGTGTGCCTTCCACACCTCCCTCTTCATTGTTGGGGGGATGATTCAGTCAAAGCTATTGGAAATGTAATTGGAAAATTCATTGATTGGAGTGAACCAAAGGATAACATGCAAGCATGCGCCAGGATCTATGTCGAAGTGGATTTGGGCAAAGGTCTCCCTGAGGCCATCAAATTAAAAGTCGACGAATGGACGCACATTCAGCAGATTGATTATGAGAAGATGCCGTTCAAATGTAAGGTATATCACGACCAGTAATGGGAAACTGTTAAGAGAAAGAAAACCAATCTGAACCCTAAGAATTTCTCCCCTGCTGCTCCTCCCCCTAAGTCTAATCCCTTGCCCTCTTCTTCCCCCCTGATCCAGGATCCAAGCAATCCCTCTGCTTCTTCCACTCCCCCCAACTCACTGGCGCAATCCAATCCTTTCTCATCCATCTCCCTCCCCGATGAAGACCCTCCCCTTTCCATTCCTCTCACTCAACATGTCCCCCCCCCAGAAATATCCCCCTCCATCCATGACCCTCCCTCCTCCTCCCAAGAACCCTCTTCTATCTGAATCACCAAAAATTCATCTAAAGAACATGGGGAAAATCTAGAAACTCAAAAAAAGCAGGGCCCTAGAAGAAAAACTACAAAGTAGCAACGTGATGAAAATGCGCAAAAGGATATAGCATTAGGAACACAGAACCCCATTGAAAATTACATATTGGGACAAAACAACAATGACATGGGGCAAAAGGAACAGGGAGGGAAAGCAACTCTCTGAACAACCTTTTTGCAATGATGAAATTTCTCTCATGGAACAGCAGGGGACTAGGTCACCCCTCCAAATTAGCAGCCCTAAGAGATCTGACAAATCAAGAGAAACCATAAATTATCCTCCTACAGGAAATAAAGCTAGGAGAATTAGAAATGAAGGCAATAATAAATAAAACAAAGCACTATGATGGCACCGTATCTGAGTCAAGGGGAGCCTATGGTGGATTAGCTAATCTTTGGAATTGCAACATATGGAAACAAAAAGACATCACGGTAAATCAGAATTGGCTCAAAGTGACTTTAGAAAACTGCATAGATCAGAAAGAGATCATAGTCTACAATGTTTATGGTCCCAACCATTATAGGGACAAAGAACTTTGCTGGAGCTCCGTAAAGGAAAACATGAGCAATGAGGACAACAACAACATCATAATGGGAGGAGACTTCAACCTTATTCTTCATGCAAACGAGAAAATAGGAGGATGCTTTAGCCAAGATCCTTCCAGAAATAAGCTTGAAGATATAATGCAAGATCATGAGTTGGTGGACATAGCTCCAAAGGATCGTAGATACACTTGGAGCAATACAATAATAGGCAGAGGCAACATCATGGAAAGGCTTGACAGAATCCTGGTCGTTGTCACACTACTTTCTCATTACTCCACAACTACTGCAAATGTGCTCACATTTCCAGCCTCATATCATTATCCCATTACTCTCACCATTGGAGATCACCGCTCTCTTGGCCCCATTCCCTTCAAATATAGTCCCATTTGGAATGATATTCCGGATGCAAACCAACTGGTGCGAAACATTTGGATACAACATGTTGAAGGTTCACCAAACTTTATATGGGAGACCAAATTTAAAAAAACAAAGTTGGCCTTAAAGGATTGGGCCAAAACTCAATATAAAGAGCTTGATCAAATCAAGACTGAAATCAAAATCCACCTGGATGAAGTACATGGCAATGTTGAAAATCAAGGACTCAATCAAGATCTCCTCAATCAGGAAAAAAATCTCTATTGGCAGCTCTATCGAGCCAACAGAAATGAAGAAGAGAAATGGCACATTAAATCAAGGAACTTATGGCTTCAAGATGGTGATAAAAACACAGCTTTTTTTCATAATCAAACCACTGTCCGCAAAGTCAAAAACAACATCGTATCCATTATTGATGAAGCTGGCCAACTTCATACAAACCAAGAAGTGATTAAAAGTGCGGCTACAACGCATTTCAAAGAGCTCCTCACTGAGACAAGCATGCCTGAATATTACTCGGATCTGCTGCAGCACCTTCCGTCCTTAATCACCGAAGAGATAAACAACGCTCTCAACAGAGAAATTGATGAATAAGAGGTCAAGAATGAAATCTGGACCCTTCATCTGGATAAAGCTCCTGGACCAGATGGGTTTTCTATCACCTTTTACAGAACATATTGGGATCTTATTAAAAAGGATCTTATGAAAATGATACATTGGATCCAACGCAAGAAAAAATTTGGGGGGTACACTAACTCTACATTCCTTGCCCTTATCCCCAAAGAAAACTGACCTGCCTCCTTTTCTAGATTTAGGCCCATCTCCCTTTGCAACTCCTCCTATAAGCTCATCACTAAAATTCTGGCCACCCGTTTCAAACCTCATCCTCATAATCTCATCTCGGAAAACCAAGGAGGCTTCATATCTCAAAGACAAATAACTAACTCCATCCTCGTTCAAGAAGCCATACACTCCAGCTTCTCATGCAAAGAAAAAGGCTTTATCCTAAAGCTAGACCTTGCCAATGCCTTTGATAGGGTCAGGCATTCTTTTCTCTTAGTTGTTCTTCAAAAAATGGGTTTTGACCAAAGCTTCCTTGCCCTTATCAACTCTTGCATCTCAGGCCCCTGGATATCTCCTCTCATCAATGGTAGACCTGTTCCTTTCTTTCAATCCACTAGAGGATTAAGGCAGGGTTGTCCTCTCTCCCCACACCTCTTCATCCTCATGGCGGAATCCTTCAGCAAAACATTGGAACATATGAGACGGGTGGGTCTCATCACCGGCATCAAATTTGGTAACGGAATTAAAAATATGAAGCATTCCCAATTTGCAGATGATACTTTGCTGATTGGAGGAGCATCCAACATCATTGCTCAGCGAATTAAAAATGTCTTGGAAAAATTCATGCTCTATTCTGGAGGACTGATCAATCATCACAAAAGTTGCATTTATGGTTGGAATGCATCTAATCAAACCTTACACAACATTTCTAATATCTTTGGTGTTCCTTGCAAATTGAATTGGGATCATTTCACTTATTTAGGCATACCTGTAAGTATTAGTCCCTTGAAGTCTGAAGTTTGGAATGTCACTATCGATAAAATGAAGAGGAAAGTTCAACAATGGGGCTCATCATGGCTCAACCCTGTAGGTCACCTTATCCTACTCAAATCTGGGCTTTCTTCCCTTCCTCTATATCAATTCACCCTCCTATAAGCTCCTACCATCATCCATCTTAAAATTGAAGCCATCATCGGGCATTTCCTATGGCAAGGAGGAAAGAATGATAAAAGAAAATATAACCTCGTCAAATGGAGGCAAGTAATACAAGATCAAGAGCATGGAGGTATTGGAGTCTGCTCACCCAAACTCCTGAACAAAACCTTTGGAGGAAAGATTTCCTGGAGGCTTATCAATGGGAACCAGGCTTGGTGGAAAAAAGTCCTGGAAGTTAAGTATCTTAATTCCACTCGGCAGCAGCTCTTTGACCAAGATATTCCTAACAGACCTTGTTCTAAAATTTGGGCTCTTTGCAAAAAAGCCATCCCCTTCCTAGCTCAAAACCTCTCCAAAGTTCCCATGGGAGGAAACACCATCAATGTTGGAACTGATCGAATTATGGGACAAATACCCATTATTGATAGGCCTGGCACTCAGTGCATTCTCCTCTTCTTCAGCAATATGGGTTTTAAATTTTTGAGTCAATTCTCCAAATGGGATAATCAAACCCAAATTTGGACTGGATGGCACTTTCCTAAAGTTTCTGCCCACCTTGAAGATTATCTTAGCAATTTCCAAACCCACCTTCATGGCTTTGCCCCTTCAGAAAAAGATAACATTGACGGATTTCGATGGGACCCCTTTGGATTAGAATTCACCATCAAAGCAGCCTATCAACATCTTTGTAATGACCACTATCCAATGCCTATCTGACCATCATGGAAGGTTTTTTGGAAATCGGAAGCTATACCCAAGATCAAGTTTTTCATATGGCTTCTTTTGAAAGATAAAATTTTAACCTTTGAAAATCTCAAAAAAAGAGGTGTAATAGGACCATCAATGTGTCCAAACTGTCAAAATGCTGAAGAGACAGTCCTACATCTCTTTATCGGGTGCCCCTTTGCTTCCCGTTGCTGGGCTGAGCTCACCTCCTTTTTTCAGCCCTGTTGGACGCATCACCGCTCTATTGCTGAGGTTCTCCACTCTTGGAAAAATAGCTTGACATGGGGGGAAAAGAAGAACAAAATTTCGAAGAGAGTTTGGGATACCCTCCCTTATGTGGCTTTGTGGAACATTTGGCTTTCCAAGAATAGGAATATCTTCAGGAACAAAGAGCCATCCTTAGGAAAGTGTGCAGCAAAACTTGGAGCCTCACCCTTGAAAAAATCTCTGCCAAGAGCAACAGTAAGATCGACCACAGTGAACTTTGTGCGGAGGAAAGGATCTTCCTGGGAGACCTATTGGATAGAAACAACAGTAGAAACCCTCCTCCTAAACATCCCTACAGAACAGATGTAAGTTGGAAGATCAAGTTTAAAGAGGAGGACTTCGCCTATTGGATAAAGAACAATTCCAGACCCTCTCTTTTCTTTGACGGAGCTTCAAAATCTAATCTGAGCATTGCAGGGGTGGGGGGAATCATAACGAGTGAAAATGGCAGCACTCTCATAAATTTTGAATGGGGTATTGGCACACTCTCTAATAATAGAGAAGAGGCCTTAGCCCTCCTTCAAGGCTTGTCTCAGTTGAAAAAGCTTAAAATCACAAATGCTATGATTTTTGGAGATTCCTCCATTATCATCAACTTAATGATCCATGATCGACCGACTGCCAACATCGCTCTTCACCAAACCATCAGTAGATGTCATAACCTCTTGGATGATATGAAGGATGTATCATTCTTCCACATACTCTGAAATCACAACAAGGATGCTGATCTTCTGGCCAACAGAACCTACGCTCGTATCCCGGGGAAATTACTTTGCAATGATGCTATAAATATTATTCCTCTGCCATGATTTTGACCCTGACTGCTCCTAGATTCTATTCGATTTTCCTCTTTGGCCCCTCAGAACTTACCTGCAATCTTCGTACCCTCACATCTACCTCACCCATGATCTTATCTCTTTGGTTCTCCCCCCTAGCTGCTCTCTTCCTTCCACTCTCTCCTATTTATCCCATCGCCTCTCGCTCCCTCTGTCATTCCCCTCTTTCCTCCTCGAGTTTTGCTTGCCTCCCTCTGCAGACCTCTCCTATCATTTCATCGGGCCTCTACTCCTGTGCTCAATGCCCTCAGTTCCTTCTCCTCTTGATTCTTGCCCGATCCTCCTTACTGCTGTTACCTTATTCATTCTCTTGTTAATGCGACTATGCTATTTTTGCGCTGCTCTGCCTCTCTAGATTATCCCAGCAAATACTGAGTGCGTTATTAACAATTACTCCATGCATATCTGTGCAAGTGTTATCAAGATTTTGCCTTTTTGTAGAGCTTTTTTATCAAGCATTGCATCCCCATTTAGCAGCTATCTCCAACAGAATGGCTCGCAATGAAGAGTGTCTCCACTGCGCGGATCTTCAAGTTGAGCTTGAACAAATCAGAGCTCATCAAAAGATTCTTGTTGCAAAGATGAAAAATGAGGTAAAAATATTGGATGAAAAAAATGAAGCATATGTTAAAGTCTTTCTCTCAAGGGTTTCCTCTCTTCAAAGTCAGTTTGACAATCTCTCAAATTGATGCTCTCATGCTGAAGAATCGGTGCATATTCTGAAATACATGTTAGAGAAGCGCACCACCCCAAGCTTCAGCTCTAAAAACTTAAGGAATGCTGGCAATGAAGACAATCCTGAGGACTCTACAGCGCGCCATTAAGCATGTCTTTCAAATTTGTTTACCTTCTATCTCAGTTCGTCCACATATATGATTTATCTGTATTCCAGCTCTTTTCAAATACTAGAAACAAAGGAAATGTGGCATTTATCTGTAGCTATTTCCTCCACTGCACTACAAGCAGTCTAGCATGTAACCATGGAGTTACAACTCCTCCTTTTTGAAATACAAAATAGCAACCGATTGTGTTAAAAAAAAATGTAGTGGTGAACTGCCTTGTGGTGTTGTTTCAGGAGAAGCTATTGATAACCATGCCAATAATACCGGTAGTCGGTGTATTACAGCAGAAAGCTGCCTATTTAAAAGTTCTAAGAATTCACACAACATTCACATGTCATCTTTTTCTTGTCAAGGGGACGCTTTAGTCTCCAAGGTTGAAGAGGCCATGCATCCTAGACAACAACATTTCCATGATTTTATCGATATTGTTTTATCACATGCTGCATCAACCATATCTCTAATATATGAAGCTATTGCATTATATATTAACGATACACAAGCTAATGATGAAACATGTAGTACGCTCTTTGGAAACAAGTTCTCCAGTGTGGAGTTGGTTCAACCAAGTAAATTGTCTCAATTATACATAGTTGGTTTGCAGCTCTTTGGGTACTTGGAGATGTATTTTGTGAACTTGGAAAGCATCTAGAAAGTTTTGTTGAATGTGGGAAATTACGAAAAAAAAAGTGAAAACAATTTCAAAGTGTTGAATAAGCATATGGATTCGAGAAGTCACTTTAAATCAAAAGGTGAATTAGAAACACATGAATAAGTGCACAATAAACCATGGTGGGAGGCTTTGTCATTAAAAAAACACTGCATAGGTCTTCCTTTATTGCTGAAGACTGTTATAATAGTTGTTTTAAGTGCTTTATCTAAGATTGAAGACATTGATACAGTTATTTGGGCCCTTCTGAATCTCTTTACTACATGGGGGAGTGTGTGTATATATATATCAGGAGTGTAAAATCATCAAGAAATTAAGACGACCTTATGGGTCGATGGTGATATGGGTCTCAAAAAGCTAGTTGATCTCCTCGGCCATTGGACTGAATAAAGCAGATTGGACGTGATGACCTTTTCCCTTTGTGTTATTTACTGTGCGTGTAACTATATAGTCACAGTCCATGAAATAGAGGATGTTTTTGGGCTTTGGCAGCGTGGAATGAAGACCATCCTTGGTGCTCTAAAGGAAGCTTTATGTCCTAGTGTCAATATAAAGAAAAGGAGAAAGCTAATATAATTGTCATGTTATGTGTCGAGTACCATTTGCAACTATAATGTTCGTTCACAATTGTCTTTTGCTAAAAATGGTGGAGCAGATTTAGTTATTGCAGCTTTGGTTCACTATGATGATAATGAACGAGCATATACAAGTGGATTACAAGCGCTATGACACTTGGCTTGGAAACTAACTTTCCTCTTGGTGAGATTGTATATAGTAAAGAGGTGAATGTCAAAACTAAAAACACACTGGAAAAGTTCCAGAGTGCTAACTTACCCGTATTATCAGAGGAAAAACAAGTTGGGAGGCAATTTCCATTGCCAAAAGCAACGCAAGTTACTCCGAGAGTGTGGAAAAGCTCGCATTTTGGCTGTTGGTTGGAAAATTGAGTTGAAGCATAGGACTGACACAAACTATAAAAACTTTGTATATTTTTTACTATGGGGTTCATCTTACTGGTCTCTACCAAAAGCATGGCATGCCCTAAGATAAAGTCTGGATGTAGATTCCATAAATAGTGGAAAACATTATGGTTCGGTGCAGCCAGGAAACAAAAAGAAAATGGACAAAGTTGATGAACTAGGTGTAACAGATTCATACTGGAAGGTTTGTGTTGGGAGGGATATCTCAATGTTGGTCAAGAAGAAAGGTTCAAACAATTGTATGATGAAGCATGTCGTAATAAATATGACATTGAAACCGCATTGATGCTAAAAATAAAATTGTTGCTCATTTTGGCGACGAAGATGTTAATAAGTGTCTCAACTTGAAACTGGTTGTAGAACAACATGAGATTTTAATTACTATATTTTTCTCTGGTGCGAAGGTAGAATCACATGATGAGAACAAGAACTCCAAAGTTCATTTTGAGTTTAATAAAAAACTTGAGGTACAAAATGTATTGAAAACACACATATATGAAACATTTTATGAATGGCTGAAACTAGTTGAACGATTGAAAATTCAAGTTGAAGACATACTACCTAATTTTTCTACTGTGATTCATGGTAGTTTCTAAATTTATGCTAATCAATTTAGACCAAGCGGATAAATGGTAATGCCATAGATTATACATCGGTGGTTATCTCCTCATGTTCTAGCATACTAGTATATGTATGGTGGACGTAAGAGCACCTTTGGAGATGCAATATTTTATGTACAAAACTAAAAAGTTAAAGATATTGAACGTGTTGGGAAAGCCTTGATAATGAAGTCAATAAAATGTGTCATAAAAAGGAAGGGAAAGCAGTTTCAGATACGATGTCAAGGAAAAGGGAAAATTTTCAATTGTGTCATATAACCATTTGGAGCAATATATGAAAGAAACACAATTATCATTTCAGGATCTAATCGTCAGTTCATATCATTCACGTTACAAATCAATGGTCTTATGACGGCACAAACGACATGGAGGATAAGCAATGGAGTGATTATGGGGGGAGGGCAGTATATTCAAACCATTCATCAACAAATCGACGACAACCATCCATTATGATAACACTCTCCTCATCTCCATAAACCACCAGGAGGTGCTCTTCAAGAAGTTTCCAGCTTCAACAAAGGGAATTGTGTGGAAACCGTCGGGCCCACATGCCATCCATGTCCACTTTTGAACTTACCCTTCTTGTGTGCAATCAATTTTATTAAATGTGACCAACATTGTAATGGAACCAGATTTAACAATGATATATATATATATGATATGTGTTACACGCAATTTGTCCCCGTCCCCGCACCGTCCCGCCCATTGGAGGGCTCTTTTTCGTGACTCGTGAGCGCGGACACAACTTGAAAACACTTTCATGGCATTCCCCCGAACATGTACTTTCATTGCCTTGAAGACAACTCCTTGTGAAAAACCCTAAAATAGCCTTTCTTGCATTGGCACAGGTACACAGTTCAGCCCTCGTGCCAAGGGGGAAAATCCTCCAAAGAGGGCGATCCAATTGGTGCTCTGTCTCAAAGCCACACCCGCGCTAGCCTTAATAAGGAGTGTTTTTTAAAAATAAATGGCAGAAGATTGACCCCAACCAATTCCTAAACTGGTCTCTAATTTGAGTTGGGAGGTTGGCTCCGAATCTCCATGTAGAGGAAGTAGTTTTCCACCTCTCATGGAAGCTTCCTTGAGGATAGGGCCAATCCCATGATTGTAGGGATCCCAACTCCCCTTCCTCCATCTATATAAGCTTGCCATTTTCCTTTGCAAGCTAATCTCCAAGAGCCTTCATAGCCTAAAGAATGCTGCAAGAGCTTTGATAGTCCTCATAGTGCCAAATCCATAGCAAGGAGATTGACGATCGAAGAGAGAGGCTTGTCCCCATCCTTGACAAGCTTTACCGAGACGTATTCCGCTGGTGACCCGTCGAAGGAGAATTCAGCGTCAGAGCCAGGTTGTATTTTCCTTTGTATGAATTAATGATAAGCGACTATTGGTTATGGTTCCACTCATTTTGTTCATTATGATATTGAGTTGTGTCCTCTCTGACTGACGCATAATTTTATATATTGGATTTTACGCTTATGTTTGTTGTGTTTCTTGCGTGTGCAGGTGTTCGATTGCGACGAGCGTGAGGATTGTGATCTACCGGAGCAAAGGAATGAGAGCGCTACCTTCTCTACAAACAACAACGTTGGATTCGAGGTAAGCCTTCTTCGCAAGTTGGTTTATTGCAATTAGGTACCTGCACCATAGCGTGTCACTATTGTTGCTAGACCTGTTCTGGGCTAGTAGGGATCGCCTCTGTCCGCAGAGGGGATTTACCTCCACAACAAATTGGCGACTCCGCTGGGGATCGTTTAGCTTGTTGTTTGCTTTATAAACTACAGACGAAGCCTGAAGCTAGCCAGATAGCCTTCGAAACTCTCTTGCTCTGCATTAGCGAAAGTAGATGAATGCTACTTCAGTCAATCTCCGGTCTAGTTTATGAACTGAACACTTGGAGTATTGTCTTGTCTCTTTGGTCCATCCCTGACTTTCCTTGCTTGATCAGCTCTTTTGGCTGGCTCTTTTTGTGGCTTTGGCTTTTTGTTTGAGCTTTACCATCACTAGTCTGCTTCTTGGATTGCTCTTTTTTCATTTTTCCTTAGTAAACTCGGCTGGCGCGCTTTTCAGTGTGACAGTCGCGCCCACTGGCGCATGTTGTCAGTGTATTACTCGTGCCAATTCCATTCTGGCGCTATTTTCAGCCTTACAGTCGTGCCAATCCTGTAAGGTATTAGGGTTTACTGTGTTTTGAGCCTTCTGAGACTGATCTGGGTGTTTGGTCTTATTTTTATGACTGCTTGAGTGTTTTATAGCCTTGCTTGACTGACTTTGACCTTCATCCTTTGGTTGTTTGCCCATTTCTATCGATTTTACATTTTAGCTGTAGGGCATCTAGGTGCTATTGTGCGTCGAGCCTCCCTTGGGAGTTTGTGGTTTCTATCTATTCAGTCAACTTTGTGATTGCTTCTCTGCATTCGTTTGGTGGTCGTTGATCATTTTATTGCGTTGTTTGAGTGATTGGTTTCTTCTTCACTTGAATTCCGCTTTGTCTCGCATTGAGCCTAGATTACATGGTTCATTTGAGTCTTTGGGTGTCTTTTGATTTGAGGGAATTTTTGTCGATTTGAGATCTGATTGTGTGCTTGCATTGAATGAAATCTTATTGTTTTTCTCTTTTGCTTTTGCTTCTCAAATTGCTTGTCTCATTAGTTTTCATTTTGTTTAGTGCATTTTGCTCTTAAACATTGAAAATACAAAAAATATCTTTTGCTTTGGATTAGTTAGTGTGAATTACATCTTTTCGGTGTTATTAGTGATCAGTAACTTTGAAAGAAAAGCTTTTAGTTTCCATTAGCTGCATTAGAGATATCATTGGTTGTCCTTTGGTCATTTTTTTATTGTGTGAAAAGCTCTTAACTCTCTCGTAATTAGCTTTCATCGAATGAAATGATATACTGTGGCATGTAGTGTGCATTTAGGAGATTTTGAGACATTACATTCGCTAGGGCCTGAAAACTGAAACATAATTGAAGATAAACAGTAAAATACATTCAATTTACACTAAGGCAGCATTGAAACATTAACGAGATATTTAGAGGTCTAGGCTAGAGACGTGTTTCGGTGTCTTTAAACCTAGTAGCTGTCGTTCGCCTCTTGGCTTTAGATAGCACTAGTACGGACTTGTGCTCCTTGTACCGTCACGTATATAAAGGGAGACCCCACTAGGTTTCTATCCTTTATCCATAGGAAGATGAGTCTGCCGTCCTATACCCGTGATACACCAGACACAACATTCGGGGAGATTTCCTGCACATACATTAAGTCCTTGGTTGATTTCTCTTTCATTTTGAAACCAAGGTGTATATTGTAGTTCACGGTTATTTGGGACACCCTTCGCCTAGTATTCCGGAGCATTCATTTTGATCTTATCTGACTCTTTAAATTTGAAAAGATCACCAAGCGCTTGTCCTTTCACGCTTGCTTCAAAATTGAAAGAGATAGAGTCACCTTTCATCCGTTTCTCGACTCTTAAAACATGAAACGGTGAAGTTTCTAAGTTTCAATGTCGTAAAATAAATCACCCGCGATCACACTCCCTATTAGATTTTGCTTGTTGGTCGTTTGATTGTGTGCCTTGGTTCTTTTTCAGCTCGTGTGTGTGTTTGATCTTTTTCTCTTGTCATTACTACCATAGTGGCGGAACCCTCAATTTCGTCTACTGGTAGTCCATATACGGACGATTCATTAGAGGTTTCTCAATCCTCTGCTGAACCTCAACAGCCCATCATTTTCGAGTTTCCCGACGGGGGACCGGTTCTGCCTGAGCTTCCCTTTGGAGGACCAGTTGACTTCAATTGGCCCTTATCCAACCCTTAGTCTGGATTTGGAGTAGGGGAACATTTCCCCCCTCTTACATCGGGTTCACCTTTTTTAGCTGCTGTTATTCCTCCTAGTCCTCACCGTCTGTTATGAGATCTAGCGGCAGGTTCAAATATGAGTGAATCCAGTCATTCTGCTAGCGAGGAAATTCCCATGTCTGGGGAAGATTACCATCTATTCCCAGAAGTAACTCAGAAATTATTCCCATAAGACAACGCCGAATAATCTGTTATGTCTTCGCCTGGTCCCTCACTAGCAGCAGGGTATAGATCCTTAGGTCAGATTATTGTCGTCGCTGCCTCTATGGGGGTATCAGCTCCTTCTACGAGGCCAGTTGTTCCTTCATTGGGGATGTCTCCACGGACACCTGTCACGTCATCCCCTCAGGTCACTTATGTACCTGTTAGGCCCACCGTTTGTGTGGCTGCATCTACACCTGTTGTTACCACTCAGTCCGTAAGGACCACATCACTTCCCGAAGACATCTACATAGCTTTTTCTATGTCGGAGAATATCTCTCCTGAGGAGTATCGATTGTCCTTACAACAATCGAACCTCGAGGTCGGACAACCCTCTCAAGATCCCAACCGCTCGTATTTTTCGCATTATGCACATGATGGTACACCCGTGCACGTTTTTCAATATTAGTACGATGAGCACAGGAATCCTCTACGTTTACCCGCTCTTGAGGCTCAACTTCATGCTCAGGGTTTACCGTATAACCAGGCTGGGAAGCCTTATAACCTGCAAGGACAACCTTTTCAAGGCTAACCTTCGGGCCAGCCTGGCTATCCTTATGACCCGCAAGGTTATCCTGCGGGCCAGCAAGGGCCGCTATATGGTCTGCAAGGACAGTATTACAACCCTTCAGGTCAACTCATGCAGCCTCTTCCTAGGGTCCAATCGGGGCAACCTCAAGGACTCACAGGTTAACCGGGGTACCAACCCGGGCTGGTATACGATCCTGGGGGGCAAGTCCAACCGTCGCAACCCATGTAACCTCAGTATATTGTTGCTCCAAATGTTGCACATCAGCCAGGACCATCTTATGGTCCTTCTACAGGTCAAACCGGTTACCAGCCACCACCTGGCTCCATTCCTCCACCAGGCCAACTGGTTCATCCGGCACAACCCGGTGTTCCACCACCAGGCCAACTGGCCCATCCGGTACAACCTGGTGCTCCTCAACAGCCAGGTCAACCTGTGCAACCGGCACAACCTGTTTATTCGGGTCAACCTGTTCAACCAGGGCAGCCCGTCCAGCCAGGTCAGCCTGTCCAACCAAGCCAGCCTGCACACTCTGTTAACCTTGCCCAACAGCCGATTTATTCGATGCCACAACCGAATCAACCGGTGCACCCTAATTATCAGGCTCAGCAGGGTCCCACCTATCAGCAGCCCGCTCAGCCTCAAGGCGGTTACTACCCTCACGGTCAATCTCGACCGACTTATAATCCGCCCCAAGGTTCCCAGTATTACACTCAACAACCCGGCTACACCTATACTCAGCAGCCAAACCCACAGGCTGCCCAAACGGGGCCAACATACAATTAGGCTCCATACTCTGGTTATCAAGCCCCGTACACTGGTTACCAGCAACCGAATCAGACTGGTTATACGACCTATACCCCCTACAGTCAGAATCCTGCTGGACATAACCCATGGGGGCAAGGATATTCTCAACCAGCGTGGAGTACAGGTACCGGTCCTTATCGAGGGTCGGGCATGCCGTTCAATCCGCAATTTTCGTTCTTGGCTACCTTGGAATTACCGGATGTTTCTAAATTAACCAATGATCCGATTCTTCATAATCCTTATTGGCCTCCGGTTCCAACCAAGGTACCCGGCGACTGCCCAAAGTTTGAAGGTAAAGTTGGTGAAGACCCCCAAGCTCATGTAATGACCTACCATTTGTGGTGTTCGTCTAATTCTTGGGTCGATGATTCAATTCGTCTACGTCTCTTCCAGCGCACTCTTACCGGTGCTGCCGCTAAGTGGTATATTGAACTACCCCGTGGCATCTTTCAGGATTTCAATACTTTAGCAATTGCTTTTCTGACTCACTTTCAGTTACTGGTTCGCTATGAAGCCGGGATGCATCTCCTGACTTCGTTGAAATAGGATAAAGCCACCCACATATCAGATCACACACATGAGTGGCGACGTCGTCTTAGATTGATCAAGTTTGATATACCTGATCAGCTACTAACTCATTAGTTCACCACGTCCTTCGTTAACAAAATCACCCAAGATATTGCTATGGGGGCATGTGTGACTGAAGAACAGGCTATTGCGTGTGCCCAATATCTCGATCTGGTATACTCTCAGTCTGGCACGCTGTATGATATTTTGACTGATGCCCCACGCCCAGGAACCTCTAAAGCCCCACCTACCCCAGCGATGGATGGTGTTATTGGTTCCGTGTCTCAAAATTCTCGAAAATTTTCAAATGGGAAGTAGAAGTCTAATTCTTCCAATAATTCTGCTCTTCCCGCCCCCCCAGATTCTGGAAAAACTGTGGAGGTCAACATTGTTCAGGCTAATCCTACGGAAAAAGCATCCAAAGGGAAAAAGAAGGGCAAAGGAAAATCCAAACCCGACGCCCCAAAGCCAGACTCTTCTAAACCTCGTACTGAGGACAGTTCTCAACGTAAACCGAAGTACCCCTGCCTTATTTGTGAAGGAGATCATTATACCAAGGATTGTCCACGACGATCTGAAATTAGTCAACTTCTCAAAGGCTCCAAAGGGACTCTGGCAGTTCTTAAAGAACCGTTCTCGTCTCAGCAGACCCAGATGGTTGAGCAGCCTTCACCATCTGCACCATTTGGGTCCCAGGTCTTTATGATGAATGGTACTGCACCTGTCTCCATTGCTATGTGTTCGAAGGATTATACTGGATCGCGTCAGGCAGCTGGAAAAGAAGTTGTGGATGGCCCACCTCCTCCTCCTGTCTTCGGTTCTTTGGAGATTGAGAAGCCTACTGTTGAACCTGTTGTGAGGCCACCTTCTAAAGGTGTTATGTGAAGGTCTTCGTACAATCCAAATGCCCGTGCCGCTCAACACTACAGTATTGTTGAGGATTTGGCTCAGGCGCCTTTTGCTATGTCCGCATTATAAGTCCTTCAAAGTTTCCCTTCGCAACGGAAAGCTTTGTTGTCTGCAATCGGTGGAATCGATCCCATTGATTCTAATCTTCTCACCTTCGACTTAGAAAATTTTACCCCCCGACTTCCACATCAAATCGCTCTTGTTATTCAAGTCGGGATCAACGATCTTAATATCCATAGGGCTGTTGTGGATGAGGGTGCTTCACCTGTGTCATGTCGTCCGCCTACTGGAAGGCCATTGGCTCTCCGGCTCTTTCATCATCTCCCAATGCCCTAGAGGTGTTCGATGGTCGGGAATCTAAACCCCTGGGTGTTCTCGAGAGTTTACCAATTACGTTACAGGGGAAGACAGTCAACGTAGAAGTAGAAGTAGTTGACGCCAAGCTTAACTACAACCTGCTTCTCGGCCGCAGTTGGACTCACGCTATGCTATGCGTGACATCCACCCTCTTTCGACTTCTTAAGTTCCCACATGAGGGCAAAATTGTTACTGTGGATCAAATTCTTTCTTCACCTCCACCTCTGAGAACAACGTTCCTTACGTGGATAAGATCCCCAATCCCCCTAACAGTGTAGGACCCGGTCTCTTCAAGGACCCTGTCCTCATGGGTATTTTTCCCACGCCACCACCACACACCGTTCAAGTTAATATGATCTCTAGGTCTAACGACCCATGGATCATCCCTTCGCCTAAACAAGTGACTGATCTTGGAGAATCGATGCCCCTAACTCCAGTAGAGATTAATTACTGTGAAATTGTCACCGCATCCCATCCTCCTCCTCCTCAACATGCTCCCTCGAGCATGGCTTTAGATATCTATTCTTAATCCCCCTGGCTCGGTGAGGCCGACTCGCCTCATCCTCTTAAAGAGATTTTCCCTTCCGATGAAACCATTGTTGAAACAATGTCTCTTGAGGAGCTGCCTTGGAGCGATACACATCATCATTCCTCCTTTATGCCTGGCCTGGGGGCAATGTCAGATTGTCTAGAGCGTTTTTCATCTCAGGTTCCCACTCCACCTCTCCAGATGCCCATATTGACACATGAGGTCTTGTTAGAGGGAAACCTGAGCAACATTACTCAGACCACTCCAATCGACATCTTCGTTAAACCGGGGATAGTTGAAAACATACATGTGGGAGTAACTTGTTCTCCTGATGAGATACGAGTTTATACTAATCTTTTCCAAGAATTCAGAGACGTGTTCGCTTGGTCCTATGAGGAGATGCCTAGGATTGATCCCAGCATAGTAGTGCACGAGATTCCTACTTATCCCGGTGAGAAACCTGTGCGCCAACGCTTACGCCCAGTTCATCCTTGCAAAGCCGCTGCCATTAAAGAATAAGTTGAAAAAATTCTAAACGCGGGCTTCATTTACCCCATTCCCCTCATAGAACGGGTCTCAAATATTGTCCCTGTAGATAAAAAGCAGGGTACTATAAGGGTCTGTTTTGATTACCGTGATATTAATCGCGCCTGTCGTAAGGACAACTACCCTAATCCCTTCATAGATCAAATCATTGACGAATGTGCTGGGAGTCAGATTTATTCCCTGATGGACGGCTTTTCCGGGTATAATCAGATAAACATTTTACCTGCCGATCAACACAAGACTGCATTCATCTGTCCGTGGGGTACCTTTGCTTATAAAAAGCTCCCGTTCGGCTTGAAGAACGTTGGAGCTACCTTCCAGCGTGCGATGTCTTACACATTCCACGACATTCGCCATATCGTTCAACCTTATCTAGACGATTTGCCAGCTCACTCAGCTCGGCGAGAGGACCATCCCGAACACCTCCGCCAGATCTTCCTTCGCTGTCGACGCTATAATATCCGGCTTAACCCTCATAAATGCGTCTTTTGCATGGATTATGGCCTTCTTTTGGGGTTCATAGTCTCCAAGGACGGGATTCGCCTCGACCCTCTAAAGGTCGAGGCCATTGTCAATCTCCCATCACCCTCTTCGTTATAAAAATTGCAGAGTCTGCAGGGAAAAGCTAATTTCCTTCGACGCTTCATTCCGAACTACGCGGAAGTGGCCAAAGGATTCACGCGTCTTTTAAAGCAGAACGTTCCCTTTTTTTGGGACGAGATTGCTCAACAATCCTTTGAGAAGCTTAAAATGTTACTTGTTAATGCTCCGTTGCTTCGTCCTCCAAACTATCACCATGATTTTACTTTATATTTGGCCGCCGCGTTTAGCATCATAGCTATGGTTCTGGTGTAGGATGACGATGATGGCAATGAACATGTTGTATATTATCTATCACGGAACCTTATTGACACAGAGACACGTTACGCTCACGTTGAGAAGTTGGCATTAGCCGCAGTGCAAGCTCTGTAGCTTTTCCGCCACTACATCCTGCTGTGTACAGTAACCGTGGTTTCGGATTGCAACCCCATGACATATATCCTATCTCGAAAATTACTGGGGGGAAAATACTCCAAATGGATCATTATCCTTCAGGATTTCGACCTAGAGTTTACTACTGCTAAGTCGACCAAATCACTGGTTTTTGCGGATCTCATCTGCTCCCTTCCAACAGATTCTACCTCGTCTCACTCCAAAGAACATATCCCAGACGAAACCCTCTTCTTTATCAGCACTCGCAATCCCTGGTACGACGATATTATTGTGTATCTTCAAACGTCAACGTTCCGCTCTGAGTTGACCAAAGATGCCCGACGTCGGATTCGGCATCAGTCTCAACCCTACCGTATTGTAGGAGATACGTTATACTGGGTTGGAGTAGATTCGGTGCTCCACCGGTGCTTGACACTGGAAGAGGCCGAAAGAGTCTTGAATGACTGTCACAGTGGCGCATGTGGCGGTCACATGTCTGGATATGCCACCGCCCAGAAAATTCTGTGTGCGGGTTACTTCTGGCCGTCAATCTTCAAAGACTGTATCGTTGCAGTCCGTAAATGTCATGCATGCCAGGTTTTTTAGCGCAAGGTGCACGCGCCACCCCTCCCTCTGCACCCTGTCATTATCGTCGGCCCTTTTGCAAAATGGGGCATAGATTTTATGACGTGTAACCCTCATTCGGCCGGGGGGCATGCATATATAATTGTCGCTGTCGACTACTTCACTAGGTGGGCCAAAGCGATGCCTACACTAGCCGTCGACGGTAAGACAGCTGCCCAGTTTATCTTCAACCACATTATTGCACGTTTCGGGGTCCCTCGGGCCATTGTAACCGATCATGGCACTCACTTTTGAGATTACATGATGGTCGAGCTAACATCAAGATTGGGCTTACGACATGATAGCTAAACGCCATATTACCCCTAGGAAAATGGTCAGGTTGAGGCTGTGAACAAATTTTTGGTCACAATGCTTCAATGAAAAATTGGTATTCATAAGTCCAATTGGCACCTCCAATTGTTCTCAGCTCTATGGGCCTACCAGACGTCAGCAAAGAGCGCGACCAGATTCACACCTTTCCAATTGGTGTATGGTCTGGAAGCAACTCTTCCGGTTGAGTGCGAAATTCCTTCCTTAAAGTTGGTTGTGTAACTTCTGCCCGATACTTCTCTTGAAGAAGAGCGTCTCTTGTATTTGGAACGACTGGATGAAACCTGCCGCTTGGCTGCTTTAGTCATTGAGGCACAAAAGAAGCGAGTCAAATCACTTTGATCAATCAGTCTCTCCACGTTCCTTTGTCAAAGGGGATCTTGTCCTCCTATACGACCAAGCGCACGACAAACTTGGAGCAGGAAAGTTCCAACCGATGTGGCATGGGCCCTACATAGTAAAATGAGTATTGAAAAATGGGGCTTATGAGCTCATTGATTACGAAGGAGTTCTGTTGGCGCAGCCTAAAAATGGGTTCTACCTTAAAAAACACTACGCTTGAAGTTATTTTTGGTGTAGTGTGTGTACATAGGTGTGTATATTCATTTGTGTGCATGTTTGGTGTGGTGTGCATGTAAGCATCTTTCTTCTAATCGGGTCTTCCTGATTGTGCAGATGCCTATTACTCCGTTTGTGGGTTTCGCGGATGGTGCCTCCCGCAGTACCAAGAATCTGTCCTCGGCAGCCTGGGTAATCTATGATCCTGCTGGTGAGTTGGTTGACCTGCAAGGTGTGTGTCTGGGTCCTGCTACAAATAATATCGCGGAATATAGTGCCGTGTTGGAATTAATAACCGAGGCTGTGGACCTCGGCATTTGTGAATTACTTGTGCATCTAGACTCACAACTTGTAGTCTTACAGCTTAATGGTCATTATTCGGTTAGAAACCCATCCATTTTACGTCTATATCTGCATATCTGTTTACTAGAGAGGAATTTTGATTATATTACATATCAACACATACCCAGACATATGAATACATTAACAGATGCAGTAGCTAATATGGTTTTAGATAGACATTTGCGCAATTTATAAACAAAACATCATCACATGTAAAGAGATCCATCCAGAAAAAGGTATATATATATATATGTGTGTGTGTGTCGAAATGTTTGCATAGTGTGCATCACATAAAATCAAAAAATATACATGTTCGCCTTAATACAGCCGGAGACAACATGTCTCTCAAAAAATATGCATATGGAAAACCCTAATGACTAATCTACATGGTGCTCGTGGTAACAAGCCACCGCACGCACTAAACGTCTCAGTAGTCGGTGGAGGCGACTGGGCACCCCCACAGTGTGTCGCTGGTATGCTAACAGAACATCTGCTAGCTGTGCATAGTCCGGGACCCCCCAGGCAATGCCCTCCAGGTTCTGAATCAGTTCACCTCCACCCTCAGCCTGAGGGTCATGTTCGACATGGGTTCTCTGCGCAATGGGCAACATGCCCGCGGGCCTCTTTAGGCCGACATCTGCATACACATAACAACTTTTATTAGAATGAACATGTATTACCAAAAAATCATAAATACATAAAAATAAAAAAGAGAGTATCATACCCAACTCCTCATCCCAATCCTCCCCCTCTGGGAGCGGAAGATCGGGATCTCCGGTGAAATCGGTCCCAACATAGAGCCAATCTTCTACCACGATCAGCTGTCACCATAACCACCCAAAAAACTCAGGCCTCCAAGACATTTGTTGGCCTCCTCCTGACTTGGGCATAAGTGCTGCCCAGCAAGCCATCCTTGGCTCTCTTGGTACCGGCTCAGCAACGATGGCCCCTTGGCCCTGGAAAATGGGTAGTCGTTCCAGAATGAACGACACCAATATGGAACCGTAGCCAAACTGCTTTATTTTGACTTGCTTGCATCTCGTCAGCTGCCTCTTGATATTGCTCGTCACTGCAATAGCCCAATCGAACAATGTGGGCTTCATACACTCGGAGGCTAGTATGATTTGGAATTTGGTTGCCTCATGTGGAGCTTGCAAACCTGCATCTCGTGTAATGGTGTGTAGCACCACTCTGAGTGCCAAATCGCGGATAGTGTGGATGTCCACCTTCCCGCTTCCCGATCCAGTTCGTGCCCCTGGGCACACCCTCGCCATTACTTGCTCCATATTTTCTCCGGAAGTTCTGCTGCCCGTCAGAATGAGTACTGGACCTCTCTGCGACAACCCAGTGATAAAATACACGTAGGAAACCTCAAGTTCCAACACTTGGTCCCGAAGTTTAAATACTTCTTCATTTTCGTCCCATATGCTGACCAGGTATTGTAGTAGCTCAGGTTGAGCTTGTAAACATGGAGTAAGAAAGAATTTTTTAAGTCCACAGTTCTTCAGTGCATTCATACAGGCTTCATTCTCCATAGCCATTTCATCTTCCTCCCCATGTTCCCTCTCCTTCCATTCAATAACCATTGTGCTTGGTTACCTGCATCAACATGATCAAAAACCCTTGTTAGATCTCTGTCATGCTTGAAAATCCATATGGATGGCTCACTGTTTAGAAATTTAAAGCGGAAAATTATGTCGCACCATTGGCGTGACCCCTTTGTGAGCAAAAGTCCATTGGCGCGAGTCCGTGCCTGATACTCGCGCCAATGGCGGAGCCCTAAAATTTTAAAATGTCTCCTCTAGAGATCAGTTGTGCAATGGAAACTCATAAAAAATGGATTAAAATGGAGCTTAATGGAATGCCTTTTACCTGAAACAAACGAGGAGCTGGATGATGTCCCAAATCAGTCGCAATCACCGCCGCAAGTTTGCACAAAAACGGACCACTGTTGCTCTCCAAGTAAGGTAAAAAGTAAAAGTAAATTTGTTTTACCATTTGAAGCCTATTTATAACTTTTTAAGTCAAAAATTAGGTGACCAATGTTACTTTTCGATATTTTATATTTTTAATGTAAAATGGATTTTAATTTGCTTTTTTGTGCAAAGAACAGTTTTTATGCGACTTGAACGGTGATACAAGTTGTGTTTTTATACTTTTAGACTCCTGGGTAGTGCCACGAAAAAAAACACTTTGAAGTCATCTTTCAGCTCTTTTCTTACTCTCTAAAACATGAAAATATTGTTGAGGCCTTTTCTTTTCAATATCATTAAAGTGGCCAAGTAGAAACGACATCTACCCAAGATATCGCCCCCCTTTTTCGAGCTAGATAGATTATTTACTTAAAAGGAATACCCTAGCCTATCGCGACTAGGAGGTTTTCTCGCATATTGTTCTCTACCTTTTCTGTCCGAGGAACTATTTACTTAAAAGGGACCGTTGGAGTTTAATTTTCCACTCGCATTTTTCAAACTCTCTAAACATGAAAAGACGCTGAGTTCTTCCTTTTTCAGACTCGTTAAACCCTGATGACATCGGATTTAGTCGTAATGACGATATTCGAGTTCCTCCTTCCTAGGGCTCGTTAAATGTACTAGGATGGATTCGTCTGAAGGACAGACTTATATTACAAGCATATGCTATCCCGTTCAAGCTTGTTTTCAAAAATAATTGGGGTACTCGCCAGAAATGGTGGGGAAAAATGGAACCAACATCATTGTCGTGTCGGCAATATGTCGCTCTTGAACATGGCACTTGTTTGCATTCGTGTCGGGTTGGGGACATCTCATCTCATTTTTTCACTTGCCTCCATGGGTTTGGGTGATCCAAATAAATAGGTACTCGCCAGAAATGGTGGGGAAAATGGAACCAAATCATTGTCGTGTCGGCAGTATGTCGCTCTTGAACATGGCACTTGTCTGCGTTCGTGTCGGGTTGGGGATATCTCATCTCATTTTTCTCTTGCCTCCGTGGGTTTGGGTGATCCCTTTTGACCTCTCATCTTCTCGTTGCCTCGTCATCATGACCTCTGATCTTTTGATGTCAAATACTGCCAAATCCACTGTCGTGCCGTTTATATGTTCAAGAGAAGTTGACCTCTGCAAGTACCAACCTTCCTCTAATTCTCATATGATCCTGATTCACAAATACATTATGTTCTTCTGTCTTGCGTCAATGATGTGGGAAACATTATGGCCCACCTTCGATTAAGGTCACTTCCTGTCGACTTCAGCTCATTATCTAGGAAGATGATCTAGAGACTCCCTTCTGGTACCGTGGAGCCTGCATACCTCAATAGCAGATTCTTCGCGTTCGACGTGAGGTTTTCATCATTGGCCTCCGATCGAGTGATTCTACGGGTGTTTGATGCCAGCTCATTGATTCACATGCCGTAGATTGTACCTGTAGTACCTTGAGGACAATTGTCATTAATGGTGGTACCTCTCGCGTCTGTTAACAGCTTTCATCATTGGCTGGTAATCAGGCGATGTTCTTGCATGTTCAACTTCAACTCACTTATTCACATGCTTGAACTTGTACTTTGTTCAGGTTGAGATGGAGCGCAAGACCCTGGATTTTGTCTGTTGGAATCCAGGCTGCAATTTTGTGGATTATTATGATTAGTTACATGACTCACTGATTGGATGGCTGCGACCATACCTGAGTCTATTTATCGGTCCTTACTGGATGGCTGCGTCCATGCCTTGGATCTGGATTATTCTATACTCTGATCTGGATGGCTGCGCCCATACCACATATATATCATGTATCTGAGATATCAGTTGTACTTCTCTACGCAGGTTTTCCGACGGCAGTGTTTTTAGTTGGACACGTTCTCGTAAAGCATTTCACCCCTCTCTCTCTCGGGCCTCATGATTTAGGGGGCATTTGTTACACAACAATTTGTCACCGTCCCTGCAATTCCCCATCCCGCACAATTGGAGGGCTCATTCCGTGACCTGTGTGCAGTGACATGACTTGAAACCACTTTCATGACATCCCTCTGAACATGAGCTTTCATTGCCCTGAAGACAACTCCTTGTGGAAAACCCTAAAAACACCACTTTTTTCATTGGCACGGGAAGCCAGTTCAGTACCTGCGCTAATGGGGGAAATAATTCAAATAGGGCGCGTCAATTGGTGCTCTATCTCAGAGTCACACTTGTGCCAGCCATTTTAAGGAGTGTTTTTTAAAAATAAATGGCGGAAGTTTCGTCCTAACCAATCCATAAACTGCTATCTAATTTGAGTTGGGAGGTTTGGCTCTGGATCTCTATGTAGAGGAAGTGGTTTGCCACCTCTCATGGAAGCTTCCTTGAGGATAGGGCCAATCCCATGATTATAGGGATCCCAACTCCACTTCCTCCATCTATAAAAGCTTGCTCATCTTCTTTGCAAGCTAGTTCCCAAGAGCCATCAGAGCCTAATGCTGCAAGAGCCTTGATTCATTCCCTTAAGGCCAAATCCAAGCAAGGAGATTATTGTCGAGACATCCGAAGAGAGAGGCTTGTCCCATCCCCGACAGGCTTTTTCGAGACATGTTCTGCTGGAAACCCTCCGAAGGAGAATTCAGCGTCAGAGTCAGGTTGTATCCTCTTTTGATTGATTAATTATAAACGAATATTGGTTATGGTTCCACTCCTGTTGTTGATTATGATGATGAGTTATGTCTTCTCTGACTGACATATAGTTGCATATACTGGATTTTACGCTTGCGTTTGTTTTGTTTCTTGCGTGTGCAGGTGTCCGATCACGGAGCTCGAGAGGATCGTGATCTGCCGGAGCTAAGGAATGGGAGTGCTACTTTCTCTACAAGTGACATCGTTGGATTCAAGGTAAGCCTTCTTCGAAAGCTATTTTATTGCAATTAGGAACTTACGCCATTGCGTGTTATGATTGTTGCTAGACCCATTTTGGGCTAGTAGGGATCGCCTCTGTCCGCAGAGGGGATTTACCTCTTCAACAGTTAGACAGGTTTTTCGACTCGAGTTTTTTGCGCATTAGGATCAGATGCCATTATACATAGATGAATATCCCTATAGTGGGATGAACTATCATGGGGACCTCGACTTTCCACTTCCACCAAGTCGAGCATGGGGGTTGGACGGTAAGTGAAAAGTTGCTTATCTTTTATGGTGCATTTTAAAGTTTCAGAATATTGTATATGGTACTGATTCATTTAATTTTGGTATGTAGATATAGCACCGGTGAAACCGATCGGGTATATGGGACAACCTGCAACTTTAGGAGCTGCAAAACCTAGTGGATCGAGGGGAATGCAAAATGAGGATGCAGTGGCCCTCCTAGAAGATGTTTGCCGTAGATGTGAGAAGCTGGTGATCGGTGTTTCTAAGCACAGTTGGCAGGACCTTGATGACCAATACATAGAGCCATGTGTTGGTCTACCCTCAGAGTGGCAAGGAGTCATGCAGTGCATAGCGATGGCCGGATAGGGGATGCGTGATCTGCGGGCTGCAGGAGCCGAGCCATTGGCTCGGGACCCTCCATATAGTGATTAGATGTAGGGGCATGAGGTGCCCCCAGTTTCAGTTTTTTGTAACATGCTATGGGCATGTCATATGTATCAAAGTTAATGGACTCCAAAACATTGTATATTTGGACAAAACATAATATGGATATGCATAATTTTATGGTTTATGGTTATTGTCTTGTGTTAAATGTGTGTGATAAATGCCAATATAGAATATTGTTTGCAATGCTATCTACATAGTGATTCTGAGCTCTAGGTACATGACTAAATGTAATGGTTTCAAATTCATGCATTAAGAACTTCACTCATAAATATATTCTAAAGAGAACAGGATTATGCACACGATAAACACCATTCAATTTCATGTCAAGCATTAAAGAATCTAAACGAACATGAAGTTGAAGGATGTGACGGTTAAGGGCATCGACTAACAAACCTATCACAACATCATATTCGGCCTGGTTATTGGTGGCAACACCAATGCATACGAAGTTAGAGAGGACAAGATAATGCAAGGGGGTGAAAATGGCCCATGTTGCTGAGGCTAGATTTTGGGAGTAGCGAATTGCACCATCGACATAGTTGATATATGGTGTGGATGAGGGATCAATCTGAAAGGTGCCACAAGAAAACATATGAGATGATGATGAAAATTGTTGGCAACCTGAATGCAAGGAAGAAATAAAACAAGCACTGCTAGGGGGAATGTTATGGGTAGAATTTCTACACCCCACACACTGAATAGTGGATGGTGTGGGGGAACTGTCTTGGGGAAAACTTGTGCTCAGGTTGCAAAAGTCACCATAGACACGGATGGTGCCATTTTTCTTATGGGATGGATAGATAAAATCAGGGGTGGTAAATGCTTCCATAATGTCATCATCATAGTATAAGATGGGGTGACTGGTGGAAGGATGACCACATGACGCGGCGAAGCGACTTGAATCATCATTATGAGAAGTGAGGTTCACATGCACATCGTCACGAAGGGTGAAAAAATAACAATTAGATGAAGAATCTACCGATGTTGAGCCCAGGGTGATCGCTGACGGGAGGTCAGGCGAAACAGAACGGGATGCCCCAGAGGGGTATTCCACCATGGATATCATAGATGATGAAACATAGAGGATTGTGGCTATAGACTCCGTCATATCGACATCGGGAGGGGGCATGTCAATGGGAGTGGATGTGTCCTATGGTTCTTCCAAAGAAAAAATCACAAGTAAGGGAGAGGCAGACTCATTGCAATCGGCCTCGAATTGGAGAACTGCTTCCAAGGAGCTGCAAAAATCTTTGAGGTGGGAACAGAGGTGAGTATAGTGGCCATGGAAATCACACAAAACACAAGGTTTATTTGTGTGAAAAGTCTTGAGTGTCTTGGTTGAATCCGGTAAAGTAACATGGACTCTTGGGATATCATACTTATAAAATGCTTTGTTGACCATGGGTTTGAGACGAGGCAATTGAGGATAATTTTGGGTAGCATGAACGATAAAATCACACAAAGAACATGGAGGTGTACAATTTGGAGGCTTAGGAGGAGTAGGTGTTGACTGGGTAGCCTTGTGCTTAGGTGCCTTTTTATGGGCCTTGTCCCCCTCACCCAAGGCTTCCACAATAGGTGTAGATTCCTGTTGATGTGGCTGAGGCATATAAGCGAAGGGAGGGGTCATAGTGATTGGTTGGACTAGGGTCAAAATAGTGTAAGGTTTGAGCTAACCAGGCACGATATTGGCTAGGGGATCAATGTACAAGACTGGGATCGATAGGGTCATGTTGGGAAGGGTCAAGGTAGCAATAACAGGTATCGAAAATACTCCAGAAGGGGGGAGTAAGAAATGGTATCTGTCTGAATGGGTAATGGCTAGGTGGAATAGATCCCATATGGTTAAGGCTAGGGGGAACCATTCCATGAGGAAAAAGAGGATTAGGGACAATAGATACGGATGATGGGCCTTGAGGAGGAGGTCCCGAAGGGTGAGTCAAAGTCTAGGAGTAGGTTGCAAAGGGCTAGGTTGCTGACCAGTCGAACCAGACCGTTTGAGGTCGGAACGAGATGATTTCATCATGAAAAAATTTGAAGAGATAGGGTCTAGGAGAAGAGGGGGGAGACTAGGGAATGAACCAAGCTAAGAGGAATATTTATAGACTCCAGGTGAGATAGTAGTCGGAGGTTCGACTGTTTTTATTGGCCACTGAAGAAATAATGGACTCTGGAGAGGTCTGAGACTTCGGTTCGTAATGTGTCAGTTGATCTATAGTGACATATTTCTGTTGTGAGGAAAGCACATCTTACGGTAAACCGCATACGAGACAAAAAAAATCACATAAGTATAGCTACGACCCAATAGAATTTTGTAGTCTAAGGGGGCATCAATGACTTCAACATCGACATAAACAATTTTTCCTGCTAGAGTAATAGGACAATTGTGGAACATGCCAAGGGGCTGAGAAGAGTGGCCATCCCATGCACAAAGGGTGATAGTGGAAGGAGCTAACTCGGGCAATCTGAGATTTTTCCAAACAAAAATGGACATCACATAGGTGGATTTTCCCTCGTAAATGGTACATCAAGAGACATTGGCATTTTGGATCTGGACAGGTATTTGGAAGGCGACGGATGAAGGTAGGGGTGGATGCTCTGAGTTTTCAACATCGAGGAAAATTAAACGATCATCTGAAGGATCCACAGTGCCCATGGAAGTTAGTATAGCTTTACGTTGTGAATGGAATGACTGGAGGACTTCTAGCATTGACATGGCGGCAAGGGTTTGCACCAAGTTATATACTATACTGTAGGTGTGGGTGGTTTTATCGGAAGTAGCATTTCGGTGTAACGATCCTTTGGGGATCTTGGTATGTACCTCTACCTTAGGCTGAGGGATCTGTAAAGGACCATTTGGTGTCGAAATTAGCTCTGTGGGACCTGAGGACTGGGGCTCGGCTACGGACGTAGCGGGAGGATAGATGTACTGGCGCGACCGAGTCTGAAGGTTGAGACCGGCGGTACTGACTTGGTCAGATTGCGTCATAAGGATATAGTAATCAGAGGTACCAGATGGAGGAGGTTAAGTGGACTCTTGACCTTTAGGGGGTTTGGCAGCCACATATCCTTGTTGGGGGGAAGGATTGGTAAACATAGCTTGTTGAGTAGGCGCAACATTAGGAGGAACCGAAGAAGAGGCTTGCTTCCTCGAGATGCTACTTGAGCTTCCCAAAGTTAACACATTTGAGGTAAAAGGGGACAGTCATAGGTATAGTTACCATGGAAACCGTAGCAATAAAAAGGCTTATTTGTAAGAAGAGGGCTATTCTGCTTGGGCCGATCACCCTGTTGCTAAGTTGCATTGTTAGATATATTCCTGTAATGTTCCCTTTTCAGGAATTTCTGAAATGTGGTCCTCAAGGATGCTGTATAAGAGAGGAAGTGTAAAAATAAGCTGAAAGGGGGCTTGGATCCCCTTTTTGACTCACTAAACACTTCTCTTTCAGATGATTAGCTCAAAGAAATAACTCTAGCTGGGTTATTCAGATCTCCCCAAACTAGATCCCTCAAAGAATGCTCAAAGAGAGAGCTCACAGAAATACATGAACATAATCATCAGAATTTGGAAAAATGAATGCAACATAAGATGTAATATATTACAGCCATCATGTACATTAGTGTATCAGCAACAATATACAGAAATATAATGAGGAATAAACCCCTCATGCAATGGGAATCCACCTCCAATGAGTAAGCAATGAAATACAAGAGATGCAACAACTGCATAAAATGTCGGAGAGCAGTGAAAATGCTGTCTCTAGGAGTGTAGCTGCTGATATAGATATGAATACATGAAATATGATTTAAATATATAAATAAATTCCCAAGAATAGAAGAATGGGCTCCAATAAAAGATTTCTAGCCAATCTAGGAGAGATTGCTAGAAATGCCGGAAAATGTACAATGTGACAAATAAATTGTCACTGAACCTCAATAAAAATGAGATTGAGGCTATGGCAGATTTGAAATACTCATGCCCTCCTCTGATAATGTTCTCAAGAAAATGGCTGATCCCTTTCACTCAAAAACACTCCTCCTGCTAAGCACAAATGGCTCTCCCAGCAACTGCCTCTGAAAATAATGCAGTTTCTACTCTAGACTGCGCTGTGAGAGATGGTGAGTGTTTTTCCTGGTGCCAAAGATCTAAAATGAAGCCAGGGAGTCTCCTCTGCTGCTCCTATGAAGAATATGCAAGACCTCCACTGAAGAAAACAAGCTAAGATGACTCCATGAGTTCCTCTGTTGCTGCACCTAGCAACACAACTTTTTTTTCTACAGAAATAACGCTGTAGCTGAAGGGATAAGCTTGGCCAAATGTCAGAATGAGGAAATGTAGCTCAAACCCTCTCCTTCCTTGAGGATTAGGTTGGGATTCCCAACTGGGAACACCCTTGGGTTCAAGAATCCTACAAACCTTGCTAAACAGCCTGGGGATGCAAGTCTTTGCAGACCCTACGAAAATAATAAGCCAATGCATAATGAAAATGGGCTGCCATCTCCTCCTTATAAAGCAAATGAACTCTTCTCACCATGGGTCCCATTCACACTTGCTTCTAGCTCAAGTAAGTGGAGCCTCCACTAAAACTGCGCTGTCCAAGTAGGTGCGATGTATCTAGACAGTTTTAGTTGACTTAGTCAAAATGACTAGATCAAGCTTGATCTAATCTTGTTCACACCATGTGGTGCTCAATCCAGCTGCTTTATTACTCCTCCTTTCACACAAGGAGTGTTATTTCTTCATCAAAAGGGGTTAAGGTGTCTCCTTACCCATTTTATTCAACAAAATAAAAATATGCTAACTATAATATTCCTTTTAGCTTGAGGCTAAAAATTGGGAACATTACAGTCCTCCCCTCCCACATGTTGCTTGTCCTCAAGTAACAACATAGAGAGAAAAACATTTCTCCCCCTTCTTCTCTTGTGGCCTCCTCATCAACAATCTCCACCACTGCTCAAGATATCCTGCAACAAATCTGTCCTCCAATGCTTCCTCCCAAGTATGCAAATCAGAATGATGCACATCATGGAAAGATAGAAGGTGTAGGTGGAAACCTCCTTGTTGTGATATGGCATCCTCAAGGTAGAAGTGATGACATGCATGGGAAAAATATATCCCCAATGATGATCCTCTCATCCACGCTATCATCCAAATGAAATGAGCCATCCTAAGTAGCTCAATAAAGCAGTCCTCAACCCCGGATCTTTGCAATATGTTGGGGCTGAATGGAGAGTTTAGATTTTCCCATCCAAGTAATTTCTCCCTCCATTTATGATAAGTGTGAGGGGGTTGCTGATATTGGGCTGAAATTTCATGGCCTCTACAATTGGCCCAAGCCTCCCCACAAAATGAATCAAAAATGAAGTGCCTCCTCCAATAACGCATTTTCTCCCAATAGCTCCTCCTATATGAAGAGAAAAGTAGTGACATGGCAATCATGGTGTGCCCATTGCTTCTCCTGAAACATACAACATGTGAAAAGGGGAGAATCATAATCCCAATGGACATCTTCATCTCCAAGCCCACTCTCCAAACAAAGCATCCCATGAGTATACAAACATCAGCAACATATGGAAGTAAAATACAATGAAAGCAAGCTGCCACATGGCAATCGGAGAGTGAATCATAGTTCCACATGAGGAACCAATGTAGTGCACCCTTGGCCTGCATCAAAATAGAGATCAACAAGTTCTTTCCCAGCCACTTGTTTTCTGCCACAAACATCTCATAAGATGAAGATATGAAAGTACAAATTGGTGCCAATGGTGCACACCAAGAAATATGTGGCTTCCCCCACAAACCATCATAAAAATATCCACTCCCATTGCTGAAATGGGACACAAGTACATTATATTAAGGAACATAAGGAGATTTTATCATCCTTAGCTCATCAAGCTTCTCATATAAATTAAATAAAGGTAAACCAAAATGAGATTATATACCTCATTTACCATGTACTCTGGTCCTTGAGCTGAAATGGCTCATCTGAATGCTCTCCCTCACCTCCAATGAGTAGGGAAATGGTTGTGCCAACCTCTCCAAGGTCATCCGGGCTATGCATCTATCCATATGCTGATATAGATCATATTGAATGCCCTCCCAAATGAACTCCTCTAGCAAAGCAAAGTATGCATCAAAGTGAATAGCTAGGAAGTCCTCATGTGCTGCATGCAATAGTCTCTCCCTGAGAGTAGAAAATCTAGTCAAGAATATTTTTTCATAACAATAGATGACCATATCATCTACCATGTATCTATCATCATCATCCGGGTCATCCAAAATCATGCATGCACCTAGATCTTGGGAGTACTCTACCAAGAGCTGAGTCCCCCAACATGGATCAATCCTCCTCATAGATAGTGCTGGTGATCTGCAATGTGATGCTCCCCTCATGCTGCTGCCTGCTACTTTGACATCCCCCATGCCAAATTCATCCTCCAAAATGCTGCCATGCCCATCATGCAACTGCTCATGCTCAAATAGTAATGGTGATCCTGGGAAGTTAGCCTCCCATGAGAAGCTATCATCCAAAAGGAATCTCCTAATCCTGGTCAATGTAAGCATGAGTAACCTCCATCTACTGCCATGTGTGAAAGAGTAATTCCTCAAAGGAAGTATCCTCTTCCTATCCAAATATGTGGAGCAGTCAACCTGCATCATGAAGATGCAATCCTCCATCCCTGCAGCAAATTTTGTTGGCGCAGTATAACTGGTGAGAGTGGGTGATACTAAAAATGAGAGAGTGTCTCCCTCCTCCTTGGTTTTATCCCAAACTCTTTGCGTTGTGCTGGAATCCTTCAATGCCTCCACCTCTTCGGAATCCAAGAGTGGTTAACTGAATGACAAGATGCCTCTCATCTAGTCTAGATCAGGTGGCCTCCCAGGTGGAATGCCTCCATATAGTGAGACATCAAACTCGGAAGTGGACTGTATGTATTAAAGGATTGATTTGTCCCTCTCTTCACTGCACTGTACAGCCTCTCTCTCTTGTGAAAAGACTCTCCAGAATAGATAAGGGTGTATCAACCCTTGATGTTGATCCTTCTCTTCCTCTTCCATCTCACAATCCCCACAAGTTTCTGCAAGTGACTTCGGAATTGTGCCATGGTTCCCACATGTTAAAATACTTGGAATCCTTTGCATAGAAACAAGGAATGCTCCCATGGAAGCAATGGCTCCCCTCTCATCTCCATGTGGTGATGGATCTTCCTTCAATATGACAGTGTTGTGGATTCTTTCATGCACATTCTCTTCATCAATATGTGAGTATGTCTCCCCTTCAATAAGAGACCATGGATTTTGGTCTTCTTTTGAAAGAGGGATCTCCATGTTATCACAAATAGAAGAGTGCCCTTCATATAATAGCGGTCTTGCCTTTAGCAAGTCATCATACACATTTTTATCCCTTTCAAAAATATGGAATGGAGTTTGTTTCATGGTTCTCTCCAATGCATGCAAAGTGTTTGATGTTTTGACACATAGAGATTCACAGTGATTTTCATCAAATTTTCTCACCAACCCTTTAGTGAATCCATCATATGATTCTACATTTGCATGAAAATATGAAACAGAACAACCATGAGCCATACCTTTGAGTTGCAGCGCTGCTCCTCCAATGGCCTCATCTTCTTCCTCCATCCTTCCGACAGTGCAAGTGGGCAATGGATGTGCTATGGATCTGCATGTGTGGCTGAATGCTCACACCCATCATAAAAATATCTAGGGCTTGCTTCATTCACAAACCCTCTTAGAAAATCTTCCCAATTTTCCCTTTCTTTCTCCTCAAGATCTTCAATGATACCCTCTAGGGTCTGGAAAAGAAGAAGGGAAACCTCCTCTTTCGCCATTCCTCTTTTTTTGTTTTTTCTGTAAATCTCCTCTTCCAAATGAGGAGCTTCTCCTTCTATTGGAATTTTATCTTGGGCTACACAGCTGTAAAGTTCCCTTCTCAAGAATATCAAAATTCTATTCCAGAGATTGACTGCAGGGGCATTTACTGGATATGTCACCTTTGAAAAAAAGATGAGATCCAGAGGCTACCTAGCCATCTACAGACTCTGTCTATAGATCTTGAAATATTCCCCTTCAAGGATTCAGCACTTTGGCTTGAAGCCATAGGCTGAGCCAAAGATCATGCTCTGATACCACTGTAATATTCCTTTTTCTGAAATTTCTGCAATGTGGTCCTCAAGGACGTTGTATAAAGAAGGCAGTGTAAAAATAAGTTAAACTGGGACTTGGATCCCTCTTTTTACCCTTCATACATTACTCTCCAAGAAGATAAGCTCAAATAAATAAGCCTAGAGGGCTTATACAGATCTCCCCAAAGTAGATCTCTCATAAAATGCTCAAATAGCAAGCTTACAGCAATACATGAACATAATCATCAAACTCTGCAAAACTGAATGCAACATAAGATGTAATATATTACAGCCAACATGTACAGAAATATCATGAGGAACAAGCCTCTGATGCAATGGGAATCAAACTCCAGAGATTAATACATGAAATACAAGAGATGCATCAACTGAATAAAATGTCGGAAAGCAGTGAAAGCATTGTCTCTAGGAGTCTAGTTTCTGCTATAGATATGAATACATGAAATATAACTGAAATATATAAAGAAATTCCCAAGAATAGAATAATGGGCTCCAATACAATATTTCTAGCCAATCTAGGAGAGATTGCTAGAAATGCCGGAAAATGTACAATGTGACAAATAACTTGTCACTACAACTGAACCAAAATGAAAATGAGGTTATGGCAGATCTGAAATACTCATGCCCTCCTCTGATAATTTTCTCAAGAAAAGGGCTGATTCCTTTCACTCAAAAACACTCCTCCTGCTAAGCACAAATGGCTCTCCCAGCAACTGCCTCTGAAAATAACACAATTTCTTCCTTAGACTGCGCTGTGAGAGATGGTGAGTTTTTGGCCTGGTGCCAAAGATCTGAAATGAAGCTCAGGAGTCTCCTCTGCTGCTCCTCCAAGGAATAGAAAAGATCTCCATTGAAGAACAAGACAAGGAATGACTCTATGAGTTCCTATGTTGCTGCACCCAGCAACACAACATTTTCTGCTGCAGAAATAATGTTGTAGCTGAAGGGATAAGCTTGGCCAAATGCCGGAGTGAGGAAATGAAGCTCAAACCCTCTCCTTCCTTGAGGATGGGGTAGGGATTCCCGACCGGGAACACCCTTGGGTGAAGAACACTACAACCCTGCTAAACAACCTGGGGGTGTAAGTCTTTGCAGACCCAATGAAAATAATAAGCTAATTCATAATGAAAAATGGGCTTCCATCTCCTCCTTATAAAGCAAAGGAACCTTTCTCACCATGGGTCCCATTCACACTTGCTTCTAGCTTAAGCAAGTGAAGCCTCCACTAAAACTGCACTGTCCAAGTAGGTTCAATGTATCTGGACAGTTTTAGTTGACTTGGTCAAAATGACTAGATCAAACATGATCCAACCCTGTTCACACCATGTGGTGCTCAATTCAGCTACTTTATTATTCCTCCTTTCACACAAGGAGTGTTATTTCTCCATCAAAAGGGGTTAAGGTGTCTCCTTACCCATTTTATTCAAAAAATATGCTAACCATAATGTTCCTTTTAGCTTGAGGCTAAAACTGGGGAACATTAAAATAATTCAAACAATATGTATAACACTATCAAGGGAGAGAAAAATCTTGAAGGAGCTACAAATTATAGGTCTTGGAAGAAAAGGATTGACATTATCCTTGAAAAGAACAAGGTATTAGATTTAGTCAAAGGAAATATGAAAAGGCCTACAAAAGAATCAAGTGATGCTGATAGGGTGAAGTACATAGAACTAGAATTAGTAGCTATGGATTTGATGGTTGAAGGCATAAATGACAATCTTTTCCCCTTCATAAAAAATACTGATCAAGCTCACAAAACGTATGAGGCTTTGCCAAAACTATTCATCATCAAGAAAGTTGGAAAAGTGGAAAGTCTAAAGAATGAACTAAGAACTACTAAGATGACCATTTCCTATTTATTTGTGAGGATAGCAAGGATAAGGGATGAAATTCTTTCCATTTATGAAATAGTGCCAGATAAAGAACTAGTGATTACAACCATTCTAGGACTACCACTTTCTCGGGGTTCCTTTTCTTCAGCTCTTAACAACTAGAAAGAACCACCCACCTTTGAGGAGATATGGAAAACATGCAGTCAAGAATAATTAAGAGTCTCCATGGTAACAAATGATGAAGAAGTTTCAAATGATTATGTTTCTCATCATAAAGGAAGATTCAAGAAGAAGGCACCAAAGAAGAAGGTTGATATGTCCAAAATTGAGTGTTATCATTGTTACAAGATGGGAAACTATAGGAGTGATTGCCCCCTCAACCATAGGAGCAAGAAAATAATAATAGATCATGATAATGCGGCTGAAGAAACATCATCCCCCAAGTAATCAAAGCCCAAAGAATATTTAAGGGGCTTGCACTACTAAGCCCCTTCTCTCTTATATTTCATTTGTATATTTTATGTAGTATATGTTTAACATATATATATATATATATATATATATATATATATATTATAAGTTTTAGGTTTTACCTAAAGCTTGGGAGGGATCCCACAACAACTCCTCAAGATAAGTATCTCATTCCCTCTATTTGTCTTCATATAGTTATTGAAGATTTTGATTATATTAAATACTAATCACTTGTCTACCTCTATTCCTTGTCTAGGAATCAATCAGATTGATGTTTAAGAATCATGGAGAAGGCTTCAAGGATCAAATAATAAGGCCACACAAGTCAAAATGTTTGTTAAAGAATTAAAGGTATGTATTAAAATATAGATTCTTGTTACTCTCTTTGAAATATCCATCTCTATGTTACTAATTATTTCTATTTCTAAATTCTTGTTTGGGATGATTCATCACCTGATGAATATACCCACCTTATACACCTCTTTTTGCTTATATAAATAGAACATTAAGGAGGTTCCCTAGAAAATCCTAACCTAAGGGTATGTTGATAATATGTGAAAACCTAAACCTATTTAGGGATATTTATGAATAAATTTCTATTTGATATTTTCGAGTTTGGGATTTATATATGATCATGGAAGTTCTAGACTTGATTGAGTTAAAATGATGTTTTTCGAAATCCTATACCTCTGAAGTCTGATATAATAAGGGTTTTCTTTGACAATGAAACAAAACCCTAGGTTTTTGTTAGGCTAACAGGTAAAATCCTTGTTATAAAAATTCCTAAGAATGAAACCTTAGGTATATGTTCTCTTGATTGAATCCCTATCCTAGTCTAGGAAAAAATATATATGTCTAATATATTAATGTTGAATAAAGTATTATGTGATTATAATGGTGATCTCCTAGATATGTGTGTTGACCTGTTTTCTAATGGTCCTAAGAATCTAGGGTTTGGAAACAAACCTTAGTCAAAGTTTGAAAGATCTAGGATGATGATTGAAAATTATAGGGTTTTAAATAAATCCTTGTAATGAATTAAATTCTCTAGTATGTATGTTCATTTGAATTTATATAATGTATTATGAGAATTTATAAATGGAAAATCTAGGGTTTACATTGAACCCTAGTAGAAGTTACTCACGATGTGTTTACTGAATTCTGGGATTTACATTAAACCCTAGTAGAAGCTCTTCATGATATGTTTTGATAACTGATTTGAAATCTAGGGTATGCAACTAACGCTAGTGAAATTCAATGTATGAGCTATAATAAATCTTGATGGACTATTTTGTATGAAATCTAGGATTTGTGTGAATCCCCAATGGAAAGTCTAACATGGGAATTCTAAAGGTTGCTAGATATCTTGTAAATCTATATTGGTTCTAGCGTTTACTAAATTTTGTAGCAAGGTATATTATACCTTTTAAAGAAACATTGAAACCCTATATAGAATGAAGGACATCATGAAGTCTAGGGTTTATGATAAAAGTCCCTAGTAAAAATGTTGAAGGGTATATGTCTCCTGTTTGGGTATATAATATGTATAAAGTTGAATAAAATTCTGTGATTCTGATATGGATAAATTTATGATTCTATAGTTTTGGTTCTGATTGCTGTCTGAAGTTGTGCAGGTACATCATAAAGATGAGAAGTTGATAAGTATGATGAACGATGGAAGCCATGAAAGAATCCCCAACACCTAAAAGAAGAAGTTGATCTCCCTAGATTAAGAGGGAGTCTGAATAAAGAAGAAATGTTTATGTTTCTTTACCTCATGTGTCATACACTATACTAGGACTAATAACCGTAAGTCTTAGTGAAGACCATGAATAAGAATCATAGTCATTATTGGAGAATGCTTTGGTACTACTATAAGAAGGAAAGAATGATCCAATTTAATAATATGTTGCTACATGAAAAATAGGAAAGGAAAGTGTATGAGGAATATTCTCTCAAAGATTCAATTGAAAATCCTGCCAAAATTAGATGAAGAGCAACATCAAACCCCATAAGTTTGATTTGAATATATACTTGAATATGTATTATTGATTAGGGATTGTGTTTGTACAAGTGAATCTCTCAAAATTTTGATAGAACGTTGGTTACCAATCAATTTGATTGGAAAAATTGGTTATTCTTGATCTATTGGATCAAGGTGTGATGAGGCTTTGTGAGTGAAGAATTTTCTTGAAAGACATCGGGCCGACACTTTGTGTTGATATCTAGTTTGGAGGGTGGCATCACGTGGATGTGCACCTAGTTCCCTGGGTTGATGGTTAGTAAGTTAGCCTAATGGTAATTATATAGGCTGAAATCTTTATTCCATATTAGTCCCACTTAGATAGATTTCCTTGGTTAGGAATCTAGTGCATGGAATTGCGGTACCTAAACTGTTGAGTGACCAATGGATAGAGTTCCTTGGTGAAGGATCTAGTCCATGACATTTAAGTGTCTAAAAATTCTTCATATCTCATATAGTTGAGATCTTCCTTGTACTATTGAGTTATGAATATATCCCTAGTTAAGAGGGAGTGTTGAAGAATGTAACTAGGTTCGATCTTCATAAGTTGTAATTGAGTCAATACTTATTATACTTGTCAAAAGAAAAAAGAAAATAATTTTATATTATTATTAAATGACTTATTAAAGCATGAGTTTCATACTTGGGTCATATTTATTTTAGTTCAAAGTCCCTATTGTGGACTTCTAGGTTTTATTCTGAGTCTATAGGATTATTGCAGATTTAAATTGATCCATATTGAGCTTTTGAATCATGCAAATAGGCCAAGTATTGAGTAAAATATGATTTATGAAGCCTCCAAATCAAGTCGGCCTTAAGGTGATCAATTTGTCCTCAATCCCAAGAATTCGAGCTCATCTCAAGCCTGTATATACAATGGAATCAAACTCACTTGGAATCATCTCACTGCAACTCATAAATTCTATTTGGACGCTGCAACAAGAGAAATTTCCAAAGTAAAGGAGAAGAACTTTCTGGATTCAATTTTGGGTACACTTATAGAGTTGAATAAAATCAAAATTTTGGCACCACTCTCTCTGAATTTCGAGCTATAGTTTGGGAGATCGAAGTTCTCAAAGTTTTACTCTAACAATTGTTGAATTAGGTGTTTCCAAGGTGCTGCTATAAGGAGAAGAGGAAGTTGAAGTTTGTTTTGCTGAATGTTGCTGCTTGGAGAAGTTGTATTGGGCCTAAATAGAAGTCTTTGAAGCTATATCAAAGTATCTACCTAAATATTGAAGTCTCAAGAAGTAAGGTCGATGTTCCAGGTCAAAGAAACTACATCATAGTGTTTCTACTGTTGCTATTGCTGCCAGTTTCAGTAAGGAACACAAGGAAGGCTGACTTGGTGTGGAGGAAGTCTGGGTCAAGGTCTAGAGTCTCAAGAATCGCTATTGAAGGAAGAATTACCAATTGGGTTTTCCCCAAGAGTGGGTTTTTTCCTTGGATGTTGGCCTAAATCTGGTGTCCTTAATTTATATGTATTTTCTTTGATATTTTCTTGATGAGCTAATAAGAAGAAATATAAGAAGAGCATAATAATAACTAAATAAGGTCACAAGTAAATAATTGAGAACAAGATGATCTTTCTTCCTTTTTGATTCTATAACAAAACCATGGAGTCAATAGCTTAGTTTTGGGTTTTTGGAAATGCACTTTCCAATGAAGGGGGATTCCTAAATCCTTTCATATAGTTTTTTTATTATTGCAACTCCATAATAATTGCAATTATTGGGAATGCAAACAATTAAGTGTCAACTAGTACATCGCATCCTTGTGAACATACCTATAATTTAAAGATTTCATTGGGATAAACTCAATTATTACACCTTTGTGAATATTGTATAAACTAGGACATAGAAAAATAAATAATTATTAGAGGATTATGTTGATTTATAATGACAAGGAAATTGAAACAATAAATGAGAGAAAAAATGGTAAGGAATATCTACAAACCATACATACATGCCAAAAATAATTCAACTCCTAGTATATCGTAAAAATTTCTATGACACAAAATATAAACTAAAAATAGTAAAGTACTCATGCCTTTTCCAAACAAACAATACTCATAATATAATCCATTGATGATGTTGCCTTAGGTGGCCTAATTGGAGGAATTGTAGGTTCTAGGAGTGGAAGTGCATCTTGATATCTCCTCCAACAATTGTTCTACTGATTTAACCAACACTAAAAGAATCAACAAAATAATAATAAAAATTAACACAAATTTTTATGACTAAATAATAATTAAAAAGATGAGTGCATGAACACCTGAATGAGATCCTCTTGGTTTCGAGAATAATTTATTGGAGTAGTCTAATATTGGAGCAAAACACCCTTGATTTGATTCAGTAGTACCAAATTCAACATTGAATTTGTTGTTTCTCTGTTGGATCAAGGGAGATTTGCCATTTAACTCGAATCTCTTATTCTCTCTTACCAACAGACCAACCACGGAAGGTGGAAGTTCTTATATACTCTCGTGCCACCCCCATCACTCTAAATTCCACAACAATCTATCTACTAGAAAATAGTTGAAAAAAACACATTAAGATTCATGCATAGACACTAAGAAAACAAAAAATTCATAAAGAAACATACGTAGTTTCGTACATAAAAAATCATATAGCAATCATTCATTAACATATAAAAATCATTCGTTTATTCATTAATCATAAACACAGAGTACTTCATATCAATAAATTTTATCATCAAAAATATGTTTTCATAATATGGTACATGATGTTTCTAATTATATAAATAGTACAATCATTTCTTTTCATTTTCATTTTTGTACAACACAAGTCCAAAAAGTTTTCGATAGAAGATTTAGTTGAGAGTAGATCTAACCATGATTCCAAGCTTCCTCTACTAAAGTGATCATTCCATTATTTCCATGTAAGCATAATATCTAAGGATTACTTCATTCACGACCATAATTTTATACCATAGAAAAATTATTCCGTCAAAATAAAAATATATACTCTTCCAAGATGTCTAAAAGATAAAAATTTTCTTCCTTTTTTGATTTTTCCAACTATTTTACAATTGGCACACTTTAATGACATGAGAGAAAAATTGTAAGTGTAGGAAAGATTCCTTGACTAAGGAAAGTTAACTATATTAGCCTTCCGATCAAATCCTTTAATGGAATAAAAATTCATAATTTCTTTTTATAATTAAATTATTTACTACTTCAAAATGGTGAAAAGCCATCGTTATTTAAAAACCATTATCACATATAGCTTGTCACAAATCTGAACTTCCAACTTATCATTCCTTTAATACTTCAAAATCCGCAAATATAAAATCAATCCTCTCACATAGAATCTTCATAATCAGGTTAGACACATTGCATGAATACAACAAGGATCTATATATACATTTGTAGCAACAATTTCCATGGGTTATCTAGTGTGCAACAACTAAGAAAATCAATACTCGTACCTCTCTTTTTCATTTACACTTGTCTAAAATAATTGGAAACATTTGCATGCTCACTCACCCAAAGTTTTAGCATTTGAATTACTGCAATGACCACTCCATCTCCCAAACCACAATAATTTTCTATAGTGATAGGTTTATGAATTATAATCCAATCCCCATGGCGACAAAAATAATCTTTCACTTTACTATTGCAAAACCAAAATTTGCTTCTTGACCCTAAGTTCTACCTCCAATAGAATAATCTTTCAAATAGGTAGAAAACAACAATAAAAATGAGCATTCAACAATGAAAATGAGCATTCAACAATTCAATAAATATGTTGGAATAGATTTGTTCAACAACTTCTTGATATCCAAATTTATTTTTTTGGTTGATGGTTCATAAAATATTAACCATAAAGATTCTTAAGGAAACTAAATTATTAAATAGATTTCTGGGCCCACTAGAGGTATGATAGACATACATTGAAAAGGCGACCAACCATATAGGAAAGTATCAAGATTGTAATTGCAAAAAAATACTACATAAATAGAATGAAAGCATGTAGTTCCTCATAGTTACACAAATATAGAAACATGAGTTACACAAATAAAAGAAATAAGAATAATTGTACGTCATTCTAAAAAATAAATAAAATATTAGTTGTTAACCCCTCTCCCACAACCATCCACTGCCTATATAGGAATTCCATTCCATGGAATAACTAACGAATTACAACTACCTCCTCAAAACTAAGATTAAGCAATGAAGTAGTTACAACAAATTTGAGCATCATAAATCACATTTCCATTATCACTTGTTATACATAACATTGAGAAAATATATTAGATTAGGGGAACTAACACTAGGTAAACACCCCCAAAAAATGATCATTGTGAATTGTATACTTGGTTCTTTAGGGAGGATGAAAAATAATTGTGATATGAGATTGCAAGAAAGGAGAAATGAGATATCAGAGTTTGTGGCCAGGATGTATGATTTCCACTATTTTTTTCATGCTAAATTGGAAAAATGTAGATATATGTGTAGATAAGGATGGATAAGATTCTCACACATGAATTTGAAGTTTGAACAAAATGATAAAATTTTCAATCATGTATTCCTTCACACAACAAAATTTGGCACTAATTTTTATCCTTTAAAAATCACCATAGGAACACATCACATACAATAAAGTAAAGAAAAATAATAAAAATACAAATACACACACTCATCATGTGAAAAATCAATAAAAAACAAAAAATGCTCAAAATTAGATACAACTTAGATTATATACTTCAACAATTCAATTCAAATTCTACTTCTCATCTAAAGAAGATGACCATGATCCTAGATAGGATGATGATGGACTATTAATTATCTAGTAAATTCAATACACTTACATGTGCAGATAAATCAACATAGTCAGTGTCACTTTTTGAGTCTTGTGACATTATATCCCTTCATCTACTTTCAATATCTTGTAGGAAATTATCCTGAATCACATCAAAATTTCAATTTGCAGATGTTCTGGCACAACACATAATATGATTTTGAAAACAACTTAAAGAGGAAAAAAATTGGCTGACTACTAAGATATTTTCAACACCGAATAGCTTATGTTACACATATCAATGAATATACAATGTACACTCACTCCAATTTCATGCATAACTTTAGTGCATGTGTCACTAAAAAAATATGATGTGCTAACTTGAAACTCATTATACTTTAGAATTTACTGAAAACATATTGAATAAAAATATGTTGAACTTTTAAAATCTATGACCATTAATATACAATTTTTGGTGTGAAATTTGAAACTATGGATATTTGAATAGAAAAGGTTCACATTTTTATTCATTTTGGAAGGATAATATAGGAGTGTAATACTAAATGTATAGTCCCAATTTTTGATAGATATCGCTTAGCCTAAAAAGGCATTTATGTAAAAAGACATCAACTACATTAAAACTTGAATTACTAGAATGGAAATACAATTATAAATTTCAAAAATAAAATAAAAACACAAGGATGCTAAATAACACATGTTAATAACACAATACCCTTCAAATGGAATTGTTAGATTATCCGCCAAGTTTCCAATATCCCAGATAGTAAAAAGAAAATATAAGTGAGATAGTTGTACTATGTTGAAGGTCACACTAGATAGTGACTCATATGTGCACCCTTGCAAAAATAATGCAACCAAATTAGGACTATAAAAAAAACAACCTGTCTTCTACAAGTGTGACAAATTACAGATAAATATTTATGATAACCATAATGAAATATTTAATATAATATTTATGAATAATGCATGTACAGGGTAGTAGCTACATACATTAGATAGGAAATTTAAAATATTTTATGAAAATAATTCATGGGGTCTTTCATTTCTAGTTTTTAAATTTCTCCCAATTATGGACCTATGGGTTTTGGCCCACAAAATCGGTTAGTTTTTCCCATTGTGTAGCAATAGGAACTCACCCTTTCAAATACTAAGAAAACTTTATTTTTTTCTGGATTTTGGTCAAGATCATGTACATTCCGAGTGTGTATGTCCATGGTGGCTTCAACTTGTGAACACGCTCTACTCATCCCTCAAGTTTGAAGGTCAATGGACACAATTATGCACTCCTCCATTGGCATATCCATGCCCTTCAATGAAATGACAATCATCCCCAATTTTGCTGACAGATTTTTATAGAACCTCGGCTCACCCCCTCTAACAAAAGATGGTGAACGCCATCTTATTCATAAAATAACATATATGTATAATTAAACTACAATTTTTCCACATGCAGGGATTCCACATCACATAAATTCATAATTTTTTATTAAGACCTATTAATCTACCATTACATGGACTCTCTTAGTGCCTTGTCTAGCAAGATATTCATCATAATGGTTGCCTCCTATATAACATACAATTTATATATGAAAATTAAATTCTTGTGGATCACTTTGGATCCATGATCTTCTCCACAAAGATCTCAACAATATCGTTAATATCCCTCATGGATTTTATTCTCAATATTTTAATCCTTAAGTAGATATCACCTTGTTTTTTTTATAACTATGCATTCCACATTTTATCCTTCAAGAAAATCATTTTCACTGATTTCTAGGAGGTGGGTTGATTCTCCTGCATCAAACTCCCAAGGTACAAAATTATGACCTCCTGGTCATATGATTTCTTCATGGTATTATTGTAATAACTTTAATTAGTGAGTTGCAACAAGCCTCTACAGTAACAATTCTCTCCTCTTGCTACATGACACCTCACCAAGATTCTCTCCTCTAAGCTCAATCTTTTGGCATCTTCCTAGTTCATTCCTTTGGGACCATTTGAGCACTCCTTTCTCTAGGCTACAAAAAATATTCTCACCTTCCTCTGCTACTATCTACAAAACCATAAGACCAATTTACTTATCAAACCTAAACATAATTGCACCTTTGATTTGCATCTTCTCCTCCACACTATATGCATGAATGTTATGCACTAAGATACCACTTGATGAAAACAGTTTTTGGGGTCTTTAATTTCTAGTGTTTAAATTTCCCTCGATCCTAGACCCATGGGTTATGGCCAACAAAATCAATTAATTTTACCCATTATGCAGTAATTGGAACTCACCCCATTAAATCCCCAAGATAAATTTCTTTGCTCAAACCTTTGATCAAAGATCATGTACAGGGATAGTGTGTAGGTCCTTGATAACTTCAACTCATGACCAGTTTCTATTTGTCCCATAGGAATAAAGGTCAATAGACACATATATGCACTCCTCCATTGGTGTATCCATGCCATCTAATGCATTTATGGCCGTCGCCAACTATGCTGACACATTTTGACAACACCTCGACTCGACCCTTCTAACTAAACATGGTGAAAACCATCTTATTCATACAAAAATATAGATTTATAGTTAAGCTATGGTATTTCAACACACAAGGCTTCCAAATCTTAGAAATCCATAATTTTCATTTGATGCAGGAGCATCAAGGTTCCAAATTTGTACATTTAGTAGAATCTAGGGTGTCTTATATTTTCAAGGGAGTTGGTTCCCTAAGTATTTAATTAATGTAATTTTCAATATTTTGAGTGGATTTTAAGTGAGACATTTAGAATAAGATTTAATTAAATATTGTGAGGCATATTTGTAAATTTTATTGAATGTAGGATAACATGAGAGATTTAGGATAGTTGAGATCTCATAGGGATTGCGAATCCTAGACTTAGGAATTAGTTGATGATTTTGTGGATTTAGAGGATTCTTAGTATTTAATTGAGAAGATTGAGGATCTGAACTATAATTTGTTGCAGAAACTTTTGTTTATATTTGTAAAACTCGAAGGAATTATGAGACCATTTTATTAGATAGGTAATAAAGGAGATTTGATTGTAAGTCTATGGGCAGAGAGAAGGATGGGAGAAGGCCATTTTTAAAGAAAACCAGGCTCTGAATAGAATAGGTGGAAACGAGGATCGACATAATTTGTATGTAAATTATTTTAATTGAATGTAATGAAGCATTATTTTATTTTAAATTGCCTTTACTTGTGTGTTTCAAGAAATCTAGGCATGCATAGATAGTTGTACTATCCGATTTCTTGCAGAATGGAGGAATTAACTTAAGCAGAGAAGTGACGGGAATCGTTTCTGAGTATGATTGAATAACCAGAATAAATATCATGAGGGCTTTAAAGCTATGGAGGATTGTGAAATTAATATGTATAACCTGTGTAATCAACATAGTTCATTTATGTGTTAAAGGAGCATTGTGCCAAACCTGTGTAATTAAATGAAGCTAGTTGTTGAGCTATGAATGGCGTAAAGTGGCGAGGTTTCAAGATTGCAAAATTTTAATCTTGTGAAGTAGTTATGGTTGTAGAAATGAGGAAATATAGTACATTTTCTCGAAGGCCGAAACCATGATTTTCCCCAAAAACTTAAGAGATTTTTGAATGGAAGCGTGACGTTGAATGGACGTTGGAGATCAAATCGAAAAATTAAAGTAAGAGCGATGGATGGTTTGGATCATATCACATATATGAAGCGATAATTGACAGTAAAGATCACTTCGCAAATATAAGTGGGAGATCAGATGAAGAGCCATGTGTCAGCTGGAGATCTCATCGCATATCACATTCAGCAGAAGGAGTTTGTTTTTGCGATGAGCATTGAAGTTGCGATAGCCGAAATGCGATAAGGGTTAAATCTGTGATTTGCGATATACCCTAGAAACTGTGATACAATGATAAGTTTGCGATCTACGATATGGTAAGTTTTGTGATGTGCGATGAAGTGCTAAAGGAAAGAGTTTGGATTGTGATGTGGCATAGATTTGTGATGTGATGAGTATCTGCGATATGAGTCTGCGATGTACCATTTGGTATTGTAAAAGGAGATAAGGTAAGTATAAGCGTTTAGTGTTAAATGTGGTTATTATGAAGGATTACTTTGGTTTCAACCTGAATCCCACAAAGCCTGGTTTCATGTTTTTCCTGTCTAGAAGTTCATGATTCTTTTCTTTTTGATATAAGTTTGGCATAAGGTTGGTTTGAAGGGAGCTTCCGCTAAATGAAATTTTTTTAAAGATTAAAGTGGGTTTTTAAAGTTTCTTAGAAATACTATGAACCTATCCGAATATGTCAAATTCAGAGTGTATACTCTGTTATGAGTATAAAACTAGGATAAGAGTAGGGCTAGCCATAGCCCTGCATCATTTGGTATCAGAGAAATAAAATCTCTTTTGAAAGAAAGTTAGAGCAGAGATATGTTCTTGAAGTTGGTTTGTGAAGAATACAATTGCGATTGTAGGAAGAAATATCATATTTTAAATCTGATAGGTAGTAGACACACAGAGATAAAGTGTGGCAGAATATGGAGAATAATTTATACTCTTGAAGAGAATTTGCATAGGAAAAGGAATAGGGAATAGTCCATTCGAAGTGCAGATGAATGGTGGAACAAGATCATAAAAGATTTGGAATGTCATATGGTATGTTTTTATTTTAACTATAGTATGAGAATATGTTTACATATTTTAGGTTTCTAACAAAGAGGGAATATCTCAGCAAAAGAACAACAAGAGGAGTTGTAAGAAGAAGAGTCAATTGCATTCTTGAAGACGAAGTTAATGAAATACTTTGAAGGAAAGTGGAAAAGAAATTAAATGTTCCAGCTGAAGGTTGGACAAAGAGGACAGGAGTGTTCTCACAAGAAAGTGAAATTGCAGAAGCCAAGGAGCAAAGGAGTTGCTCAATACAGGTTCTAGAGATAGAGAACCAGTGTTACCAAAAGATCGAGCTTAAAGGAGAGAAGGCTTGGTGAGGTACTTGAAAATGAAGACTTTATGAGAAGGAGAGGCTTAGTGCAGTTCACAAGAGACAAAATAATGATTACTGATAGTCATAGTAGAGGTTCAGAGAGAAGCCATAGAATAATAAGAGTGGAGAAATATGCCAAGGTAAAAGGCATAGAGAAGATGAGTCAAGAAGAGTTTTATAGAGAGAAAGATGAGATAAATTTCCATCTTGGGTTATTGATGGAAATGTTACAAATGAATAAGGAATACCAGAGGTATGGTTGGATTATGAAAAAGAAATTCAAATGGCATAGAATACAAGTGAAGTGGGAGCATAGAGTGAATGTTCAATTCAAGGAAGAGTTACTCAGAGTAAGTGAGTATGGGGAGAAAGTTTGGTATGTAAACCATAACATGGCCCATTGATTTTTGAAATTAATGAAGAGACAAAGGAAAATCCTACAGAGGATCTGAATCATATGAGGGATTGAGAGAAACAAGAATACTTAATGGATGAAGCATCAAGTGAGACTGCAAGGTCTTATGTTTTTAAAATTGAAAATTTGTGTATGATTGCAGGTATTGCAAGAGATAGAAAACCTTTTGGAGATGTCTTCAGGATGGATGAAGATCTTGAAGAAGAAAAGCTCTCAGATGAGGAAGGCTGTGAATAGTTGCAACAGAAGTATTTTATGAATGAGTTACTTAATGGGAGAAGAAAACCATCTGAAGCTGTCATGGAGATGGGAGATCATAATATTATTCTGATGAAGAATGAAGGAATATTGTCTCAGAAAGGTAAACCAATAAATTTGACTAATGTTATTGATGAAGAAAAATTGCAGGAGAATTCTAGTGCATAATACAGGGTAAGGATATCTCTTGAAGAGGGCTTACAAGAAGGAAGTAGTGAAAAATGTGTTGAAGAAGGAAGCAAGGCAAATTTGTCTCGGGACAAAGAGAAGACAGTCATAGGACTAAAGATAGAGGAAGGACATCTACTAAAATATTTTAATAAAGAAGAACATATTGAAAACTATAAAAAACATCATGATGAAGTACTTGTGATGTGTCAAAGAGAAATTGAATTGCTGGAGTATTTGTTAAGGAAACCAAAGTATGACAGTGTGATTGCAGTCAGAAATGAAGGATTGTCTCAAGCTTCGATTGGGACATAAATGTGTGTTAGTTTCCAAGTTTCTGATGTATTGGCTAACAAAGAAGAAAAGGTGGATGAGTATGATGTTGTTATCAAAGATATTAAATAGAGGTTGTTTGGAGATGAGATGAAAGTTCAGAAGCAATAAGAGGTTAAGGATGTAAGGGTGGTAGTAAGAATCCAACAACTCCAAAGTGAAGGTAACAAACAAAGTTTGAAGATAAATGGATAGAGTGCAACAAAAAATGGTAGAGTGAGTACTAGTCAGAAGATATGCTAGAGATGGAGATTGAGAAGTTGTGGAAGTTAATGATGAAACAATCCAGATGGAGAAAACTGACAACAAAAGGGATGATCAATCAGAATTTGAAGCTGAGTGAAAAGAGGAGAATAAACCAGAAGACAACATTCATGCAAAAACAACAAAGATGCAAAGCATTTGGACAATTAAAAACTAAGGTTTGGGATCCAGGAGGAATTATATCAGTATTGAAGACATATGATCTACAGATCATGAATGTTTTCTACCTTGGGAGTCTGATGCAGGAGCATCAAGGTTCCAAATTTTGTACATTTAGTAGAATCTAGGGGGTCTTTTATTTTCAAGGGAGTTGGTTCCCTAAGTATTTAATTAATGTAATTTTCAATATTTTGAGTGGATTTTATGTGAGAAATTTAGAATAGGATTTAATTAAATATTGCGAGGCATATTTGTAAATGTTCTCGAATATCGGAGAACATGAGAGATTTAGGCTAGTTGATATCTCATAGGGATTGTGAATCTTAGACTTAGGAACTAGTTAATGATTTTGTGGATTTAGAGGATTATTAGGATTTGGTTGAGAAGATTGAGGATCTGAACCTAAATTGGTTGCAGAACCTTTGGTATATATTTGTAAGCCTTGAAGGCATTATGAGACCATATTATTAGATAGGTAATAGAGGAGATTTGATTGTAAGTCTACGGGCAGAGAGAAGGATGAGAGAAGGTCATTTTTAAAGAAAATCAGGCTCTGAATAAAATAGGTGGAAATAAGGATCAAGATAATTTGTATGTACAACATTTTTAATTGAATGTAATGAAGCATTGTTGCATTTGAAATTTCCTTTACCTGTGTGTTTCAAGAAATCTAGGCATGCATATATAGTTGTACTATTCGATTTCTTGTAGAATGGAGGAATTAAATTAAGTAGAGAAGTAGCGAGAATAATTTTTGAGTATGTTTGAATAACAAGAAAAAAGCTCAGGAGGGTTTTAATGCTGTGGAGGATTGTAAAATTAATATGTAGAACCTGTGTAATCAACATAGTTCATTTATGCGTTAAAGGAGCGTTATGCCAAGCCCGTGTAATTAAATCAAGATTTTTTTTGAGCTATGAATGACGTAAATTTGCGAGGTTTCAAGATTTAAACATTTTAAGCTCGTGAAGTAGTTACAACTATAGACAAGAGGAAATCTAGTACATTTTCCCAAAGGCAGAAACCATGATTTTCCCCAAAAACTTAATATATTTTTGAATGGAAGCGTGAGGTTGAATGGACGGTGGAGATCAAATCACAGAATTGAAGTAAGAGCGATGGATGGTTAGGATCATATCGCAGAGATGAAACGAGAATTAACAATAAATATCACTTTGAAAATACAAGTGGGAGATCAGATGAGGAGCCACATGTCAGCTGGAGATCTCATCGCATATTGCATTCAGGGAAAAAGTTTGTTTTTGTGATGAGCATTGAAGTTGCGATATCCGAAATGCGATGAGGGTTAAATCTGCGATTTTTGATATACCCTGGAAATTGCGATAAAGAGATAAGTTTTTGATTAGCGATATGGTAAGTTTTATGATGTGTGATGACGCGCTAAAGGAAAGAGTTTGGATTGCGACGTGGTATAGATTTGCAATGCGACGAATATCTGCGATATAAATATGCGATGCACCATTTGGTATTACAAAAGGAGATAAGGTAAGTATAAGCATTTAATGTTAAATGCGCTTATTATGAAGGATTACTTTGGTTTTAACCCATGTCCCACAAAGCCTGGTTTCAATGTTTATCCCGCGTAGAAGTTCAAGATTATTTTCTTTTTGATATAAGTTTGGCATAAGGTTGGTTTGAAGGGAGCTTCCGCTAAATGAATTTTTTTAAAAGATTAAAGTGGGTTTTTAATGGTTCTTAGCAATATTATGAACCTATATGAATGTGTCAAATTCATAGTGTATACTTTGTTATGAGTATAATCCTGGGGTAAGAGCAGGGTTAGCCATAACCCTGAATCATCATTAAACCATATTAATCTACCATTACATGGAATCTCTTAGTGCCTTGGCTGGCCATATATTCGTTCTAATGGCCATGTACTAAACATAATAGTTTTAAGGTTTATATATTAAAAATACATTGTCATGGATCACTTTGGATCCCCAATATTCTCCACAAATCTCTTAGCAATATCCCTAATATCCCCCATGGATATGATTCTAAGGATTTTAATCCTTAAGTAGATATCATCTTTCCTTTTTGATAGTTGTGCCTTCCATGTTTTTTCCTTCTATAGATTTATTTTCACTTATTTCTTGGAGGTAGGTTGGTGCTCCTACGTCACCCAATATATATTTTTGAATATAACTTTGTCTAATTTCACACGGGCTATTCATTTCCATTTCAACACATTTAATATGTACTTTCACTTACTAGTGAAACCCACACATGAAGTATCAAGTTCTACTATGTTTCCAACATCTCTAATTAAAAACCCATGGAAATGATAGTCGTTAAGCTCTACAAGTGTGACTATCTGAGATAACCAAAATCATTAATTGAGATAAATAAAGTGCAATGATTTATGTAATTATAAGTGTGGCAACGAGCATCTCTTTTTATTGGGAAACCTCCAAAACCAACAACACAATCCAATACTCAAGTACATGTGTCCCCTTTGAATATATATGAATAAGTCTAGGACTATAGCTCGACAACTCATATATCAAGTCTTTTTAATTGTTATAATTTTTCTATTGAATATGAATAGAAATCATAGGACAAATTTGATAGGAACTTAAAAATACCATTCAATGACATCTAACATCAACGTACAAAAATTATTATAGCTGGTAGAAATGGAGAATGTGGGTTGCCTTGACACTTCAATGTTCATACAACCTTCTAACTTGTATGGAATGAAAATTCTCCACTAATGGAATGGGAAGTTTGTGGTTTAAAGAAATTCATTTGTGGGTTTCAAAACAAACTTTCATTTATACCTAAATCATATATGATGAGGAATTATGTTGCATACCTTTCTAGGCACAACCCTGAGCTATTTTCCTCTTTTCTCCTTTCCGTCCCCTGAGTGCCCCACTTCCCCACTACCATTGCATTTAACTTCTACACCCCGCTGGTCCATGGCCCCTTTTTCCACATTCTGTATAATCCTTCGCCTTTAGCCCAACTATCCGCAATTATTACTTTGGATTCAAACTCCTCTTTATTTCTAGGCCCAGGCCCATTCAATGGGAGATTTGTAGTTGGACAATAAGGGCTAATGGTTCCATATTCTATTTATCAACTAATTAACCAACTCCCAACTACTCATCCTCTTTTCCCTAGTCCAATTTCCCATCCAATTCAGAATAACCCATATCCACCTTCTCATCACCTTTCTCTGCATTGAAATTGTCCACATTTGAAGGGCAAAACATGTCATCCTCAATAGAAAAGTCTCACACATCATTCATAGATGACCCTTGGTGGCATTTCCTATTGTCTCTAGTCTTATTTCCTCCAAATGGATATCCATTGTTACCTTTTCCATTTATCTTCCTAGTTACATAAATTCTATGGTTTTGTTGCAACACACAAGTGGAGAACCCAAATTTAACTTGTGGAATATTTGAGGTTTGAGGAGTGTTAGTTGTGCAAGAATGAGAGTACGATGAGTTGGAAAATGGATGGACTAGTAATCCGAGTCTGTAAGCTCTAGAAAGACAAGAGAAAAATATGGTGGCTGGTAGTGAATCATGGGATCCGGGAGGGAAAAACCATCCATAAATCCTTTTGCATTCAAAACCACTGTACCCATTTTTTTCTAACAAAAACTAACTTATGTTGCTTGTCAATTATACATTTCTATGTTAATATTTGAAAATGAAAATTAATGATACTTGTAATTATCCATGAAAATAACATTGATGGTATTGTTTCCCTAATGGTTCTAAGGGTATTAATTACAATGCATTATGTTTGACGTATATTTCTTTTAATGATTTAGAGGGACATTGCCAATATGGTTGGTGTTTTTTTTGGTTAAATCTGAGGAATAATCTATACTATATGAGAAAAACACAATATTAATAGTATTGCTTCCTTAATGATTCTAAGGGTCCTTATTAGAATGTTTAATGTTTGATGTATATTTTCTTTAATGTTTTGTTGGGGATATAGCCAATATTTCTTTTTACTTTGACAAATAATGTATAATTTATGGAAAAATTACATACATATATTTTCTTATTTTAAGGGTAATATAGAGGGTAAATTAGTTAGTTATAATTTTTGGAAATATAAATTAGTAGCAATTTCCAGTGACATTCACAAAGTTTGCAACGAGATCTAGCCTAGGGATTTGACTCTAAGGTCTCCTACTTGTAAATGAGAACACTTAACCACCCAAGCTAACCTATTGGGATAGTATTGATAGTACTAGATGTATAATGTTTCTTAAGGTGGGGCTTGCAAAGAAGGAAATTGTGGATTGGGATTCATACAATTGAGAACATTTTTATTTTGAAAGCTAATGGAGGGGAACACAAATAATAAAACCAAGATTCTGACTTTATTTTATCTTTTGAGGTTGGCTAGAAAAAATAACATTATATTATCATTAATTGTGTGGGATTTTACTCTTTGATACAGATTGGATGTTTTTCATCCATCTCGATGTTGAAAGTGGAAAAAGTGGAAGAGTAAACTCATAGGACTAGTTTTATCAACAGGACCCAATTTTGCAAATTGGGGTTTGAAACCTTTCACGAGCATTTGTGGCATCTAACGAAATTTTTGTAGAAATTATATACAAGATGCATGTATATATCCAGATTCTCCCGATCTAACATTATTTTATCTTCTTACAAATACAAAAATACTTCCACTGTTAATATTTTGCGTAAATTAAAACTAATCGCAAACACATGAAGAAATAAAAAACAATCACACATAACACAAGCTTGTTTAACTAGAAAGCCTCAAGCCAAAAAACCCAACTATCATATATTATGTATCATGGAGATCATGTAACCATCTCATACAAATTTTAAGACATCAAGTCGTTGGGAAACTAGCTCCAAAAATAAAATAAAAGAGATATCAACGCCTTAGAAATAAGCCACTTCGAGGGGGAAACCTCCAATACATTACATGAATGAACAATTCTTGGATGATACAAATTACAAAACCTCCTTTCTATATATAGGAGTCCATGGGGCCACATTGTAATCCTAGTGGGGCCACAATGTAATCCTAGCTGACCTAACAATAATAATTTAAGGGCACAATAATAACAATATGGGGGTTACAGGAGTACAATAATAGCAATAAGGGGGTTACACTAACAACAATAAGGGACTATACTAGAATATAGACCTAGCATGCCCCTCTCCTTCAAAAGTGTTTTCCTCAACGCTTGAGTAGTTTGGGTGCTTCGTATAAAATTCTCATCCTCCCATGTAGAATCTTCAAATAG